>OX457029.1:66766921-66976921 GCA_949752745.1 Protula sp. h YS-2021 | reverse complement strand
ATGGTTTCATAGATTGTACTATGTGCTTCGAAAAAAAAAACACTCACACAAACGCAGAGAAGAGGGATATAATTTTGAGGCAAGACATTATTCGCTTGGATTGCCTTTTCTTTGAAAATGGGAAACTCTAAATATGTACACCGCGTTTGCTATCAAAACGTGGGTTCGCCTTTGCTAAAAATTTAGCACTTCCCGTTTTGCGATCATTTGATAAACCCCTATCCCATCCCCACCTTTGTAAATTATCAAATAATTCTTCTTTTACTTCTCTTCTGGCCGGCGTGAAAAAAGTATTATTTTTCACATACTCAACTGCTTACAATATATATTGATTCCAACCAAAAAAAAACAACTAGAAATAGTAATATAAAATTAAAAATTAAATAATCTGGACTTACCAGAAATAATCCACATCCAACTGCTACTAAATATTATTCCTTCATTGAAAACAACAGACTCCAGTGCAATAGCAATGCAGACAAAAGCCGCACATAAACAAAATTTACTTCTGCTGTACCACAATGTGCTGGCCTTGGTCCACTTTTCTCTCATGTTTATGTTTTATGTTCATATTTTTTTAAGATTAAGTTACAATATTTATCTTGATTATTCTTTGATATAATAATTACACAACGTTTATGCATAGAGTAAGAATATGTTCATAACAGACAGAATTCCCTACTGACAAGCATATGTTACTTGTTATGTATCCTCATCACAGGTTACTTGTAGTTCATCGGCTTTGTTTTGGAAAAAAGCTGAAAAGCACTTATAAACATAGTATGCCCGATAACAGTCAAGTGGTATCTCAAGTTCACAGATGTGCTTATGCAAAGACACAGATAATGCATCGATACTTAAACATTAATAGCTGCAACTACTATTTGATAATAATCCAGCTTCGAGTGCGCATTCACAGCTTCCACAGCCTCTACTGGGTTTCAGTCGGAATAAACCGGGACACAAAGAAGGAAAATGCATCTCTCTCTCTCTTACTCTCTCTGTCATGACATACCTAAAAGAAGGTGTCATTGTGTCAAACCTTTATTAAGATCCAGAAAAATTTATTCGCGACATAATTAAATTTATTTAATAATATTCCGAATGGCCGATTAAACCTCGCGATCAGTAGAGTTTAATGTTTATAGATGTGTCTACTGCTGAGGTCTCGTTGATTACCCACAAAATATTTAATAAAAATGTAATTAAAGCACTTGCACTGATGATTTTATTTTAAAAATTTAGCACATATTTGAATTGAAACAATGGAAGCTAATTAATTTAAAGGTTTCTTGTAATATGGCTAGAAAGATTTAGAAATAATAAATAAATAAAACTTAATAAAATAAGCTAAATGTGTGCCAGACTGGATACAATATAATCTTACGCAAACTTATAGGGATTTATTTCAGCGTTTTAGTAACATTAGAGAAACTCAGTACCCTACTCGTTTATTTTTAAATAGCCAATAAAATGAACAGAAAGGTTGCGTATTAAACTATGTATTTACTATTTAGCTTCATTGGTCTGCTATGATATATAATCGATTAAGCCGTCATCTTACAGCTTGCAAAACTCTTACGAAAATACATATTTTTTTTTGGTTTTTTTCCCCTTTATTCTCTTTATTAATATACAATATACAATACATAATCAAACTTGCATACATTAATTGCGTGCAGGCATATCATAAAACCAAGTTTAAATTACCGCTAATTTTGTCCATTTAGAAAGTTGTTTTTTTTTAAATGAATAGTAAAAAAAGCCGAAATGAATAGAAAACCCTCTCCTCTGCCTCTTTATGTTTCCAGGCTCTCATCAGCACCTATAACATCTCTCAGAAATGCTGCTGAATAAAACGTTCACTTTTATGACACAGTAGTGCATGATTTTTTCCCATTTTTATTGAAATTTTTCACCAAAAGCGATTGCTTATCAATATGTATTCTTTTGTATATTTCATTCAGGATGACGAAGGGCGACATCAATGTGTTGTATCCGCGCATTATGCAAATGTAGTTTTATATTATCATAAGCTTCAGGGCTGAATTCTCGACGCCAAAGATAAACTCCATACGTGATATTACAATATTTTCTATAGGGTTTATAGGATTTCTCGAATCCACTCTTTCGTTGTGGGACAATCAATTAATGCATGTATTAATGTATCTCTTGTTAGATAACACAAATGACATGTATCGTCTTCCTTTATTTTTCACTTTACTAAATTTGAGCCACAATTGATTACGTTGTGTAAAATTTTAAATTGTAACGAGAGCAATTTTGGTTCTTTTACCGATCTTCTAGTGAGTATTAAACTTCTATATACCACACCTTCTTGTACATTTAATTCATCACGCCACTTTTTGATGGTTGCGGGCGGAGATTTAATAAGATTGATGAAATCCCTTTAGAAGTCCATGCTTTTCGTGTTAGCCAAATTAAACCTTTTCCCACTTTTTAGAATAAAATTGTGGCTGTTGAAGTTGATACTGGGTCTGGGAGTGGTTAAGGCATTCCTTATCAATGGGTGTTTTTTATTGCATTTCTAACAGCGCTGACCACTCCCATGTATCTAAGAAAGTTTACTTGTATATTGAATTTAGAAGAAAAGGCTTCAAAAGACAACCAGGAGCCGTCATATTTTAACAGATCTTGTATGAATACCATCCCTTTTTCATACCACTCTTTAATAAATAGGCTTCGTTGACCCACGCCAATGAATTGATTGTTCCACAGTACATATTCCGAGTTTTGATTGCGAATTATTTTCACATTTTTGTAAAAGGCCGGAATCTTAGGGAGACTATCAACAGGGTAATTTCACCTTGGAAGGAACAATATTGATGGGCAGTGTCCGTCCATCCAACGCCTGAAATGATTCGCCCCAGCCAAGGCATTCTCAGAGAAGTCACTGTGAATTCTACATCTACCACTCTGAGCCCTCCCCCACTCATTGTAGTGTCGAATAATAACCGTGTGTTTTACTTTTGGGGGTTTATATTTCCACAGAAAGGAGTTTATCGTTTGTTGTACCTTTTTCTTTATTTCAGTATTAGCTTCGACAATAGAGAATGTATGCACAACTTTTGACACGCCAAACGTTTTTGCAACTAGAATTTTACCACAAATACTCAAATCTATTTGCCTGTGCTGATTTAGTAAAGTGGTTAAGCTTCAACTTTATCATCAAAGTTTTTCTCGTTTTTTACCGACGCATTTCGCCCTACATGTATTTTCAGCATATTGAACGACCCCTCTACAACATTCATATTTAAAATTTTGTCATTTTTGTCCCTCCAGCATCCTAGATAAAAGATACAGCATTTCTGGGTGTTTAATTTCATCCCTGAAAACTTTGAAAAACCTCGGGTGGTTTCAATTAGCGTGTAAATGGATGGGATGGTTCTTACCATGCATGTGCAGTCATCTGCAAATTGTTTATCTTTATTCATTTTGTATCCTATATTTAGTCCTTTAATGTCATCATTTGCACGTATCATAATACCCAAAATTTCTGCGCACATAATGAAAAGAAGACTTAACAGCGGACAACCCTGGTGCATGCCACGATATAACTGAAACCAATCAGTATGATAACCATTATTGCTAACACAACTGAAAATATTAGTGTAGCAGCACTATATTAATGCAGAAAATAGAAAGGGCCATTCGACTAAGTCACAAGCCTTTTCAAAATCCAGCTGTAACAGAAAGCCAGATAGATTGTAAGCGTCATATATTCCTATAACATCTTCAAGTAATCTAATATTTTCCCTTCTATGTTTCCCTTTGATAAACCACGCTTGGTCTGGGTGGATAACTGTAGAGATGTGTTTTGTTAACCTTTTTGCCAATGGCTTGGTGAGTATTTTATAGTCTATATTGAGAAGTGATACTGGTCTCCAGTTTTTAATTTGAGTGCCATCTTTCCCTTTTTTCTTACAATACTATTACTCCGCTTCTTTGCGACATAGATAATTCTCCTTTTTGCAGGGAATAGTTCAAGCAGGCAACCAGCTTCGGACCAATTTGTTCCCAAAAAGCTTGGTAGAACTCAACTGAATAACAACACTAAAAATAGGTTTGTGTTTACTTTAAAGAAACCTGAGTGTAGGTAGTGCTATTATTTTGTTCTGAGGATAAAAGTAAAATTTCGCTGCGTTTTTTTTATTTGAATCTTGAATACATCATAATAAATTTTCATTTACTGAAAATTATGTAAAGAAAATTCGCCATAATTTTTTTCAAATTAGAATATATAAAAGACATGCTATCTAAATAAAAAGTTATGACATATTGCTATATCATATGATCAACAGTTTTATCTCAGACCTGTGTAAAACTAACCACAATAGCTTTGATATTACCCTGGAAGAATTGCATTCTGCATTGCATGAAGAAGCTGTTTAGTGTGAGCTTCTGAGTAAGAAACTTTTTTTATGTTGAAATCCTGTCAACATTTAGAAAACTTGAGAATGCACTTGAGAGAAGAGAATTGAAAATTGCTCAAATTATTAGATTCCATAGAGTATCTATATGAATGGTCGGTTAGTGTCGTCCTTAATGACAAATTACAAGCAGACAAAGGACCCCAGAAAAGAAGTTAAAAATAGATCGTATAGGTCTGGTGAAGAGATTATGGACCTTATTGAAGTTTTGTGAAAAAAAGATTACATGATCGATACAACCTAATGCGGATTGCTTACAAAACACACTTTTAAAAGGTAGCTGTTTGCCAGAAATGTTGCGAAACATACATCAAATGATCTTAGTCACAAAATCATTTTAATAAAAATGTATGCATTGATGTTTACGTAATAAAATACAGTTGTATATCAGCAAAAATAATGGGCCCGTAAGGGTCAAACATTCCAATTCTTGAGGCACATTGTATGCCAACTTAGCATTTTGTAAAGACAAAAAACGCAATGATTAAAGTATTAGCTCCCTCGCTTCCTTCCTTCCTCGCTCCCTCCCTTCCTCCCTTCCTCCCTTCCTCGCTCCCTCGCTCCCTCGCTCCCTCGCTCCCTCGCTCCCTCGCTCCCTCGCTCCCTCGCTCCCTCGCTCCCTCGCTCCCTCGCTCCCTCGCTCCCTCGCTCCCTCCCTCCCTCCCTCCCTCCCTCCCTCCCTCCCTCCCTCCCTCCCTCCCTCCCTCCCTCCCTCCCTCCCTCCCTCCCTCCCTCCCTCCCTCCCTCCCTCCCTCCCTCCCTCCCTCCCTCCCTCCCTCCCTCCCTCCCTCCCTCCCTCCCTCCCTCCCTCCCTCCCTCCCTCCCTCCCTCCCTCCCTCCCTCCCTCCTCCCTCCCTCCCTCCCTCCCTCCCTCCCTCCCTCCTCCCTCCCTCCCTCCCTCCCTCCCTCCCTCCCTCCCTCCCTCCCTCCCTCCCTCCCTCCCTCCCTCCCTCCCTCCCTCCCTCCCTCCCTCCCTCCCTCCCTCCCTCCCTCCCTCCCTCCCTCCCTCCCTCCCTCCCTCCCTCCCTCCCTCCCTCCCTCCCTCCCTCCCTCCCTCCCTCCCTCCCTCCCTCCCTCCCTCCCTCCCTCCCTCCCTCCCTCCCTCCCTTCATCTCTCCCTCCCTCCCTCCCTCCCTCCCTCCCTTCCTCCCTCCCTCCCTCCCTCCCTCCCTCCCTCCCTCCCTCCCTCCCTCCCTCCCTCCCTCCCTCCCTCCCTCCCTCCCTCCCTCCCTCCCTCCCTCCCTCCCTCGCTCCCTCCCTCCCTCCCTCCCTCCCTCCCTTCCTCCCTTCCTCGCTCCCTCGCTCCCTCGCTCCCTCGCTCCCTCGCTCCCTCGCTCCCTCGCTCCCTCCCACCCTCCCTCCCTCCCTCCCTCCCTCCCTTCCTCCCTTCCTCGCTCCCTCGCTCCCTCCCTCCCTCCCTCCCTCGCTCCCTCGCTCCCTCCCTCCCTCCCTCCCTCCCTCCCTCCCTCCCTCCCTCCCTCCCTCCCTCCCTCACTCCCTCCCTCCCTCCCTCCCTCCCTCCCTCCCTTCATCTCTCCCTCCCTCCCTCCCTCCCTCCCTCCCTCCCTCCCTCCCTCCCTCCCTCCCTCCCTCCCTCCCTCCCTCCCTCCCTCCCTCCCTCCCTCCCTCCACCCTCCCTTCCTCCCTCCCTCCCTCCCTCCCTCCCTCGCTCCCTCCCTCCCTCCCTCCCTCCCTCCCTCCCTCCCTTCCTCCCTTCCTCGCTCCCTCGCTCCCTCGCTCCCTCGCTCCCTCGCTCCCTCCCTCCCTCCCTCCCTCCCTCCCTCCCTCCCTCCCTCCCTCCCTCCCTCCCTCCCTCCCTCCCTCCCTCCCTCCCTCCCTCCCTCCCTCCCTCGCTCCCTCCCTCCCTCCCTCCCTCCCTCCCTCCCTCCCTCCCTCCCTCCCTCCCTCCCTCCCTCCCTCCCTCCCTCCCTCCCTCCCTCCCTCCCTCCCTCCCTCCCTCCCTCCCTCCCTCCCTTCCTCCCTTCCTCGCTCCCTCGCTCCCTCGCTCCCTCGCTCCCTCGCTCGCTCGCTCCCTCCCTCCCTCCCTCCCTCCCTCCCTCCCTCCCTCCCTCCCTCCCTCCCTCCCTCCCTCCCTCCCTCCCTCCCTCCCTCCCTCCCTCCCTCCCTCCCTCCCTCCCTCCCTCCCTCCCTCCCTCCCTCCCTCCTATAAATCATGTTGTGCAATGATGCCTTTACTAGATTGTACTTTGTTAATAAAAGCTGCAGCCAAATCAATTTGATTTCTGAATTTTTCTTTTTTGACTGCACAATTGTGTAAAATTAAAAAATACTGTAGAGAGATTTAATATAAATCTCAAATTTCTTTGCATGGAAGATAAGTTGTATTAACTCATGTGCTGTTTTAAAACTTTTCTGCGATTTCAATAAACTGTTGTAATTACTTTAAATGCCTGAATAAAATGTAGTTTTGCGATATTCTTTCTCTATATAATTACTGCTTGGTTTTCATTGGAAACTAATGATTCAGCTTATTCATAAAACCAAAAGTGGTTTAGTAGCATTTAGTTGCATTTGAAAACTTTCACTACAATATTACCTTTTACACGAAGCAATGGTATCGCATCATAACGCCGATAATTATTCGTTATCGTTTTAAGCTTAATAAAAAAGTGTTGTAATTCATATTTCACTTTAATTGGATTAAGAGTTTTGTCAAGCATATAGCAAAACCTTAAGAAAAAAATCCAACTTAGCATTTCAATATATACCAAAGGTCTATCTGAATTTATTGTATTAAGAATTAAGCAAGAAATAAAAGTAGTACAGAAGACATTAATTCAGAGACATCATGGCCCTGGTTCCTGCCAACTAGAACAAATTATATGGTTGTCAGTGAACAGAAGGAGAACTCGATATATACACACATTCCTTAAGGCATTTATTCGACTACTTTTCGAAGACAAACAACAAAAAGTGACTTCTTCACAGAGTTTTTTTACTATGCACGACATTCTCCAACATGCGATTTAACATCGAAAAATAATTACTTTTTCCATATTTATTTGCTTGTGTTAACAGTTACATTATTTGAATAGTGATATTTTTGGTTTTCCTTGAGAAAACGTTGACGTTTAGTGGATGAATCTATACAGATAATTAAATGCAACCTTTATTGAAGCACGTAATATAAAACAAACTTTTCAGCTTTTTGGCGTTTTGAACTTAAAGCGACAAGATTGTCATATACAGTGTTAAATCTGGTTTGGTGTTGCATTAAAATGTACTTAATATTTAATCTTTAGTATGCGCGCATATGGAAAGAATATTATGGCTACTTTTAAGCTTCGCGAGCGGTTTCTTAATAAACATGGAAATTTTAAGCATGTTGGAAATAGTTTTTACAGCTTATGGTACCAATAGAGCAATATTCTTGGTTATTCGTATAGACAAAGGACACAATGCACTTGGCTATAGCAAAGTATTTAAATGGTTAAATGGTTATATTTAAATGGCTCTTTTTTTTTGGGGGGGGGGGGGTGGTTGAAGAATCAACTGACCTTCACTTGTAAAACTTAGAGATACAGATATACGTAAGCTTGTCATTTTTAACATCTTGCTTAGGTTTAAAAACATGCAAAAATTCTAAGAGAAGAAAACAGCAGATATTTCTAGTCCTGGTCAAATACCGTTTTGACAAGCGAGGTACGAAAAATACTTGGGGTCAGAGATAAATGCCGTCGGGACAAGTAACGCATGTTACTATTTAAAGAAGACCAGTACTAAAGATCTGTGAATAAATTGCAGAGAACCAGTGAGAACAAGATAAAAAATGAAGTCATTTCTGTTTCTATTAGGGATACAACTGTGTTATTGTTGTGAGTATAACACCGCATATGTTTTAGTTACAAGTTTTACACTAAAAACAGTTGTTCTCATTTTATACCTATCATTAAGTATCGTGTGAAATTGAAAAGCGCATGTTTGAATACTACCAAATATAAAACAGTATGTTTTTTTTCCGATTTGTGCTTGAGAAAAGAACGATTGCCCTTGCATACGCCCTTGCATAGACGATAAAATTTCTTTTTTTCTACAAAATAAACTGTGTTTTTATTTGAAAGTTGACAGCTACGAATGGAGAGGTTATCGGTACTTCATATCATCGGATGAAAGTTTGACTTTTTTGGAATCAGAAGATGCATGTGTACATCGTCACAGCGCCAAACTTGCAAGCATCGCATCATTAGAGGAAAAGAACGCTTTAGTGTCACGCCTGTATAAGTATGACTGGCTCTACATTGTGTTACAGGGTCGAAGACAATATACCGCATGGTTCTATTAATGTTTGTGTTTTTAAAATAAGAAATAATTATAATTATAATTTCACTCAACTAAGGCACAAAGGTTTATTTTATAACATGAAAAGAATGCAGCGAATTCAAAAAGGTTTATTTTATAACATAAATAGCATAAATTACAAAGGCATGTTTTATATTTCAAAAACATATTTAACATGACAGGTCTAATGGAAATTACTGGATTGGGCTATTGACTGATGTATTAGACTGCCGCGATTGTCGAAACTCCACTGGGCATATCAACTGCACAGTGTGCCGAAGAAACTGGAAATGGTTTGATGATTCGCCAATGAGTGAAGACCTTGTACAGAACGCCTGGCATGACTCAGAACCCAGTGGTGGTGGATCAGCTTGTGCACGGCTGCAGTACAGACTGCAACATGGATTTGCATTTGCTGACTTCTTTTGCAATACAGCCTACAGTTATATTTGTAAACAAGGTTTGAGAAATTCATATATATTCTCGGATATGTGCAAGGTTCGATATTTTTAGAAAGAATCAAGAAAAAGGTATTCTACTAGCAAAGTTCCAAATATGCAATCATAATCACAATGCATACATGCAGCAAGGAAAATCCGACATGTTATTGGAAAAAATTGAGAACGTTAAAAACATAGTTGGAATAACAAGTTGGACCCATCCTTAGTTAGACATAAAAATTCTATGCAATTGAAATATTCTATTTCCTTGCAAATGGCATAGATGTGTCTTAATAACTTTGTGAGTGCTTGGTACATCTATGAAATGTTCTAAGATGATTCCAAAAATGAAACCATTGACCTTTGAATAAAAAAATTCACAAATGCTATCTTTATCAGTTTAAACTAAATAATGAAAATACAAGCAATTAATGTTTACTATTTGTGAAAATTTTCACTTCAGAAAAGTAGCTTATGATTTGAAGAAATAACACTGAATGTGTCTGCGAATTTAATATTGCTGCATGTCTATTTATTAGTTGGAACAAAATAAATTTAAAACAGTGTCATACAAAGTGAAAATGTTAGATGAGAAAATTTGAAAATGAATTATTTGTTATTGCATTTTATTGGTAAATAACTTTCATATTAGAGTGACTATTAAAACTGCAAAAGTGTCACTTTTTCGATATGAAGGTTTGTAAATAATTTATAGCCATAGACGAATGTTTTCACGGCGCTTGTGACTTTAGTACATGCAACAGTGGGTGTTTTTAAAGAAGAAAAGTAGTCATTGTTACTGCTTTGTTGTAATGTTCTTGTGTTGTCTTTTATACAAAATCTGTTTTAAATCAAAATAAACCTAGAAATGTGACATGAAGAGGAAATATCAACACTACATTTAATGCAAATATGACTGAATGCTGTTAATGATTTTAATGTTTGTGTTTAAAAACAACGTACAGCTATAAACGAGTGTGAAAGTAGCCCATGTGTTCATGGAATATGTACCGACGCTATCAATGGCTATGCCTGTAAATGTGACAACACGGGGTTTTATGGGCAACACTGTGAAATGGGTAAGTTAAATGTGTAATTTATTAATTCAACATGTTGTTCACAATATTACTTCATCTCCTTTCCCCGCAGTGTGGTTAATTAGGCTAACGCCCTTAGAACTTGTATTTCTAAAATTTAATTTAATCTAAAAAGAAATAGAAAACACGACACAACAAAGTGCTCACTGCCATGACTGCATAAAGAAATGAATTGCGTATCTTGTGTTTTATTACTTAATTATGGATCATGACGACATATCAATTGTGTGTAATTATATGTAAATGTTAAAGAACGTGAACGCACTTTAGATATAATAGAACTTGTATCAGTGAATCAAATGATTACATTTGTGATTGCCGCGGTAAGGGATACGGCAGCAGTAATTGATTAGGTTAAATATTCACTTCACGCCCCATAACAGGGAGCTGAATTTCACTCTGATTGCTTCAGTTTTGCGAAAGCAATGCTTCAGATCATCTGGCACACAATGCAAATTTTTTTCAACTGAGTCTTTCCGTCGTCCAGTTTAAAACAAATAAAACTCCGAAATTTAATTGTGATTGTCTTTAACATGTAAAAGTGCACGTGCATATTTGTTTTTTTCGTAAGACTACTCTTTCCCGCATTAAAACATGTAGAAAATGGTACAGAGGGTAATATAGCTGATTCAGTTACTGCAGATGATCCAACCATTTCTAGTTGTCAAGAACGTACCGAAAATGATAGTCCTAAAAATCGAGGTAAAAAGAAAACAACTTAGAAAAATAAACAAAACAAATCAAGCAGTCATCTTTTGTTTTTGCACAGTAAAATTTGATTATTAGAGAACAGCAGTAATCTCTTTGATAGAAAGAAGTTGCTTAAAACAACGAAATCTTTATATTTCTCTTAAATACTGCAAAAAATCATTGACGGCTTCAAATAAGGCGATTATGATTTTATGTTCCATATAAATTATGATATAAAATATGCTTAAAGAATGAGTGGGAAGGTATCAAAGAAAATTTTGTGGATCATTTCTAACGTAATTGTCGAAAAGTGAAGAGATTATAGTCTTTAATGATGCAATGCATAAATAATGAATTACGTCATACTGTGCTAAAATGAAATTTATTAAATTTATAACCCTGTGCAAGTTGTCTTTAAGTAGATATTCCTTTGTGGCAGATACAGTTATTATAACAATGGGATGCATTATTGGGCTGCTGGTTCTCACAAATATTGCATCGCTGTTTTTCCTGCTCAACCAGTACGACTTACTTTTAATAGATTATGACACTTGAATCTTAAGGAGCACGTCTTATTGGCCTTTTTATATAATGTTAAACCTTACCATTAGAGAAGGATCAATATAAGAAAAACTTGTAAAGTTGTTTTAAATCATGATTCTTTGACAAATTCAAATTGTCATTTTGCTCAAGTAACCTGTATATATTTATATAACGCTATACATTATTGTTCTAAATAAAAATTTGTTAGATATATGAAGAATGTAAAAATAGAAAAGAAAACATATATTAAAATTTAGTACCTTAATTTTTTAATAAAAATATAAACATAATTAATATTTTTGAACAATACTACATTTTATAAATTTATGTTTGCATAAATATTTTACAGGATATGCTTTAGGGGAAGAAAAGACAGCGACGAAACAGCTGCTTCAGCCGATGACAACACCTATACCACTGACCACACTGCCACAGCTATAGCAGTCAACGTGGTACACGTGAACGACAACTCTCAAAACAAGACAGGAAATAATACCGAAATCAATGAACGGGATTCATCCGCATATGAGAAAATTCACATCTATCAAAACTAAGTGAACTTCACAAATGCATTGTGAAATCCACCTTGAAAAACAATTTGACTACGTAACGTCAGAAAAAGTTGTGTAAACGTTTGAGATATTCTGCGTAACTAATAATTTCAAATATGGCCTTTAGCATTAGCATTTCATCTGTTTTATAGCTTTCTTAGAAAACCAATTATCAGCAAGTGTTTTGAAATTATTTATACACTTTAATTTACTTTGAATAGCTCTGTTTAGTACATAATTGTTGATTCATTTTTTAAAACGCATAATTAACAAAAACCCAGTAATACCAATGCAGTGTAAAGAACAACGACGTTTTGTTTTCTTAAGGCATTAATGCATTCCTAATTTTTTACGCAACAGTAATATACGTGACTTTTGTCATGAGTATAAACTTCAGTACTTTCAGCATTTGTTATTGTAAAATGAAGTGTTGAAACATCACTTACCCAAGTGTCAAACATTTTTGCTGTAATTTATGTAACATTTTTAACGTGAACAAATCAATCAGCTTGTCAACTTATTTTCTTTGATATTGAGGTATCTTTTGTGCACATAAACATCTCTGCTAGAGAATCAACATTTATTTTACAATTATTAGAAAGCTTGATATTTTAAATTTATATAAATAATTTTTAATTAACTTCTAAGTATAAGTTTCTAGAATATGATGACAAAAGTGGAGCGAAATCGACAGATTTTAACATAAGCTTTGTATCTTACGTGTATGCGACAGAACTGTGATTTCTGAGATTTGAAAGCGTTATTAACGCTCTTCACTTTCTTGGCAAATTGGATTTAGTTTGATCACAGTAGTTTGATACTGAACAGAAATGTTTGTGAAATGCTCACAAATTGCTACTTCATGCATTAAAACAAAATAGGCTATGATATGCAATTAAATCATTGTGTATTATGTCAAATAGAATTAATTAAGCCCTCGTTACATATATGTCATCACACATAAATATCTTTAACAACGGGACATGTAGGTTGTTAAATATAAGTTATTTCTAGATGACCTTTGTCTTATTAAGAATAGTAAGTATATCATAAATTTAAACGTTTCTCAAGGACATTTTTGCCAAAATGTAGGAGCTTTCTTTTCTAAACGCTCATATTTTATGTTTAATCATATTTTTAGTGTACCGAATAAAATGCACAAGAATTGTGAATTATAGTGCAACATATGGGCAGTTGCAACTTAAAATTGTCTGTTAAATTTAAGGCAGTTTTAGAAATAGCATACGGGGTCTTAAATTTGGATGACTCTTTAGTGCGAAGATGTTTCGTATAAAATATTGCCATCCTGTGATTCAGAATGAAAACAGTTTAAATCCCTTTTCGGATTTATTTCGTACACAAATATCATCCATTTGCATGATTTTTTCCAGATAAGAAACAATTTTGAAATGAATTATATAATGTTTGTTGTGCCAGCAGTTACAAAGGCATGTTATAACTAGACGGTACTTTTTGTTACGTTAAACTTGACGATTACAGCATGTGTGTTTAAAAACAAGAAATCTGTAAGGACGAAACTGTGAGATGAACAAAAATCTAATCTAGCAACAGTAGATTCTGAAACAGTCAACATGTTTCTATGCATATTGACAACGAAATTTGAAAAAAAAAATTATGTAAAAGATGAACAATGGTGAGTGCATGTTTCATTGTTGCAGTTTTAAATTGATGTGATCACAAAACGAAAAACTGATGTAGAATTGCAAACCATTATATAGGTACGTGGCTGTACAGCTCTGTCTATTTAGGCATTGAAAGGGGTCATAGAATAACACACAAAATGTTTCAAATATCAATATTGCAACGGATTTTGCTGTCAGTTCTATTGGGCTTAAATACTTAGAATTCACATAAATAGCCATGGAAACTTGCCTCACCACAAAATTGATCATGCAAGCCATTTTCAAAGACAACGACACAATTGTCGGTACCATAGTTTGCGAGGTAACCGTGGTTACTCGGCTCATCAACAGCCCAAGGTTCACCACCTGATTCACTTGGTAGCCAGTCTATCGCGGCTTCACTTGTCACCCAGTACCAGGGAGAACCAGCATTCGCTCTTGTGGCACCAATCCAGAAACCTAAATTTGCCTCTGCAATCACCACAAATTATTATACAAGTACACTCGGAAGCACATTTTAAAAAAAGGAGAATTATAATTTTCAACAATTACGACAAACTTGGTGGGTGTTAATTTGAAATTCTGTGGTAGATAGTTGCACTTCGCTTAGGTATTCGCTTAGGTAAGGCAATTGAATCGAACATCATTGGCCAGCTATCTACTCTGAGCCTGATTCAAACCACCACCTTGAAATTATCACAGCAACTCTAATAAACTGTATTAACAGTAACTCTCCTATTTTGCAATATCGTGCATCATGATATATTTGGGTATACATTTACGGCCATAAATGTGACCTATTGCTGATATATCTACCCAGTGCCATGCTTTTGAGTTGCTCAAACATCGGTTCGCTATACTCCTCAAATTCAGCTAGTCGTCCACCCACTGCCACACAACTATCTCTTGCATTTGTCCAATGATGAAGGTTTGTATTCAACACGTAGCATGCTTCACCAATTGACATATCACACCCTATCATTTAAATAATATTTATGTCTACTAAACTTTATGTTTTCCGTTTATGTGTGTTATATGTAAGAGTGAACACTGCATATTGAGGTGTTAAGAATTTCTAGAGGTACCTTTCATGCAAATATATGTAAATTATGTGATACATTCAAAGTCACATTGGAGAACATGTTGAATCAGTCCATGGTTTTGTTTCAGCATGACGCAATTTAATTCATACACTAACATTTAAAAAATACTTAAAACTTGTTAAGCATTGAACTATTAAAAGTTATAAAATTTATTAAGCATGTTATGTTATGTTTTTAAGTATTAAAATTTGAGGAATTACCATTTACGTGGAGTCCGTAGTCACATAAATAAGCACCAAAAGTTAGACTCCCACAGTAGTTATCATTCCAACCATCAGAGAAGACCATTATGCAGTTGTCATATCCGTATGCGTTATAATATCCATAATTGTATGGCTCTCCAGGAGCCCAGGGTTCTCCACCTGTCTCATATGAAGCAGGCAACCATGGGATCACACGCTTACTGGTTGACCAGTGAAATGGTAACGAGGTACTTGCTCTTTTGGCGCCAATCCACACACCTTCATTTAGCCCTTTATAGGAAAAAGAGCAGCTTATCTATATTAAATATTTTATCGTACAGTTTGAAGTTTGAGCCCATTTTAATTGGCACCAAATAACATAGGTCAAGTAGCGATTTGGTATAAAATGTATATTTTCAATAATGAAATTATATGTAACACAATGTTCATTGCATATGTAACACATTGTTCATTGCAGAAATCTCTTGAAATGGGTATGGAGATAATTTTTTTCTATATATATATATATATATCTGCAACCAGTCATGGGGGACCATGCCTTATATATAGCACTTAGGGAGACCATTTGGAGAAAACAATATATGTTTTTTAGATTGTTGTCAAGTGGTAACACACAAATTTAATTTTAAAACAAAATATATTATATTAACTATGTTAAAGAATCATTCGTTTTTTGCTTAGTGTGTAGTTTCATAACGTTTAAACACGCTAAGAATTAAGGAGACCTACGTTTGGTCTCCTGAATTTTTTGGTCTCCCTAATACTGTGATTTTGGCAAAAATGGTTCCGGTATTGCTGGAATTACACTGAACAAGATAACGAAACTTTGTTTTTACTTTATCATTTTCTCTTTCACCGCATTAATTTTACTCATTAAACAGAATCAAGTTCCAATTGAAGAGATGGTTGGTTTAATAACATTTTTTGAAAATTAATTATTGATTAATTGAATAAGATTTTTACAAAATAAGAAATGTTCAAATATAGTACTTTATTTCAAATATGTGTTATTATTTTATTGTATTTCCAGTTACCGTTTGCAAATGTATTGATCTGATTAAATAATGTTTGATTATGGCTGTCAAATTCCGCTGAACGTCCACCAATTGACGCGCAGTTTAGACGAGCACCATTCCAGTGTTGTAAATCAGTGCTATACACGAAGCATGATAGTCCGACGATAATATCACATCCTGCATTTTAAACACGTTATTAATCGTTTATATTTGCTAACCTTTTGAAATATTTTCTTACATTTTATGTATATCTAGACGATATACGATGATTAGTTATCTAAAAACGTAAAACAAATGAACTAAAACAGCATATATTTGAAATATTTTATGTGAAGAAAATAAATAGCAGAAAATAGCATTTCTTTTTATCTGATTCATTAATTCAGTCACTAGTTGGCTTATTGTGTTACAAAGCTTATTGACATATTTATTTATATGCATACATACCTATATATATATATTCATGTGTACCAAAATACAAAAGCATATATTAACATTAAAATAAAGTCGATTACCGTTTATGTTATCCCCATATTGACATAGAAAAGCATGTGAGGTTAAAGTGCCACAGAATTCGTCGTGCCATCCGTCATCACGAACTACAATACAATTGTCATATCCGTAGTTTTCAGCGTAGCCGTAATTGTACGGTTCATCTCTTGCCCAAGGATCGCCACCGGTACTGAAGGAAGCTGGTAACCACGGTATTTGGTTACCACTTGATGTCCAGTACCATGCTGAATGAGTAGTTTCTCTTGTTGCTCCAATCCATACACCTCTGTTTATATCTGTATTCAATGCGTTCAACCCAAAAGATAATTTTTAATACACAAAATATATCGGATTTCAAATAAAAACGGATCTCTTTAAAGCTGATTTTTCGGTATTTGTATTTGTACACGGCATAAAGTTTAGGATCAAACTAAAAGATTGTTATCAAGTGGCAACACAGAAATTTAATTTTAAAACAAAACATATTGTGTTCACTATGCTGCTATTGTAATTCGTTTTTTGTTGGCTATGTAGTTTTTGGTCTGCCTAAATTTCTTTGTTACTACATATATATTATTGGCTCTATAAAAGTAGAAATGCTTTGTGTAAATGGTATGTCCAGCTGCTTCTTTGCTCGAATGAACAACAATAAAGACACAAATAATGCAAAGTAGAGGCACTTAAGGTGCTAAAGAGACAACGCTAGCAAAACCACATAACAAATAGTATCATATACTTGCTCAGTATAAGAAAGGGGTAAACATGCATATACCTTCTCTGCGATTAATGCTAAGACAGATGAGGAAAGGCCGGCAAAGGTGCAGCTTATATATTAGAACGCGACATCATCGTGTATGTGTGTGTTTGTGTGTGTGCATGCTTAAGCCTGTGGCGTGAAAGGCAGGAGAGAAGGGGAGGTTGGGCGTGCAAAAAAGCAGTTATGCAGTTATGCAGTTATGCACGGATCAGGTGGAAGAAGGGGATGGGAATAGGCAGAATTTTAGTCGCTGAAAGAGCTTGATATTGTTGTTTCCGAAGTTACATGCTGCAACTGATGAACAAAGCGTAAACGGGGTTATTTGTATACAGCAGCAACTCCCCCGTTGATAGGCACTTGACCAATGAACACAAAGCGAGAGATATATCGACAAGGCAAAATGCTAACAGGATGTCAGGGCTGGTCAACGTGCTTTTTAAGTGACGAGAATCTAAGGTACCGAAACCCCTTCAATCGCAGACCAAACCTAGAGAGTTGTTTCAACTAACTGCAAGCCGAGGTAAATTGTCACTTTTCCTGGAACAGTAACACTTGCTGCGGACTAAATAATAATAATAATATTCTAGCCATTTTTCATACTTACCCACAGACATACTTTTGATTTCATTGAATATCGTTTGATTGTTGTTTTGGAACTCGGCCAGACGTCCACCAGTGGCGGCACAGCGCGCACGGGCACGGCTCCAGTGTTCTTGCTCATTGTTCAACACATAGCAGGAATCTTCATGGATTATATCGCAACCTGGTATTTCATTCATTAACCTTGTAACCACCTTAACTATGTCTACGTGTTTACCCGACACGGCTTATCAGTTAGAAAACTAATTAGCGTCTTGTTTTGAATAAGATTCCCCGAGCTGCTCGTTAGTGCTTGAGGAATAGGTTTCTCTTGAGTTCACAGATATAGCAGTGTTTTGCCTTGATCATATTTGGCGCAATGCAAAAAAAAAAAAAAATAAAAATTCCAAAAAGTTTTGTCTTGTAATTTTAATTTTTGAACATTAAAGGAGTAGAAACTTTATTAAAAATCAATATCAAATACCAATATCAAAATAACAATGCATAGTTATGATGAAAGAAGTGAATGAATTTGTATAGTTTTTGTCAGAATGCTACTTACAGACAAAGCCGCCATTTTGCAACACTAAACATTCTTTACCACTTGGTGCACACGGTTGACTAGTGCATGACGTCACTGCATCTATTCAAAATACAATAACGCATCTATTTAAGCTACAATAATAATGGATACAAGTTCAAGTAGACAAGCCTAGCTTGCCACACCTTTCTGCTGAGAAATCTTAGAAATAGAACGCATTTGTCAAAATTAGGTTTTTTTTACTTTAATTTACACCATTAATTGCCTTATGCGTTGTATCATGACCCACCTTCACAATTACGTCCAGTCCATAAATCTACAGGGCATGTGCAGTTGTATCCGGTACTTTGGCTCACATGGCATTCCCCACCATTCAAACAGGGCTCGCTATTACATGCCGTTATCTCCACTAACGCCACAAAGAATATTACCCAGTTCTCTTTGTTATCTCACTTTAGTGCTGTTTGGATTTCATTAATTATCTTAATAAAATTAAGCTATGTAATTGAGTTATCAACATCAATTCCAAAATATATGTCAAGGCAAATAAATATTTACAAAATTATTTATTAAATTAATTAAATCTATGACAATGTCCTAATTAATTTTAATTTGAACATTATTATATTTGACAGATACACCTAGAATTAACGAAACACTGTATGTGTAAACAGCAAATAAACATATCATTTATAAGCATGTGCAATATAAATCATGTTTAAAAAAATAGGTATATTATGACTAAGTACCTTCGCAATGAGAACCAGTCCATTCACCTGACGAACATGTGCAGACATAGTCGCCATCTTGTCTGACACGACATTCCCCGCCATTCATACATGGTTGACTCGAGCAAGCTGTCAATTCAGCTACACGCAAGAAAATATAACAAAACTAAAGAAAACACCTGGGGAATGCTTCTTCATTGTATTTAAAACAAAGGAGTTGTCAACGATATGAAATTCCTAATTGACTACAAGGGTGTCTTAGCGGTACGAATCCAATACCTTTACTCCCACTCCGTGTATCAATGACTTTGTAGTCAATTCTCACGAATTTACATGTAAGTTTGAAAAACCGTTGCTATCTTATTCTGAGTTGATTAATTGTAGAAAGCATTTTGAAAAATAAACAAAACATAGAGAGGGGCAGGGGCAAATTTGAGATGGACAGAGAGTAAGAGAGAAAGAAACAAAGCAAATGAAAAAAGATAGATTGAATGAATGAGGTTGGAGAAGCAGGAGTAGGTGTTGAGGAAAGTGGGATAACTGAGAGTGAGATTGTTGCAGACAGATATATCAAATGCAAGACAAAAGCTGAGACATCTTGTTGAACAAAATAAAAAAAAAACACCGTAACAAGTATTGTGACCGCCATAGCTTAAATTCAGTTTATTTAGGATTTAGAGTATTAAAAAGTGAATATGCTGCACAATACTTACCAACATAAGTCCATCCAATTGCATTCCCAATCAAATTCGAATCAGTGGCACTGGCAAGTAATTCACATATATATTCATTGTTGTTGCTTGGACCATAATTTGACGCCACGCAAGTAGGGTGTGAATTGCAAAGCACGGCACACTCAATGGCTGTTCCTGCAGGTTGTGAAAACAGTTTGGATGATGAAGCATCTTTTTTGTTTCTTAACGTTGTAAGCCAAGATTGAGTTTCCAAATTGATAGAAACTCCAAACTCAATCAATAAGAAACAACAAAGTAAAATTATAAAAATAGTCATGCTTATAATTTGGTTTCCTAAATCGTGACAGGTCAAATCTGCTTTGTCCGAATCATGCAAATAAATAACAGACATTTATATCCTATTAGCTTTCTGGGTTGAAGTGATAGCATTGAAATTCTGAAAAGGACATTATATTACGAGAACAGTTGTAAAATATGAATAGACAAAACAATTAAATATTTAATGAGACAGGTACTGGTTCAAAAGATGAAAAACCTTGTAAAGAATATTATATTATCTGAAATACAATTAGCTCTAAAGATAGTGAAATATATGTTTGAAATATTAATGAGAATTCGAGGTCAATTCATTCAAGCTATAAATTAGAATGTAAATTTTCCATAAGCATTACTTTTAATCTTTAAACTAAGTATGCATCGGTTCACTAATCTCAGTTTATAAATATCCCATTTACTGCAATTTCAGATATTTAAGAAGACTCTAATAACAATACAACAAATCTTTTGTTCTATTTAAGGAGACAATTAAGAGGTGAACTCCCCTAAGCATAAGTCAATTTAGGATTTGGTTAGCTTTCCATATCATAACTGTTTATTTATGCCCTATAATATAGCATTTCGATGTAATTCCTGAACAGTGACGTTTATCGCAGACGAATAGAAAGATCAATAAAATACCGAAGATAAAATACATAATTGAAGTAGTTTATACCGATTCAAACAGACGAGTTTAGCATGTAATTCATACATTTCAGGTTTTAGTACACATTTAATCACATTCTCAAATATGTTTTGATATCCCGAATGAAGTCAGGGTGTAAATCAAGAATTTACAGTTCATTTAGTGAAGGACTAGCTGAAAGATCTAAAGTCCGAAGCTTATAATTTCCGTAATAGGTTATCTAATTCTTTGCATTCGTCTGGCTAAGGCAATAGGAATGAGATTCGTCATTGTGTTTAACACCCCTCACTTCAACGCTGTAACAAACTGAGATAGTAGTCAAGCTTGAAGGAACAGCTTCACCCTAGCAGAGATTAAGGTCACTGCGTCTTGTGGTTTCTTCAGTAATCGAGAATAAATGCAGTAAGTAACTCATGTCTTAATCTAAACTTTTCCTCTCCTCTAGCAACTAACTGTGGTACAAGAACGAATGTACTGTATTTTCAGCTGTATTTCGTAAAGACAAAAGAAATTCTGTGACATTTCAATTGCTGCAGAGGTGCACATCAATATATTACATTTTAAATGGTGATAACTCCGAACTTTCAAAGGGCCGTAGAACACTAAAACAATGTGCGAGCATCTAAATTATTGATCAAATAATTCATTACTCTAACAATAACAAAATATATCGTATTTTTTATTTTAATTCCTATGTTGACAAGATTTATTAAACTAGGGAGAATAACCTCTTTTGCGGCTTCTGAATATGTAATGAAATGTTCCGGGAATCACAATATTGTTAATAATATCTGCAGTTATAGTGTAACCTTGTGTGTGTGTGATGCATTTAAGTGCCCAGCGAAACGTGTGTCTTTGTTATATTCGACTGAATAATACATTAAGCAATTGTTACAAGATCATGTAGGTGGCTTATTTTTATACCACCAATCTTCAGTGACCAATGACTTCAGGTGAATCAATAAAATAAGGTTAATGTTATTATAAAGGACGCAATTATAAAAAGGTCGCTGAATCGTTCTTTCTTTTGTATAAGGTGATGTACGACAATGAGAGACACCAAGGAAATTACAGCGAACGGTGTATTTTATTGAACTCCATCTCATTACGTCAGGCCCTCTATTTACGTATGAATTTGTTGTCTGTGATTGGATTTATCCTGCCAGTTACATTAGTGCTTTTGTTTTTCAAGGGCTGAGAAATTGCCCCGACTTTTGCTTGCTTAGCTGCCTCATAACGGCCACACTCCCCTTTCAAATTAGATAATAAAAGCTTAATTGATGAACAAAATATTTTATGTTACTCCACGCTTTTAACATCTTAGGCTCAAAGGAAAAAAGTATATTTAATGTTCATTTAAAGCGCATATAAAAAATTAAGTATATCATCGAATGACTGGCATTTTACTAGCATTTCTTGGAAACTCGTACTATTTTTTTGAAAGTGAGATCTTTGGTTTGAAGTTTGGTGCTTATGCGTTTCCGCGTAGTTCTTCATGCATTCAGCACAAATGAACCCATACTCGTGTGCAATTTTGTAGATGATCGTTCTTTTCTTCTTATTAGGCTAACTCAGCCGTCTCTATTTGCTCTATTCCTTGAAAATGGTTAAAATCTTTGGTTCTCCTACGATTTTCCCCAATATAGCAAATAAAAATTCTGTTATCAATAATGAGCGAACTACAATGGAGCTCAGCTGATACAGTGTCTGGCTGAACATTACTCGTAGCAGGAGAGATATATTGCTATTGAGTTTAACATCAAGTTTATTCCTCTCTCCTAAGGCAAAGAATCGTGTTTTTATCAGCTTCTCGGACATACGTGCTGTACACAATTGCTTGGATGCTGTTCCTCATTGCAACATATTTAACGGCTTCCGTTGTGTTGCATTTCATCAAATTAATTATTTACTCAAAATGTGACTGTGTGTTCTTTGAAAAGTTGCACCATTTAGAATGTTTAAATATTATTTACATATTTAAAATTATAAAAGATATAATATAAAATAATGCAATATAAAATTAGAATATATATATATATATATATATATATATATATATATATATATATATATATATATATATATATATATATATATATATATATATATATATATATACATATTCATGCACACATCAATACGTCTACATTTTGACGACATTTTGTCGGCTTTTACAATGCTTTGGAAAAAGTTTATGCATCTAGTGACAGACCACGTTCTGTCAGCTACAGCTATCGACATGGTTGATGTCAACGTCAACGTGACCGACGACCTAAGAAAATGCTGATGAAATGCCTGAAAGGGAATCAGCTGCTTACCAGAAGCTTCATGTGCAGCGGAACTGAGCCACAGATAGATGTTTACATCGTGTAAAAGTGGTACATCGCATAGACAAAGAAATGATTTCAAAACATTGTTGTAAAATGGTTTTATAATAATAGGGTACTTCTACTCATACACATGCATCACATGTTTTACAGGAATAATTTTTGTGATACTGTCTTCATTTACTTGATTTTATATAATATTAGATTTTAACTGCAGAAAAATTTAAATACATAAATTGACACGAAACTTAGCACAGAAGTAGTTCTCTTGCTTTTTAATGACCTTGTTATTTTATTTGCAGAGAGGTGATTTTATTTGCATTTCGTAACGAAAAATTTGCGCTAAATAACGTTATACTTAGAGAGTAGTCTATTTAATCCTAATTCATTGATTCGATCATTTCATGCTTTCTCTACTGTCTCTGTGATTTCTTTCCTTGAGATAAATTAATTAAAAACACACATATACACTAAAACGTACCAATACAATGTCAGATTCAAATACAACGATATACTTTTATGGGCATCCATGTTATTTTCCCTGATTTATTGTAAACCATTGTTGAAAAAAAAATAGAATATAATTTGTCATTAAGCATTTAAATAGCGCAAGCTAATGTTATTTGATTTTCATGCATTTATTGATAATATTTACATTAGATAATGATACAGGAAGAGTAAAAATGTTTCTTTTAATATCTGCAATGATTTCTGTGGGTGGAAATGTCAACACAGCCACGCAAGAAACTAAACCTGAGCTATAATCATATTGATTATTGTAAGGAGGTAGTGGAGTGAACATGCTGCCAGCTAGCTCATAAACAGTTTCGCTAGAAAAGAAAGGGCTTAGTTTGCTTGACATATGCAGTCTTTGTGTATGATATAACACGCCAGGAAGTACAATTGAAAAATAGGTGTCTGAAGGTAAACAAAATGACATTGAATATTTTAAGTTCCATAATCCATTTTTGTGGTTTAAGTTACACACTGAAAAGCAAAAAGATAAAAAAGCAAAAGATAGTTTGACATACTGCCATTGATTGGTTAACTATTTTTATTATTTAAAGTTTATACAAGAGAAAAGAAGTAAGTAATATTGTAAGTTACACTTGATAAATGACTAAATATAAAAGCTTATTTATTTACGTGTTATAAAAACTATACTTTGATGTAATCTCTGATTTGCTGGCATCCGTTTCTTGCAATATCACTGTTGTTCTGATAGAGTTGGGATTGGTATTATTTTGACCATTTGTTACATTTTGGGAGAAAATGCGTTAATTTTATACTGAAAATAAAATCGAGCTGAGTGTCATTGCATGTTTATGATTATGGCAGAGTAAGATTCATCAAGCATTTAAGAAGTACTCATACACAGCATGTATAAACATCAAAGTTAGATTAAAATAGAAAAGACCAATTTTGCATATCCCTTTTTTATATTCTGCAATTCTTACTTTTAAAAGGCAGGCTAAATTGTATTACCACATTTCTTAAATTAAATTCTTCCATACGTTATTAGTCAATTATTACTGCATTATTGATCTGAATGAAGTTGTTTATGCGATTAATTCTAAAATCCGTATTTGCATTTTTTATTTTCGAAGCTGTTTTCTGTTGATATGAGGGAAATGGCATCAGCAATACAAACAACGAGAAAACTATTGTTTCTACTATGTATTACTCTGTGTTATTGTAGTAAGTATAAGGTAGCACCACTTTGAATATTAAATGACATAAAAGCACAGCTGTGTTTCTTTTCAGGTAGACTTCAAAAATTTTGATTCTACTCATTTTTGAAATATCAATGGCGATACAATACAACTTTATTTATGCTCAAGGAAATTTTCAGTGTTTCAATTTTCCAATTGCATTTTTGTTCCAATGCTCAATGCTATTAAATAGTATATTCATGTTGTTCGCATATTTATAAAAAAGATAATTAGATACTGCTGAAAAAAACTTTGTTTTTTTCTATGTTAAAGATAACTGGTACAGTTGGGAAAGTTTTCGCTACTTCGTATCATCAGGGCAACGTCTTACTTATTTAGAAGCTAAGCTGAAAACGCATGTGTATCTAACCACAGTGCACTGCTGATAAGTATATCATTTTTAGATGAAAAGATTTTTTAATACAGCATTTCTTAAGGCACGGATCACTTTGTATGACCTTTCAAATAGTGAAATCATTATGCTACTAGAAGAAACTCTTGTTTTTATAAAAATAAATGAAATAAAAATGTAGCTCCTAAGATAGTGAAAATGTCATGTCTATAAGGCTTGAATAAATAATGATGTATTTTATGAAACAGTTATACCGAAAATTACTGGATTGGACTTTGGTGTGATGAATCGGAGGCATGCAGCGAATGTGGCAGTGTGCCTAAGAATGGGGATGTACCTGCCAGTTGCACAGTGTGTCGGAGGAAATGGAAATGGCTTGATGGTACGTCGTTGAGTGACGATCTCGTGCAGAGTGTATGGAGATATAATGAACCTACAGGTAGTATGAAATGCGTAAATCTTAGATATGACGAAAGAAATGGGTTTGAATTTGCTGTCAGTAATTGCAGATATGCCTATAGCTTTATATGCAAACAAGGTTAGTTGTACTATTTAGCCTTTTTCTGTAGGTTTTCAAGCAATTCAGTTAATTGATTGAGACCAAACGGTTAGAGACTAGATTAATAATTCTTTGGAAGCAAATATCTGACTGATTACGTCAACGATAAGGCATCTAATGATTTAGCAAATAGGCTACGACAAATTAGCATAGCATAGGTACAAACTCACAATTTCAAGAATTATACTTCGGGATTACAATGGAACACGTGTGATTATGTATATATAGTCTATGAATAAACTTTGGCAGTAGTATAGAACAGGAAATGTAAAAATATGGCAGTCTAAAATTACTAACAAAACATCTTAGGAAATACAAGTGATTTAATTTTTAATTTTCATTCTGCATGTGGCATGGTAATTTAACAATCAAGTGTACGGGTCACTTGATTTAGTGCAATTCTTCGTAAACTGAATCCTTCTATTTCCTTGGATTTGAGGAAAGCTTTGCTTGTCCTTATTTTAGTCATTATACGATTCTGAGTAACTACAAGAAGCACATGTACTCACCTTGGAATCACAGCCAACAGATATTTGATTTAGTTTGTGCAGTTTGAATTCGGACATTAAATGCTCTGTATATTCCATACAATGGCATACTGCATGCAAATATACCGTAAGTGCCAGAAAACATTGCTATTTTCCTTTGCAAATTACATAACTAAAAATGAACAGATGATGTCGGAATGAGAATTCTTCGGTCCTATGAACTATGCAAAACACAGTGTACCCTAATAAATAGTTAAAGTGTTAATTACATTTCAACTATTTCGCATTATGCTACACCATTTCTTCGCACCAGCACGCCATTGTTTATTTTTGGAAAAAAATGAGTGTGTCTACAATGATTGCCACTTAGTACATGTTTACTTAGATACTAGCATGTCTTAGCAAAGTTTTAAATTAACAAGTAGCAATGTGCAAAACATTGTGATGTTTATTTTACACTGATAACTTAACGTTCCCAAAGTCTATTTTATGTCTACTATTTCAACTTCATGTTACATCATTCATGTTACATCAGCCCGTATTCTTTTTTTGTATTTATATTCATAGTGTCTAAAGTCGGGTGTTACTGATGTCAGTGCATGTGTACTCATGCGGTGCTACTGTCATCAGTGCATAACACTTTACTCATAATTCTTATGCTGCGAAGCTTTCCAATCGTGTTGGTCTCAATGTTATATGTGTTCGTTCTGAGCAGTTGAAAGTACTTCTGTGTGAAATCAACATATTTAACAACCATTTTTACAGCATAGCTTTCATTTTAATTTCACTGACATCAAAACTGGTTATAGTAATAATAAAAGTGATAATTATAATAGAACAAAAAAGAAACATTAAGTATATTTATGATAATAATTATTTTCATTATTATTATTATTGTTTTATTATCATCATTATTATTGTAAAAACAAGGATAATATTAATAGTGGTCATGATAATAATGAAAATGAGAGTGATAGTAATAAAATACAAAGAAAACAGTACATTTAGGATTACAACTGAATAAAGTGGTTACATAGAAATGCTATTTGTCAATGTTTCCAAATATTTTGGCTACATAGAAACAAGAAATAGCTATTTTGTACCAAATTGTAATTCTAAAGCCGTAGAAAGCATATAATTCCGCATAAATTTATCAATTTTCACCAAAATAACATTGCGTTTATATTCATGTATTAAATCACATTTTTTAGAAATATAAGCTAAAAGGTCCTTCAGTGAAAACTCTTCAAGTATTTTTTACATCCATCATTCCTAAATTTTATGCATAAACCATTTGCCAAACACAAAAAACAATTTGCGAAGCTGATTTAAATGCCTTTTCCGTGATAAAAACAATAACTTTAAATTTTTCTCAAGAGATTTTTCTTGCTGATTGCCTTCAGGAAGTATGTCCATCATCACATAGTTAATTTTACATATTCATTGTTTACTATTAGGATTCCCAGTGTAAACAAAACATCATGCCACCATTTATTGCCTTTCATCAAAGGTTAGAATGAAATTATGACAGACGATAATTTTTTTCCTCTCATTAAGATATCAGTTCAAAACTGGCTACGTCTCTAACATGATGGATATGCATCAACGTAGCATCACAAAGTAGACTCATATTGTAGCGGGTATAAGTGTCTTCTTATTCTTGCATGTATATGTCGGTAGGGAATGTGCTGAGAGGGACAATTCTTGAAATACTCCTCCTTCAAACCCTATAAGTACATTTCTCTTTTCTTACAAGACCATAAAATTTGGTCGCTCTCAGATTCGTATATTTAAATCATCATTTGACTAAATTTCTTAAAGACTGATATCCATTGTCTGTGAGTGATAATGTCACCACGTTTTCATGAAAAGGATCGAAACCCAAGAGTAGTTGTATTCTGTGCGTCAGTACAAAGCTCAATGTCATGACAAGGGCGTTGCTTCAACATTTATATGCAGCCGAATCTCATCGTCCATTCAAAGTTGTGAAAAAGACGTGAACTAGCAGTTTTGTCGAATAAGTTTTTTCGAAAAGATGGAAACTGGCAAAATGACAAACGCTTGAAAATCGTCTCAATGTAATGATAACTGGGACCACCGCAGCAAGTAATTCTAGGTATTTTTATTTATTACATTTATAACATACATGTCTATTTTACTTTCTAGTTTTTCATTGCTTTACATTTGGGGTACATATTTTGCAATCAGCAACTGAGAAAATTTCGGAAATGTTCAGCCTTGAATGATCAGTGCAGAATATTCTTAATTTGTACTACTTCTCTATTTTTCTCCTTTTCTTCCAGACGAAACAAGTGAAAATCGAAAAAAAATATACTGTCCCTAAATCAATTTTCTTATTTGCATCGAAAATGAATATACTTCATACACTTCAAATCACTGGTATTCACTAAGTGCATATTTTGTTTTTAATTTTGAGCAATTTTGCAACAGAAAGCAAAGCTTCAAATACCGTGCATTAGAACTGAATGAGAAACATTGTACCAAGTATAATGCGTTTTTAATATGGGGTAATATCAATTGATCATGAATAGTTTAATGAATCAATAACATATCGATACAGCTTCAAATTTATTTCATGTTATTTAAATACATTAGAATTAATTTCTATGCGTCAAAAAATTAATAAGTACGAGGAGCAACGTTATACGAGCACAATAACAATGATCAAAGTAAAATCAGACGCGTGGAGTTTGATGTTTATTTTGGCTGGATTTTGCGCTTGCTCCTCTTGAACATATATTTTCTGTTTTATTCTGTTTTATTCTTACTTTTACTAGGTTTAACTCGTAACATCCGAATGCGGCTCATAAAATACATTGCTTGAAATTTATCGCCTAGAATTTACCATACTTAATCAATTTAAAATTACAACCGGCAGAATACGAACGTTATAAACATATTGGTGGAAAGCCAATCTGATGCACAATTTTGTGCATTGTTTGAACTGGCAGTTGGTAAATGCGCTGATAGCATAACATAAATGAATGATAGATTCTAAGGCCACTTAAGGTACCAATAAGGGCAAAATGATTAATTTTAATAACATTTACAGAGCAATAATTTTTTCGCTATAATAAAGTTCGGTTAGCAAAAGAGCGATTTTTGACAACTAAAGAAAAATAAATTTAAGAATAGAAAACTAAAAGGTGAGAAAAAAAATGCTAGCAAAAATAATTTTTACAGTTGAAGTGCTTTAGTTCTTTTTTGCATATCAGTTCAATTTTTTTTACTCAAGCGATAACGTGAAACTTTTTTACAAGCAGAATTACAGATTTAAGACAAGAAACATTCCAAAAAATATACTACTACACATTATATTATTTCCACATTATTTGTGTGTTAGTAGAAGAGCAATAAAACAAAATAATTAAAATTTACTTCGACTTAAATGACCCCTTTGAAATCGATTACAGTTTACAAGTTGCAACACTAATTGAACCACAAAGCAAATACACCTACATCAGCAGGGAAAATATTGCTCGATTTCTAAATATTCAGTGTTATTTAAAATATTATTAGAACATTATTTCACTTGTGTGACCATGCCGTTAACCTGTGTGTCTGTTGTAGTAATCTTGTATACATTGTCGTTATCCGGAATATCGCTGACCGGTACATGCCCTGTTGGTTTTCATCACTGTTAGCAGCTAACGGCTGCAAAATGAACGATGTTGCATGCTTCTTAAAATATTCTTAGAAAGAAAAAAAAGTTATAAATAATTAGAAATAAATAACCAGACTGAGTAGAAATTGTGGTTTTTTTTATTAAGTTTTTGCACCTAATTATCAATACCTCAAAACGTTTAATCATGGGAAAGGTAAACTCTCTCACTCTCTTTCTCTCTCTCTTTCTCATTCTTTTTTCTCCTTCTCTCTTTTCTCTCTCTCTCTCTCTTTCTCTCCCTCTATATATCCCTCTCTCCCTTTCTCTTTCGTGACATTGGCTTATGTTTAAGATATGTGATTCGGGAATGTTGCACTATTGCTATTTTTTATGTGTGTGTATAAGAATTTATTTATTGCTATGGCTTAATTAACTTCTAGTTAAAGTTACTTTAATCATGCTAATTAATTATTTTATTGCATTAAATAAGACATAAAAACAGCTTTTAAAGCTGTTTTCATTTAAGTCACGCTACATCATTCCTATGACGTCTAAAAGTAGATGGTTAGATAATGTTTCGCACATCCCCTGTACAGTTTCGTTAGGCGCCATGATATCTGTTATTATTTGTGTGTTTCAATTTGTATTGAAGATGGGAAAGATTTCCGTACGGTTACATTAAAACTTACGCTTTAGGTCACGCACTAAGTGGCTACGGTCAAGCCAGCAATTGCAACAGAACTCCATATCATCCACGATTACTTTTACCAATTTCCATTCGGCCATAGCGGCCTCACCGCTACCGTCACTTCTTATTCTTATGCTTCGAAGGTCTCCAATCTCATGTGTGTTGATGGCGAATGTGTCAGTTCTGATAATTTTAAAATACTCATGTGGGAAAGTCAACATATTAACTAAAGAACCATGTTTTACAACATACCTTTAATTTTAATATCACTAACATTAAAATATTAATTCTTGTAGTAACAACAGTAATAGTAATAAATCAACAATAATAAAACTAGCAATCATAATATTAATGATAATATTGATAATTTTAATTATTATTGTATTATTGCTTCTACTGTTTGTATTATAATTACAATCATAATTTTATTATTATTACTATTATTATTATAATTATAATTATTATTATTATTATTATTATTATTATTATTATTATTATTATTATTATTATTATTATTATTATTATTATTATTATTATTATTATTATTATTATTATTATTATTATTATTATTATTTTTATTATTATTATTATTATCATTATCATTATTATTACTTTTACTTTAATTATTATTGTTATTTTCATTATCATTATTATTAAAATTGCAATTATTAATTTCTATTATCATAATAACAAAATAATAGTAATAGATATCATAATAATAATATTATAATGATAATAATAGTAATAGAATAAAATGAATAAAGCAATAATAAGAAAGAATCGTTACACAAAGAAACAATACATTACAGACTGATCAAACTGCTACATAGAAATGCTATATGCCAATGTTTTTAAATATTTTAGCTTCATAGAAACAAGCGAAAACATTTTAAAAAATTGACAAATAACATTTTTATAAGCCACAGTTATTTCGTTTTACCTTATTAGAATTGTGAAGCATAGAAAACATGGGATTTCGCATTAATTCATTAAATTTTTGCTAACATTCCATGGTGTTACCTTCATGTATTAAATCCCACTTAGTGTGCCAAAATGTTTTTTCTGAGTACTTTAAGTGGTGAGAGAAGTGAGGAGAAGATAGAAGCAATTTGGAATTAAGAGTAATTAAATAAAAGCACACCAATTTCAAATTTTGAACTTAATCAATGTATTCTTACGTTTGATAAGCCAAGTCATTTAGTTATCTGGTAGTGCTGACAGTCGTAATGTGAAGCTCGTACACGAATTATCCGTGTGTCAAATTAAACGAATTGACAGTCTCTAGTTCACGTTTGACCGAGTTATTTTTCAACTCGGGTTTGTCGAATACGCGAAGTTGAATGGTTTGTCAAGATCGCTATCGTATTCATCACTTTTTGTTGAAGTTTATCCGCTACATATATTTGGTCAAATACACACATAGCTCTCTTTGTGGGTGTATATATTTTAGTGTGGGCTTACATAGTCTAGTGTTCTTTCATGCGCTCTGCACATTCTGGAACACTATATAGTACTATACGAATTTTCTCTAACTTATTGTCTGATTGTGTAGATGGCCTGGTTTGCAGCAGGTCTGGTCGAATGCTGGCCCTAGTTTACTTATGGGATGCAAACATGTTCTTATTTAATGAAAGGGAATATGAACACACTGTGTTACTTATACCCAGCATTTAAATATCCTATTTAAAATAATTTTGTGTTGCCAAACAAACTGAACACACTTGGCATTTGGTCCTGAATGAGGTAATTTATCTTTATTAAACTACAAGTAAATGCACTTACTGGAACTGTTGAAAGGAGATGTCATCTTTATACAATCGGTGTTCTTGTGAACGTGTAGTCGATCCAAACAGAGTGATGTAAATATTTGAAGTTGTTCCTGCGTCAGGTTCTGCGCCTGTGGTTACTTTTACCTTGTGGTATAACCCGTTTGCTACAATGTAAACCAGCAAAAATATTATTTCATATAAATAGAATTGATTTTTAAATAAAACAGGTGTGAACGGGTTTTAATGCTGTTCTACACAATGCTTTGCTTATTGTACCATTCATTCCTCTTTCTAGACTATATGTCCACAGATTATTTTTTTCTAGCATCATCTGTTCGTGCTTTGCAACTTGCTCGTCAACATAGTATTTACGTTGCATCACATCAATTATTTTTCCGGTATCATGTTCCTTTATCATCAACCCCTTCGTTCCATATCATTAATTTGTCATCACTAGATCATTCACTGGTTATCAAGTTACTGAGCTACTGGTATTTAGCATAATGCAATTAACTACTTAAAAGATTGGACTTTTAATACCTTAAAATAAAATCAGTTAAGGGGGGGGGGGTGGGATCTTCTAGACCATTAAATTGCCTCACTCATTTCCTTTTGTGTAAAGAGAGTTCAGTAAGTTGTTGCAAACGATCATAATAAACTTGTCGCCATTGTTGTCGCCATTCATATAGCAAGGTTTTGCTGAGTTGTTTTGCTTTTGTAAATCATTAATAAAATTGCATAAAATTGCATATTTTATAAAACCCATATGTTATGTTAGACTTCACAAAATATTACAAAATAATGACATTTTATCATAGTTTTTTATCGATACTTTGAAATAAAGGTGGAAATTTTCACATAAGTAGGTTTGACCTAATGAGAAGGTGCTTAAAATGCGATGGTATCATTGGAAAGGTGGGGTACATATATAATCTCGACAAATATACTTTGTTGTCAATGCTGTTCGATATACCGAGTATACAGAAGGCCAAAGCAATAATTAGGAACTGGCTAAATGTAACTTTCTTCACTGCTATTGAACAGAGCTTAAAAACATGGCAGCTGAAAAGAGTTATAGGTCTGAACACTAGCTGTACATCTGACTAAGGACTTATATCAAGAAAAATTTTTGGATATCCTCCACATTAAGTGCGGGAAAATGAAATTCAGTGAAAGTTGGGGACCTTCTGACAAAACATACTTTCTTTCCTTCTCTCCAACACCTTCTCCTCACTCTCACCCCTGTCTTAGCCTCATCCTCCCCTGTGATGTCCAAATTTTTCCATACCTCTCTTAGTTTCTGCCTATTACATTTAACTAATGAAACGTTTAATAAAAAGATATCTTTTGCATAATTAATCAGCAGATTTGGGATGACCATATCAGGGAATTCGATTTCTAGCTACATCTGCACATTGCGTCACTTCAAACAACCGACGTTCTGGTTAAATCTTCTTTTCTTTCGTTTGCAGTTTTTTATTAAAGGGAAAGTCACAGAAAATAAGTAAAAGATTTATAATGCAAAACATCCTTTCTTAGATAGTTTATTATATTTCGCACCTAAAAAAGACAAGTCAAGGCATAAGTTATCAATTTCTATTTTATTCCTGCGTATAAACAAAGGATAGAAAAACAGAGCGTGCAATATTGGTCGGGTTTGGTTCCTCCTCCTCTTTCCCCTTCCCTGCCCTGCAGTCTCCCACCAGTGTTTATTTTTTCCTGTGCCGCTTCCATGCATACCCATTCTCAAAATCGATCAATAATGCAGTGACGACATTTGGACTACAGCCTCAAAACTAAGCGTCATATTATTACGAACGTCATATAATTGCGTCATTTGTGTATTTCTTCTTTGTTATTTCGCGATTTGAGTTGAAACAAGTTGCTTCCGTTGAACTGTCAAAATAACAAAGAAACGTTAGAAATGGGGAAAATATTTGCTCATGTGATGGGCTCGTGAGGTTAGTTCTTAAACCACGTAAGTGTAAGGCAGTGTGTTTGTATTATCGCTGATGACAAAAAAAACGAAGGCATTTCTAAAGGCAAGTTTGTATTTCTTAAAGGTTAATATTTGATGTAATTCGTGGATCCCGGGTAGGGTGTGTGTGGGGGGGGGGGAGGGGGTTGGAAGGTGGGCAATTAGTCTGAAATTATCATTGTACAATACAAATGAACGCTTAATATTTATTTACTTTCTCAGCTTAAATGTAATCTCAGCAAACAACCGGATTTTTAATCATGAGTGTATATGTGAAAATATCCCAATAAAGATGCTAAATGTTTTAGAATATTTTTATTTAATATACAACAAAACTCGGACCTAAAACTGACATCGGGTTTAGGTCGCTAAACAACGTCGGATTGAAGTAAAAATCCGACGTCGAGTTTCATTTTTGATATACAACCAGAATCCAAGGTCGCCCCGGTGCAAAAAACGTCGGATTCTGGCGTCATCCCGACGTCATCCTGACGTCGTAATGCTTGCTGGTGTCGATAAAAATTACAAAATAAAGTTTAAAAGAAAAAATACTCACTTTGAACGCGATCAATTTCTCCAGTACGTATTAATGGCTCGGTCAACCCTCTTGCATATACAGATGCCTGCATTAAGGCCATGAGTACAACAACAACTCGCATATGCATGTTGATATGTTTGATCTTTAGTTTGAAGATTGTCTTTCCTTCCAGGCTCAAGCTGTCAATCTGTCCTATCAAGAGTAAAACGCTTCTTTTATATAGACTTAAGCTGCGACCACTTCTGGCAATTATTTATGCATCCCTAACTTGCACAGATGCATGCAATCTGTTTTACATGTATTTAATGAAACATAAGAAAGGCTGTTATTATCAAAATTAGCATATCACGACACCCTTCCAAAAAAAAATAGAATGAAACTAAATTGGTGTTCAATCATGCATGCTGAAATTTAATATCACATTTGCTCTTTTCATAGATTCATAATAAGATATCACGCACGTCAGAGTTTGTTATTTCTAACAGAAAATTGCACCTGTTTATACATTTCTAACTGGCATTAACACATTCAAAGTATCTACCTAGCAATTTCTTTAATTAATTGGTCACGAAATACGTTCTCCAAATGAAGGAGGGAATTTTTCTCTGCTCTGTTCAATGCTTTACCAATCTCGTAAGCTTTACTGCTTGAGCGTTGTTGTCGGAGTGCAAGGTGAAAAAATTAATAAACATCTTTTCAAATGTAAAACGGGACCTTTTCCTGGACGGGTTTGGGCATTCAGGTAGAAATTAGTTACCATGCATTATTATTATTATTATTATTATTATTATTATTAATTATTTTTCTAATTTTAAAAATCATGTTAAAATTTGGGAAAATGTGTGTCATGCGTGTCTAAAATAATAAACGGGGAAAAATGTTGAAGCCAGACGCAGTCGGCACGGAGTGCTTATATTGTTTAAAAACGTAAAATAATTTTCGTTTAGTATTTCACAAAAATGGGGTTCTTTCGGATCTCTCCGGCTTTGGTTAAAACAGGGGTATAATTTCTAACGTCCCTCAGCGTAAAGCAGTAACTTTAAACATTCATGGACACACCAGTTGGTGTATAAGTCCACACTCCCCTGGAACTAAACGTGATGTAACATTTAGTATAAGTCCACACACCCCTCCCCCTGGAACTAAACGTGATGTAACATTTAACCATCTCTCTGTGGTAGGGGGGGGGGGGCGGCAATTGTAGTCAGTCCCGACTAACAGGTTGAAACTTTAATTGACAAGCATTTAAGAATAACAGCACATCATTATTTATAACCCTCACCTGCTGAATGAGAAAATTGGTGATCTGAATGCATTTGAGAGCAAACGCGAAGTCAGTCCAATTCTCGCTCACTTTTATGTTCTCTCGTTCTCTCATGCTCTCTCTCTTTCTCTCTCTCTCTCTCTCTCTCTCTCTCTCTCTCTCTCTCTCATTCTTTCTCACTCTCTTTGTCTCTCTCATACGCTCTCTCTAGCTCTCTATCTATCTATCGCATGCTTTTCTTTCTCTCACTCTTTCTCATGCTCTCTTTCTTTCTCTCTGTATGTGTCTCTGTCTCATACACTCTATCTATCCATCTATCTATCTATCTATCTATCTATCTATCTATCTATCTATCTATCTATCTATCTATCTATCTATCTATCTATCTATATATATATATATATATATATATATATATATATATATATATATATATATATATATATATATATATATATATATATATATATATATATATATATTTATCTATTTACCTATCTGTCTATCTATCTATTTATCTATCTATCTGTCTGTCTCAAGCCCTTCTTTCTCTCTCAGTCCTTCTCATGCTCATTATTTCTCTCTGTCTCTCTGTCTTTGTCTCTATCTGTCGATAGAAAGAGAGAGAGAGAGAGAGAGAAAGAGAGAGAGAGAGAGAGGGAGAGAGAGAGAGAGAGAGAGAGAGAGAGAGAAAGAGAGAGAGAGAGAGAGAGAGAGAGAGAGAGAGAGAGAGAGAGGGGGAGAGAGAGATCGCAACAACTAAACAGGATGAACTTAAGCAGAGACACGAAGTCTTGTGCTATCTGTAAAAGCGATTAATCCATGTGACCTTATTCATTTTTTTCCTTTTTACTGATTTATTCATATGCTAATTTTTTTATTTATTCAAAATACCGGAAATTGCGTGCTTGGCACTTTGAGCGTTCCAATGCTGTTTAGAAAAGGATAAAAAATGCGATTTTTAAATTCTATTAGAAATAAGAGACACCTCACTTGGCATGAAATCTTAATTATGAGTATGTGAAAAGAGCCACTGCGGTGTTAAATTTCAGCATGCATGATTGAACCCCGAAGCAATTTCATTCCATTCTATTTTTGATATGTTAATTTTTAATCTGGAAATAGAATGAATGTTGTAATTCAAGTAAAGTCAATTGAAACACAATGGTTCTATAGTTGATAATAGCATCTTTTCAAAACTTTCATTAATTGCATGTTAAGCACATTGCATTAGTGCAAGTCATTGATACATAAATAATTGCAAGAAGTTGTTAGAGCTTTCAATTAAAGCCATGATACGGGCAGGAGAAATTGATTGCGTTGAGAGAAAGAGTAAGTATTTCGCAATGTCTTTCCACACTACGTTTAGATAGAGTGGAAATCGGGCTTGCCAAATATAATCAGAACAGATGCCTATCAACAATTTGATGGAGTAAATGTGATAGAAAGAAATTAAGAAATACAGTAAATAATACTGGCATTAGAAAGAAGGTTAAGGTGGAGGCAGGGGCTGGGGTACGTAGGGTAAGGGTTTGAAGAGAAGGAAAGAAAGTGTGTATTTGCATATTCTTATCACAGAGTGCCCAAATTTTGTGTAATTACCGAACTTTATTTTCGCCCATTAAATTTGCAGAGTATCCAATATTCTTGATTTGAGGCTTTTCTGAGATGTACAGATAGAGCATAGAACTATAACTGGTCCCTTATTTCCGTATCGATCGTCTATGTACTCGTTATTCTGAATCAAATAGCAAAAACAACAAAGTATCTTGGGTATGCACACCACCTTTCTAAGAATATCATTGTATTTTTAACATACGGTGGTATTTTAATAATGTCAAACCGACTTACGCGAAAATTCCTGCGGTGATCTCAAGGTATCGATAAAACTTTGCTCAGCCATCACTTATGCAATATTGTGTGTATTTTGATCTCAAATTTGGTTTTATTTCAGTAAATTTATTTAAATATGCCGAAAAGACAATGGAGAAGACGGTACATGAAGACTAACCAGTGAAGAGTAAGTAAATCTCTCCGCACGTTAATAAAGTAAATACCAATCTGGATTTAATGTTATATTTTAAACTAGATTATATTAAGCTATTTCTATTTCCTGTATCTTATTTCTGTAAGAATACAACAAATTGTATCAACAAAGCTAGTCAAATACCAATAAACTAATAAATGAGAGATTGCATTTATAAAATGTATCCCTTCCTACTTTGTTGGATGAAATACTTTGAAATGTTTTGAGTGACACCAAGTTTAACTTCTTTTCACTTTATGCCATCCACACAAAGAGTAAAATAATGCTATTTTAACGATTTTCAGGAGATTCTTGTGAGGAATTTCGGAGAAATAGTTATGGCGAAGCCTACTCACACCCGTTCAAATCAGGATTTTATCAAATATTCCAGGCTAATTGAAATAATGCTGTATACTTTATATAGGAAAATATACCGACATACAACCATTGCGACGTTCATTGACGACTAACATGCAAATGAATATCCTAATTTAAAATAGGTGGTATTTCTTTCAGTCAGTGGGTTTTATTGTGGCAAGTGTACATATAGCTGTGCACTCACAAAATATTTCGTTTCTTCCCAATTGATCCCATCGGATATTGAAAGTCTGATTTTTCGTTTAGCCTAGACCGTTATATTTTCACAGACCGGCAACGGGTTTAGCAAGTACATTCACTAAGCACTTTCATTTTTGATGAACTAGACTGATACATAATGATAAAATTCTTTTTTACACAAGATTATTGTCCGGGGTGGCGAACAAACACTGATAATTATTTCGATAAGGTTGCATGAAGGCCAAAATTGAGTCCTAAGTAAATAAGTGGAAGGTCTAGAACGTCCCACTGATTTAGCTAATTTTAGTCTAAGCTATATAAATCGGAACTTATCAAGTTGGGCGATCTAAATGTTTTTTTTTATATTTTATTGGAAACCAAAACATTGTACACATCAATCACTCACATCAATAACTCACACATTTACACCAAAAACTTTCAACACACAGTTTACACATCGCTGGGTGTCGCAGCACCCACACAATAATGCAATTATTTTAACAGATATCTATAAATTCACTCGCATCTATGATGTAGTAAACATTTGGAAGAAAAAAAGACATGAAACCCAAGGAGTGTGCAGAAGTGTCATAGATTTTTTTTTGAAACGTACATATGGTTTGTCTAATGTAGGTATACATTAACGAGATAAGAAAAGAAATCAAGATCCGTTTTTAATTGTCCTTGTTTAAGCAAGATCCCCATTTCCTATGGTATTTATCATCGTCTAAGGTAATCTTATCTACTTGGATGTACGGGCTTACTTCATGCTTGAAGGTCGAATAATTAAAGGCTAAATTGCGGAATCGGGTATCCCATATTCGATATTTTAAAATAAGAAAAATAAGGTTTTTAGCGTTGTTACAAGATCCCAATAGAAACTCAGTAGTATGAAAGCCTTTAAGATCGAGACGTTACCATATTTTTCGCATCATTGCCACTGTTTTAGGACAAGTTATGAAAAGGTGGAAATTATCTTCTACTACATTACATTCAGTGCAATTTTTGTTTAAGTTAATTCCCCATTTTTGCAGATTTTTGTTGTTGGCTACTATGTCGTTTAATATCTTGAACTGGAAGGCATGTAGTTTGTTATCGCGATATGCATCTCGTAACATTTTGATAAACTTGTTTACTAGGGTAAGATCTATCCCCTTGTTCTTTTAAGCTAGTCGGGGGTTGACTTATTTGTTTCACTAGTTCTTTATAAAAATAACTTGACTTACAATTTGTTACATTTAAACGCTGACCACTTCTAGTTGAAAAAAATGTAACTTCCTAAAATATAGGTTTGATTAGATATTTTTGAGATTTGGAAATATTTTTTAAAAGCTTGTAAAATATCTTATAAAAGGGAGGCATATAAGAGAGTTTTTTACGTCAAAGTTGCAATGTATTAACAGACGTATGCCACCAACCTTATCTAAGTAATAATTTACTACTTTTGACCATTTTTTTCGTTGCATTAATTTTGGTAACCAAGCAAGTTTGAGAGCCATATTCTGTGATAAGATGTCACTTGTTTTGGTCAACCCTCATCATAGTTCCTTATTATAGTATTATGTTGAACTTTTGGTGTAGAATAACCCCATAAAATAATGAAGTTTCTTTTGTGCTTATTTTGTGTAGCCTGCATCACATCTAGTGTTAGAAAGGGAGTAAATTTAATTAGATATTCCAAGGCTATTTAAATGTTGGGTATGGGTAACACAGTGAGTTCATACTGACTTTCATTAAACTAGGGCATGTTTGCATCCGCAAAAACAATGAACAATATGTTAATGATCGCATAGTACAATATAATGTTCCTGGATGCATGAAGTACTCCAGAATATGTATGCGACAGAGCAACATACAAGACATGTAAACTACTATACCGTATTCAATTGCATTCGTTCACTTACAGAAAGGGACATGCTATGTGCGTGCATTTGACCAAATATATGTAGGGGATCAACTTTAACAAAAATAATGAATATAACAGCGATCTTGACCTACCGTTCAACTTCAATAGTTCTTTTTGACTATTGTGATTGTCATTAACAAAATCAAAATGAGGTAAGGTCGTTGTAAGGTCGTTAAGTAAACCATTCAAACAAAAGATACTTCATGATGTGTTGTTAGAGTATTGAGTAAGAGGTGCGGTCTGGAGTTGCGATAATCAAGATTCAGCCGTCCGCATTTATATCAATCGCACCACTGAAAAATGAGATCGAATGAAGTATCCAGATACAGAGGAAGGGGGAGAGGGCTCGATTGCATTGTAAGGATCAAGATTAAGGCCGTCACTGACCATATGTGTTTGTGTCAACCATCCAGACACATTTTGTTCGATACATGGACCACCGTTTTTTTCATTCTAAAATTAATGCCCATGGCTTATTGGTGAGTGTTGTTAATATTTTAGAAATATCTTATCGCTGTTCCTTTATTGCAATTTCTTTCATCATTGTTGAAAATAATTCATTTTGTAGAACTCACTACATCAATTGTATTTTGCTTTTTAATTGAACTGAGAGCTTAACTCGTAAAAATGTTGTTTGTAGGCTGATCCATAACAGTGGCGAATACAAGGGCGAGGGTGGAAGAGGTGATGGAATGTTGAGAGGCTTAGACAAAAACAAGTACAATAAACAAATTTACCAAATCGGTTTATGGTTGCAACTATCCCCCAACCCCCATTATCCTTCTAAAACATAGTGTAAATATGACTTAACCCCAACCTCCACCCCATAGTTGTATTGAAGGAATGTCGTAAGTCACGTCTAATTATTGCCGTAAGTCATGTCTTTATCAGTTCGCAGTTGAGGCTAAGGAAGCACGTGAATGATATAAGTCGATCAGCAGGTTATGTACAGTGCATCTAGAAACAAGATGACGCTCCTATGCAGTGTGTCGACACTGCTGTGTGTGGAAGAAGAGTGCAGTAATACAGTCTCCAGGATACCTCTTCGGACTATCCGTATCTCAGCAGGGCTGTAAGCTTCCGCGATTGCAATAAAATCCATGTAATAATAACCGCATTTAGTTATGTCTATAGTGGTGGTGCTATTAAAAGCACCGCCTTCATTGACTTCAATGTCGTGAAAGGCGAGAATGGAATTAGTGGATTCCACGCTAGAGGTTTTTGTGTCATAGAACGACCGAGGACATTGGGTTAGCTTGACTGTCGAGACTGTATAACGAAGCGGAACCCTGGGATAAACAGCCCCAAATGGAAACATCTCAGAAATAATCCCGTTTTATGGGCAATAGGATGATCCTCGAAGTTGATTCACTTTTTTTCTTTTTTTCTATTAATATTGTGGCGTTTGCTTTGTTAGCCCGTGCTGAACCAAAATAAAATTGATAGATCTGGCAAGGCTTCTTTAAAAAAACAGTAGATACAGGTTTTGGCTAGGCGGCGAGGATTTCATTCTAAAAAGACAACGCGAAATAGAAAGAGTTTACCATTAAATTTGTTTTGGTGAATACACGAAGTTTAATATTTTTTTCTAATTTAAAGCTTGGGTGTACACCGTGAATCCCATTTCCTATTATAGCCACTGAAAAGATCATTCATGAAATAGTCGTTAAATTAGAAAGCTTGCTAATGTAAAGTTGAATCGGAATTCGAAATGAAGCTAAGGAAATTCGAAGATATCGCTGGTTTTGTTCGTCAAAAGGATCGCTAAGTTAAGTTTTCATCGGATAACAGACTAAGAAAAAATGACAAATACCTCTCCACAAACACCCATTCGACCTAATTGTGGCAGCACCCGTGCATAAGCCTCTCCCCTCCACCCAATGCACAAGGAAGGTTCCCACTTCATCAATGTGTCAAAGCCACACTGTCAATGTGCAGTCGATTTGGTTCCTCAAGATCTCTGCTCTGTTCGTCCATCTGTTTTCGAATTGAAAGAGGCATTGATTATCTTTAGTATATGCTAGTATATAATGCATATATGTAGTATATAAGCTCAGGCTGGATCCTTATTGTATTGTTTTCGAGACAAATAAAAATAACGACGTGCTTAAAAGACTAAAAAGACATTGAAATGATAGGATAAAGCCGATATCTTTCTATTTTTGGAGTCTCATTCATTCTTCATGCCGAATTTTAGTGATTAGGAAAGAAAACTAAAAACCAACATCTTTTGGAACCCATAATTCGGATCCAAGTCCATCATCTAATAAGAGAGTATCGGTGGAGCTACAACGTCATTGTTTGAGGAGAAACTGTCAATTTCAACAAAGAATTGGATTCCATGTGTGAGTACAATGAAGATGTAAGAATTCAGGTCAAAACTGCCGTTCTTCATTCAGACAATTGCCGTTGAACCTAACCATGCCGAGTTCATTAAAAACGGAAGTTCTGAACACGCATATTGTCACGGAGACTGAATCTACCAAATGACGTCTGCAGAGCGTAGTCCTTACAGAGCGAGCCTTGTGATAGGATAGAAATTGTGTCGTCAGGGTTTCCCTTATTCGTCATAACAACGCCATTGTGCTGCTGTGAGTTTCTAGCAATGGTCACTTTTTCGTTTTAATCTAAGAAGGGGGACAACACCAAGGACGTGCTTCAATCGCCTATAATGTTTAAAAAATATATACCATAAGTGTGCCCAATGAAGCGTGTCTTGTCCATGTCGATCGTTTAGTTCAATGTTTGTGTTGAATGAATTTTGACGCATAATTTTGTTTTGGTCCTTAGCAACATAGAAAACAGTTTGTTCCGATAGGGATTCATCTGTCGTACAAAACCTAAAATCCGGTTCCCGCTCAAAAAGATCTCATTGATGAAGTTCCTTTTCTAAGATAGGCATCTAGACAGAATTAGGCCTAGTTTCAATAAGTTTTTTTTTCAGTTAAAAATGAAAAAAGTTCATTAGGAAGAGTGTACTCACCTGTTCATATAAACAGAATACATAACATCCAAGGAACATCCAAGCAAGGCAAAAGAAATGGTGGTTCTTAAACCGCTATGGAGTAAATAGATCGATTAATGACCTTCGTATTGCAGCTAGAGAAATCTCTAGATGTCTTAAAAGCTGAGAAAGGGAGGTAGGAACAGGGCGGAGGAGGAGGCAGGGCTCATGGTTGTGGGACTAGTGGAGGGGCTTTTGAATAGGGCATGGGGAGTAGTCGAAGGATCACGGTGGTGGTTCTGGGTCTGGTAAAACAGAAAACTTGTATAAATAGGGAATATTTTTGGTGGTAAAATACGTGCCCCAAATCTAAAGCAATGAAGTAAAAGGCAGATGTATATTATACATTTAATACATAAGAATAGCTTGAATTGGTTGATTCGATGATCCCAGTAAACACTGCGACGTCATTCCAAAGTCAAATTGAAGTCGAGACAATAATTGATCAGTTCCAACTTTCCAAAAGCAGTCGTATGTTATTCTACAAAACCGCAACAACTGTCTTTGTCACAACTTTAGATAGACGGAGGGATTTGTGTGTATATGAAAGTCCAAACAAAGCTCTTAAGATGAAGTATACTGACGAAACTAACACTGCCATAAAAATGAAATTATCGCTTACAGATAATTGTGCCGATTTGTTTGATGACTTAAATATACTAATATGAAGGACGCAAGTTGTTTTGTCTTCTTTAGTAAAATAGACATAGAAAAGCCGCTTCGATTATGTGTAAGCCTATGAATGAAAGTAGGAGGGGTTGGGAGTCTGGCAAAAGTATTTCGAGGTTGTCGATCTCATCATTTCTCAATGGCGTAGTGTATTTACGGGGTCATTGGAAATTCTGGTCAATATAACGTATGTCTAACAGGTAAGGTTGGTGCCATCTTCTAGGATCGTTACCACCTTCAACACAGAAAGTTTCCTAGCAATCTAGTGCAGTGCATTGTGTACACTAGTTGCGTGGTATATAATATTGTTTTCTATACTTGCTAACCTTTCCAATATTTGAAGGTCATAAAATTAATATTGTAGGCAGCTTGGTTTCATTTTATGTGCATATTTTCAGCATTGTAATGTATTTTCAATGTTAATATGGTATGCTCTGTTGCTAAACTAAGACTTAACTCTTTCAATTTATGTGGGCCAAATAAACACATGATGAAAGGAAAATGAACAATATCATTTCAGGTGAAATAACGTGAAGCAAAGATGAATCACTGCAAAAAGTACGTTTTGCAATTCTTTCAGATTAAATAAACTAAGCATAACAAACACAAACGCTATGCGCACCAAATGGTTATTTAATATTCGAACTGCCCATTGAACTAGAGGCATATCGACATGACATTGCCACTTCAGATTTTAAATGTATATCACGAAATATTAATTCTTACTAAGAATAGCACGATTTGAATTAAACTAACAGAGCTTACGAAAGTGCACTAAGCTGAAAAAAGGATTCTGTTCAATTAAATAATATTTTACATATTATAAAATCTAATCAAATATCTCACTTTTTGTAGTTTAACAATATTTATGCAATTATGACATAACATACAAGTAATGTCAATATCAATTAAGATTTTGTCTGAATAGTAATAATAAAAAAGGAACTATCTAAATGAACTAGAAAATTACGGTAGCTGACTAGAGTTATAGGTCTATACACCAGCTGTAATCTAATTGAAAACTTAAATCAAGAAAACTAAATTTTGGGTGTCCTGTACATTACATTGGTGAAAGTGGCGTCCGGTGATGACGCGGAAGTTGGGCACTCCCTGACCAAACAAGAAAATGCATATTTTCTTTCTCCATAAACCCCTTCCTTTCTTCCCCATCCACTGCCTCCCCGTCATCCTCCCCTTTAATGTTTGTAGTATTTCCTATCTGTCTTACTAGTAGAATTCAGCTGTTCTAGTTATATTGGGGATGTCAGTATCTAAATACAACTACACATTGCGTTGAAGCATATAAAGAAATTACGTTTAAAAGAAAGAAAGTACTTTCTCTTTATTTCGGTGCATTAAATTTTCCTGTATCATCTGCTTTAATACCTCTCTGGCATATATGCATGCCTATTAAAGACACGAGCACAGCAATAACTTGCATGTGCATCTTGGTCTGATTGATCTTTGTGTCTGCTTCCAGAATCAAGCTGTTTATCTGTTCTACCAAGCGAAAGAAGCTTCTTTCATTTAGGCTTAAGCTGCCACCACTTCTAACAATTACTGAGGCAACGTCGACTTGCACTGACCCACGCAATGCGCTCAGCATGGTTAATGAAACTTACAAAAAACTGTTATTATCAAATGTAGCCCAGAAAACTCAGTTACAATAGTGTGCACTTTGGGCTCAAAATCACCATGCTTAAATAATAGCGCTCTTTCTATTTTCAATTTAGCAATAAGCATAATACGGCACATTAAAAAATAGAAATTTAAAATTGCAGTGTAAATTGCTTGGATGGTTAAATGGTGGATGTTAAATTTAACATCACATTAGTTCTTTTCACAGATTCATGATTCAGATTTCATACCACGTCAGGGTCTAGTATTCTTATAGAATTTTTGACACAAACCTTAACACGCTCGAAGTGTCTAGCATAAATTTCTCATACAGTCTTCAGCTGGTATATTTAGTCAGAAAAGTCAAGCTCTTCGTTTTCCTCCTCTTAATACATTTGCGCTTCGAATACGTTTGACTCTTAATTCTTTGCTCTTAAACTTTGGCTCTTGGGAATCTTAAAACTTATGTATTCTCTTTCTAATGAAATTTTATTTCATGTTATTGTTTTGTTGGTTATAGCAAGTAAATATCATCATACAAAAACTGGAAAATAATCTTTGATCCTTTTACATAAAATTTAATTAGACGACACAAATATTGGATTGGTTGTCATATTAATTAGTTGCTAGATTTCAAAGAAAGTGATCCTAACGAAATGAAAGCTATGTGCCCACAGATCTTTCTTGATTCAGCTTCGGGTAGTGTCGGTCCTTTTCTCCAAACATTCTCTGCACGCAAAGATCCTCTTCATACAGTCCAAGTAAAATTACTCAAGATTCGCTGCCCAAGCTTGATTTCGACCACTTGTCTATTATTTCATGGATCCAAAATGCCCTCTTCTTCACCCCAGTGGTCCTGCTCTACATAAACATGCCTTTTATCTTGATACTTTTAGAGCTCTTACTGGTCTTAGTCTTCATTTATTCCATCACATGGAAGATTTAATTCCCAAAAGGTATCGAATTAATATTCAATTGGACTTATCATGTACTCCTAATTTTATATCTTAAAATAGATTTGTAACCTATTTTCTCTGTCACTTTCTATTGCCATGTTAATTTATCCCTAATTCTCATTCCTATTGAACCACTTTTTGATATTATTTGCTGCAAGCTTACAGGACCTAGTTACCCCTTCCTTTTGTAAATCATGTTGTTGTTTAATCTTATGACAGTTAGTGTGGGAGTGGGATCTTACCGCATGAGGAAAAAGAGAGACGAGATGTTCAAAGATACAAATACTCTTGCATGTTAAATTTATCTATGTTATGTAGCTCTTTTATAATGTTCTTGAAGAGCGCATTACATGAAAACACAGTAATAATAATAATAATAAAGATACAAGTTGCAGTGAGGTGTCTGTATACCCAGAAAACGTCTCGGACTTTTTCTCCTCTATTTTTTCATAAACTAAATCCACCAAAATGCAAGTGCATCAATGATGAGGCATTGAAACATTATCCCACACTGTATCTACAAACAACATTAAATTGAGATGTCACTCTTATTTAAATATAAAAGGAGCAAACTAGATATGAAAGGAATTAAAGTACATATCTAATAGGCATATTATAACGGCTGCCGGTATGAATGATTTAGATCTCATTCAAGTCATCTGTAAATCCTAATTCGCAAACCGACGAGTCTCATTTTTGACATCTAAGAGCTCAATCATGACATCGTTCTTGCCTTGTAACAAGATCACAAGGAACATCTATCAGATTCATTTGAGACATCTGGCATAACAGTATTTTTTTGCTATGAGCTCAAATATAATAAAATTTAGCTTTGATGTTTATTCATAAAGATCTACAAGTCCAGCGTGACCACCGAACTTTCATATATATGTTATTCTCTGACTCAAATGTCCTTCGTGTTGGATTGCAAAGACAATCACCCTCTTCTCGCTCGCAGGGCTCTCTATTGACCGAATCTAACAAACTGAATAATTTAACTTATCCAGTTCACAAATGATGCCAGAGTGAGTCTCATTATTGGGTATTTATGGTACTCTGTTTAGGTTGATTTCTATCTTTTATAATAAGATATCTACCCTTTTAGTATTATAAAACGTCTACAAGGCGCAATCGTAGATCATTAGGAAATCTATCACGCTCATTTGGGACCTATACAACGCTTATTTGGTACATATACTAGGCTCATTCCAAAGCCTCCATGAGACTCATTCGTGAAAACTATCGACATTTCAAAGGTTCATTCCAAATATCTACTTACAGGCCACTTTTGAGTTTCATTGAAGATATACTGTACAATTTATTGCGGCCATCGTGGTAAGTCTCATGCTTTCATCTCCTGAAAGATATGACTGTAAAGTTTTGGGGAGAACTAGGAGGAAAGACAGAAAAAAATAAGTGGAGGGTACTTAGCTATTCTAGAAAAAATGTAAATATAGCTGAAGTGCAAAATAAATGAATTGCATATTTTGTTAGGAAACTTTCTGTACTGAAGGTGGTAACGACCATAGAAGATGGCAACGACCGTACCTGTTGGACATGCATTATACTGGCAGGCAATTGTCCGAATTTCCGATGAGCCCGGGAATACATGACGCCATCTTTTCTATGTATGTTTTACTAAAGAAGACATCCTCTCAGCTTCGTATATTCAAATCCTTATTTCGAGTACCTTTCTAAAAAATCGTCACAATTTTCTGCAAGCGATAATATCATCTTTTCGTTGAGAGCGTGAGGGGGTTAGTTGTGGATATTTTCTAGGCGTCAGTACAAACTGCAGCAGCATCAGAAGAACGTTGTTACGACCTTAACATACACGAAAATCTCGACGTCTATCTAAAGTTGTGACAAAGACACGGGACAGTTCTGTGGTTTTGTTGAATAACACTGAACTGCGACTTTTCTCAAAAGGTTGAAAATTGACAGTTGTTGTCTCGACCTAAAGCAGATGTTGTAAAGGCGTTCAGTGTTTACTGGGATCACTGAATCAACCAATTTTAGGCACACTTATTTATTAAATATGTAATTATATATGCATTTTATTTCTCGACTTTCATAGTTTTATATTCGGGGCACATATTTTACCACCAGAAACTGAGATAATTTTGGAATTCATTAGCCTTGAATGTTCAGTGCAGACTCTTCCCTATTTACACTAGTTCTCTGTTTTATCAGATCGAGTACCGCTCTCAATCCCACCACAATGAACCACCGCCTACTCCCCACGAAATATTCAAAAGTCCCATCACAACTTTCTCCACCATGAGCCCCAACCTCAACCTCCGCCCTATCCCTACCTTCCTTTCTCACCCTTTAAGATGGGTTTAGTCGGGGAGACATTTGTTTTTGTTTACAAAAAGAAGAAAATAAGTAGGTATCGATTGAAAGTGTATAATATTAGCCTGCGCTCCTATGTTCTGTGTGTACTGGCCTCTCTAATTCGCTACAGTATCTTAAGTAGTCTGAAACAATAGGCCGAATCATTTTCCTAATAAACTGATCTAATTTGACCATTATGACAATCACAAGATCTTCGCATTTTACTTACATAATAACCCCTATGGCAAACATAGAAACCCCCGCCCAGCAAACCTTGATGGGTGCAGAAAACTGTAAACATCTCCTTTGTCATGAGTCCTACCTCGCTTCAGCGCCTAGCATTAAGGATAGTCAATCTGGCGACAAGCGCCCTCCTTAAGGCGCAAGAATCGTTTCCGTAATAAATGCCATTGACTAAGTAACATTTGATTTCTTGGTCTAGGAAATCATGATGGGGATCTAAATCAAGCAAACTTTCTGGTTTTTGCGTTTCGTAATCTTTTTCTATCTGCAATGTAAATGAAGCAACGTTGCACATTCGCTTCTGTCGCAGGGAATGTATATCGTTAAAACTAACCATCTTTCTTGCATCCTCGGAGTTCCTGACCATCTTAAAGTACGCCAGGAGAATCTTCCCCGTTTTTGACAAAAGAGCGGCCAGGCCTTGGTTCAGACCTGGCTTAATCTCTTTATTTTTGTTATTGCATCCTTTTTTCTGTTTGGCTTTTGAGTGGAGCAATTCTCTTTTCCTACTATACGTATGAGGGGTTCGCTGTTGATTACTTAAAAAATATCGTCTCTTTTTATTTTTAACTTTAACTTGTCCCAAACACGATCTGCCGCTGTCGATGCTGTCGATATAAATTCTGAAACAGTTTTCGCTGTTGCGCAACGACCTTCTCTTGAACATCTCTTCCTGTGTTTAAAAAAAATATTTGGCTCTAAACCAGCCACTGCATGCGCTGCACTGTACTTTCGGCCCATCGCTATGCCTTTTAGAAACGATTTCTCTCCCCAAAGAAATATTTCGCTTGTTCAGTTCCGCCACTCCTTCCAGTCTAATTTCTTCAATTTCTTCACTCCAACGCTTTTTTGAAGATGGGCTTTTGTTGGTTTAAAACAGCTGCTATTCTCTTTTCGTTTTTTTGTGTTTTAATTTGATATGTGTTGCCAGATCGGAAATCAGGGCCAAATTGCAAAATATACACGGCCTATAAGGTTTCTTCTTTGAAGTTGTTTTAGTGGCCTTATCATCACTGCTTATATTCCTAATCACTGGACCCGTGTGTTGCCGTAGTTTCCCCAACCCAACATTACCACCTTTGCAACTGGAGTCTTCAGTTGGCTGAAGCGTCACGGATGGAGGCTCTTCGAATTCACTGCTCAGGTCATCACCAACATGAAAGGCATTCTTGATATCGCAACTTTCCATCTTCACGGTGCACATGGAGATGCTAATTCGCTTTAAACGTGGCATAACTAATGCATCCCCTTGTTTTTTAAAGCTCTCCGCACCCTCAGTCTCAGCAATAGTGCACGACAGTTCTCCCAACCCGTCGATAACGTGATTTTCTGCAGATTGCGTGTTCGTTGCGTGTTGGAGCAAAAGTACAGGATTGCTGTACGAACCCTGCTCCGACCCGCCGATAGCGTGATTTTCTGCAGACTGTGTGTGCGTTTTGTCTTGAAGCAAAACTATAGGATTGCTGTACACAATTTTCCTGCAAAAAGTCATTGCATTAGCCCCATCAAACGTTTTTAAAAGAGGGGGTACTTTATCTGGGAAGCGATAGGTAACTGTTGCGGGCTACTCTCGGACAAAAATAGAAAAAATACCTTTTTACATGAAGTATAGCTAAGCGTTTGACAGTTAAAAGAATTAGATAATGACGTGCTTCTGTAGGTGGAGCGCAGTTTGGCGGTTGGAATTCACTTTGCTGACCAGTACTGTGTGAAGCAGTTTCAACACTGCTTGATCCGGAAGCCCACTTAATGCTGCATACCCCCTCCGATTGATTTAAAGCTTGAGCTTCATCCGGGCTTGTAATCTCATCATGTGATTCCTGCAGAAATAGTTTCAATGAGCGCTAGCCTTTAAAAGAACTGAAGAAATTACCATATTCTCACCGAGTTATGTCAACAAAAATATCACACACCAAACCGGGGCGGCTGATGGCCCGGCATACACAAGAGCAAGACGCACTAATTAAACTCATTTGAAAAGCGTTCTAAAACGTACTATCACATTAAGCATCCATTACAACAAGCACTTAAATCCTGCACACTAAAGTAACTGACAATCACTAATTTACCTTATCAAAATCCGATAGAAACACAAGACACAACTGTATTTTATTATCCGTTTTTTATTGATTTTTTGTATATTTTTTACATTGTCACGAGTCTCAGATTATGACGTTATAACACGCCGAAGGTCTTGGCACCACGTCTGCGCGTACTCTTAACGGCGGCGTCCTGTACTTCCTGGCATCATGTGAGCTGTTACGCACTACTTTGCTGTGGATAGTGCTTCAGCGATATCCCTGACAGCAGCGGCTTCTACAATGCTTCTGATAACTAGTTTCTTGATGGTCTTGTCTTTCGTCACACAGCGTACGTAGTTTGTGCACCGAATCGGCTTCATATGGTCGCGACCTTTCTTTGAGCGTCCCTTAATCCTCCTCTTTTTTGTCATCTCGTAAAATCCGCAAATGATCAAAGCTACCTACCTCTGTACGTGGAGCACAGTTTGGCGATTGGGATTCATTTTGCTGACCAGTACTGTGTGAAGCAGTTTCAACACTGCTTGATCCGGCAGCCTCCCTAATCTCATCATGTGATTCCTGCAGAAATAGTTTCAACTAGCGCTAGCCTTTAAAAGAACTGAAGAAATTACCGTATTCTCACGGAATAGAAGTCATTAAATAACATTGACATTTCATTTGTAAACGCATATTTCGCGGACTCTACTTTTAGTTTTCAAGATATTTAGGGAAGTCTCATTTAATAGAAGAGATAAATAAATATGAGCTTTTTCAAAGTAAAATCACCAACCATTAGTGTCTGAACAATTGCGCTTTTTTAAATAGACAAAAAATAAACATTTATCCTTTTACATGAAGCTTACCTAAGCGTTTGACAAAGAATGATCAAAATTATTTAACTCTGTACGTTTAGCACAGTTTGTCGGTTGCGATTCCCTTTGCTAACTAGTACTGGGTGAAGCAGTTTCGACACTGCTTGATCCGGCAGCCTTCCTAATGCCGCATGCCACCTCCGAATGATTCATTCTTTTTCGTCTGCGCTGGTAGTCTCGTCATGTGTTTGATGCATAAATATATTCAAAGAGCGCTAGCCTTTAAAACAACTGAAGAAACTACCATATTCTCTCGGGTACTGTCACGTTTCTTTGCGCACTACGTCTGTTAACATTAAGTTAACTTCCTCTAACCTTTTCACGAAAATGAAAACGTATTTTGTCGAATCCTATAATTCATGAAAATTGTATGAAAGGCAGTTCCCCGTTTTTTTCTTTTCACGGTTCCCAAAACAGTATTTGAAAACGACTAAATTATACCACTAAAGCTGACGTGCCGAGCAGTGTTTGTGTTTCACTCTGTTGATCGCCATTCTGTGAACCCGAATTCTCTTCATCTTGTGCTTTTGTGGATTGGGTAGCAGCGCAGACTGTATGTGAGTCTATGCGCTTGATGCATAGCTGCACGTCCATAGACGTCGAAGACTTCTGTAAATAGTTTTTTCCAAAAATATCACTTTCATCTTCTACAGAAACAAACCACCTCGTTTAAAAAGAAATCCATTAAAATTGACCAGAGAAATAATTATCTGCCTGTTATTATTCTCAAGCTAAATATTTTATACGCATGTCAGTTTTATATGTAAGTACGTGAAATTCCTCTTTCACCACCTTACTTTTTTTAAATACTCACTTAGGTTGACCTTGCCGAACATCCATCCCATATTGCTTTCGCTAAGCCTGTTTGACGCACCTTTCTCCACCAAAGGTTCTTTAATCACATCGTATTTCGGAACCTTCCTCAATATCTTTTGCAGCAAAGAGGCATACTCTCGGGCGCTTATCAACTACGAGCCTTTTAACAACAGCGTTGCACATCGGGCCTCGCGCTGCCGCGTCATTCACGTATCGTCCCCCTTTCTTTTGCTGTTCTTTGCATCAATACTAAAAATGATACGGACAATGGACGATGACCTGTTTTGTTTCTGACAATAGGTTTTCTTCCACAAAACATCTGATACGTTCAGCAGCAAGGCAAGTAAGAAACTCCAGGTGAACTTATTTTGTTAACGTATTATTTCGACCTACTTGACATACGTGACATTACTGGCATTAAATCTTATTTATTTTCTTTCCTTTCACTTCTAGGAAACGTTATGCTCTCACCAATACGTTTTTCTTCATGCCTAAAAAAACATCAGGTATGAACTAGGGTCTCCTTAATTCTTTCACGCACACGGGCTACCGAACGCGGAATCAATTCACCATGATCCTCTATTATGAAGTCGACGTTTTTGATGGTTCTCGTAGTAAAGAGACCCTTTCGTGCAAAAGTTAAAAGAGCAACTGATTATTGCTTCATGAATAATGGAGAAAAACGGATTATCAGATATCAGATAAGCCGTATCGTACGGTCGCCAGATGGCCGTCTAACGGCCGTAAAATTTTGTGCGTCTCCATACCATTGTCACCCGGTAGTAAATTTTACACCTCCACTTATATTTGAACAAAAAATTAACATAAATTATATGCTGTTTCCATAGTTACTAATAACTGACATGTTCTGACACAATGTAACCCGCTCGTGTTGTTAAATAAATCATATAACTAACTAACTCCATAAATTGTAAGCCGTGTTTTTTTGGTATCGAGAACTAATAAATGTTGTTAAATTCATATTTTTAGGGACATTTTCCGTACATTTTTAGAAACAAGATGTTTCCATGCGTCTGTAAGATGTCCGTTAAATTTACAGTGCCCACTCAGTAAATTTCGGTCCGTAAATAGCCGGAGCAGCCGATGGCCGGGTATACTATACGAGAGCAAAGACCCGTAGTGTAACTAGCTAACAGGGAGGTAGGTGATTTTTCTTATCACCATCCATGCTATCTCCGAACTGCTGATTGTTTTGAGTCTTCTGCGAGCCAGAGCAGAGGTACCAGGGGGAGTAAGACCCATCCAAAGAACACGGGGCCATGTCATTTTATTCTTCACTACTTTGCTCTGCAACGTCTTCGAAGCTATCCCCAATACCGAACATCAAGCCGTGATCGCTGTTGCCGAGATCAAGCATTGGTGGCGTAACAGATTGCTCCGGGACAGAGCAATCCCTTTCTTGTGAAGGAAGTCTAATGTCCTCGCAATATCCCTGATAACTAGACTAGGCTCTTGTTCAGGCAGGTGGCCCCCCCTCTTAATGGTCTCAAGGTGGGTACCTCCTTCCATCTTTTCAAAAACCATGTAAAATTTAACCTCCTCCTCAAAATATTCTATTAATTGCAGAATATTGTCATGTCCTTTGCAATGATGAAAGATTTCTATTTCTTTCAGCACCTTGTTGCGAGTTTTGTCACAGTTTTTGTGAGCCACTTTTACAGCTTACGCGACATTTGTCAGTGTACTTCTGAAAGTCGACACCGAACCCTGCGAGCGGCCGGCCCCCAAATCTTCTCCTGTTGGTGTGTATATTTGGTCAAACTCTCTTACTCCTGCATCTGCCCCCCCCCCCAACCATTTCTTTTTTTCTGATCTTGTTTGCACTTCCCTGATCCTGCCCCACCATCTTTTGAGGTTCGTTGTTGTTTTCTCCTTTCAAGCTAACCCAGCTACCTTTCAAACACAGACTATCTGGGCGTGGCGGAGACACGTTTGATATGGCCGATTCCAGCATCGAATGTAGGAACAGATATATATATATATATATATTATGTCCTGAGACATATTTTTAAAAATGTTTATATATATATATTAATACAACACCTTTCATCATAATGAAGGGGATGAAAGGATGTGTCCATGTTTCATCTTGATCACAGAGTGATCGCAATTGCAATTTGATAAGACTGTTAGCATTAACACAATTAATAACTGTGAGATCACATAAATAGCATCAACACAATTACAGAACTCGAATGCAATCAAAACCTCTCTGTCAACACAAACACCCAATTTTGTTAAATTTATATTTTTAGAGAAATATTCAGCAAATTTTTAGGGACTGGAAGTTTCCATGCGTCTTAAGGTGTTCGTAAAATTTGCGGTGCCCACTCCGTAAATTTCGGTCCGTAAATTTGACGGAGCCCCCATCCGTAAAGATAACGGACGTAACGAAACATACTCATTGAAATCAATATATTTGAAAATTTACGGCCGTTAAAATTACATGGATCAAGGAATTACCTAGGACTCACCAATCACTCGATCAACAAATAAAACTTTCAGGTGCGGAGGATCTGCGTTTGAGTTTATCCACTTCTCTGCTTGTTTACATGGCGTGCTCTTCAAACTCGCAATGAGCTGCAAAGTTAGGCACAAGGATACTGGTTGCATTCATTGTAGGTTTGAATAAGAATGTAAAACTACAGGCTTCTTATTTCTAACACTATTTTTTGTTGGTATTACAGTTGAAAACAGATACTATAGCTATTTCGGTGCCATTTCCTGAGAATTAAAAAAACACTTTGGATTACCGTTTTAAAAAATGTAAAGACTACAACGGGGGATTTTAATATCTTAATACTGATCCGCCGCACGTTCATTAAATCCTTCATGCTTTTAAATGCCTCTTTCGAGGGATTAGCATGTGTGGATTCGCGCTGCACCGAACGTTGGAATACTCACTATGGCATTCACTGAGTACAAATGTAAGTCTGACTCTTGAATTACTCCGTAAACTCAACTGAGTTTTTTCAGTTGATTTACACAAATAACTTACGTTTTGGAAACCCCTGTTAATATCGTCAAGCACAAAATCTCGCTTATAATTTATTTTTACTCAAATAACTTACGTTTTAGAAACCCCTGTAACTTATTTTCTGTATGAAGTTTCCCAAACACAGTGTTAAAGTTCCAACTTAAAAGCAGACGAAAATCACGGATGTGAGATGTCCAGTTTATTATTTGGATGCGAGATGTCTGGATACCGGGGGAAGTTAAATAAGCTCGCTCGACGCATACCACTAAGACTTTGTTTAGAAGCACAGAGAAAGGCCGGGGTACGTTGGAGATATCGATGCTACCGGGAGTTTCTGAAGATTAATTGTGCGGTTACATATCCACTACAGAGTACTTGCTCAAACAGTCATAAAAATACTATGAGACAAGGGTTTCTTTTCCAACACCACAGGCAGTTACCTGCTTAAAGCGTGCTGTCCTAATTAAACCCCTTCTGCCAAACTCGGAGGCTCATGTGCACTAATAAGCGAACCCTATGAAATGCCTTGTTTAAACAAAGGCGTCTCCAAGTGCCTTCAATAAACACAGCCTGAATGAGACACATTTTAAACAAAAACAAAAAAACAAAAACAAAAATTAAAAAATTAAAAATCGTGATTTTCGTTTTACGTTGATTAAAATTACGATTTAAATCAACTGATTTAAATCATACCAGCCCTGGAATTCATAAAACAAGTTTAAAGGTTGGGGTTTAAATTTTAGCCATGAGTTTAACTAAACTTTTGGTCAAAAATAGATTTCAGCTTCCATGTCAAACTGGAGTTTAAAAATAAACCTGAAACCTAAATATCTCGTGTAGTTCTTAAACATTTTAATTGGTTTGTTATGAAAATTTCTCGCACATTTACCACAGTAAAGCAAAACCACACATTACATCGTTCGAGTAGTAAAAGCTTACCCGTGCAGTAGTTTAAGTCAAGGATAAAAGATAAAAATAAGAGATTATGGTTTCGAAAAATTCTTAGCTGTTTACCAACGAGTCCAAGCCCCCGAGGGCGGTGGTTTTATCAGGGCATATATTTCTAAAGGTTTTAGTCCTAGGTGGTTTACCGGAAAACACTCAGCCTCCGGCTTCGTGTTTTCGAGGTAAAAAAAAACTGTACTCATGCTGCAAACCATGTATCACACGTTTGCAGTTTTCTGTATCGATTAAGTTAGTGCCCACGTTGGGGTCTCCCTTTTCGAACTTCATTTACCACTCATGGTGGAGCGGTTCACAAAGCAAGGCTATCACAAGACGAACATCCCTGAAGCTGTATTTGAAGAACTTTGATCAGTTTGTACTCACCATCCACCGTCCTCTTGTCAAGTTCATCACTTTTGTGAGTGACTGCAGTGCAGTGAACATTGCAATGTTACTTCAACTTTGGATAGACGTTGCAGCCAACGTCGGATCAACGTCGGTTTTGGTTGTTTATGGTATTGAAATGTGCGTCTAAGACCCTGAACCAACTCCCATCACCCCTACTCTTCCCACTTCTAATCCCCCCCCCCAAACAATTCCCCCGTGCGGAAATTCCCCCAAGGCCTATCCCATCCCTTTTTATGGGCTTTTTTATCTGCATATTTAATGCTTAGTTATAGATAACAGTAATTAGTTAAATATATGGGAACTGAATTTGACGTATCGCATCTAAAATGTAATTCTTGTTATTGCGAATATATTATTCATATCTAAAATTACTTTACAAAAGTATTAAAATGCCTATAACATTTGCTTGACGTTCCAATAAATGACATTCTTTAAAATTGATATAATAACGTTCTAAATACAGAACGTTTGTGTTTGGTTCTTTAAAAATCAATTTCAATAACGTTCTAATACCATAATATCATAATGACGTCATAAGGGTGGCGCAGAACTCTAATGGCGTTTCTACGCCAGATGGGAATAGATATGACGTCATAATGTGATTTTTCCACACACGCATGAACACACACACACACACACCAAGACAGGTTTTTTGCTTATCTCATAATATGTTGCGGCCGCTCTGAAAAGAGCGGCAAGGAGTCCAAGCTCCTCACTGGTGGTTGCTGCCAGTCTTGGACTGGCCGTAGTGGTTGACTCATTTGCTGTCCATTGAAGACGAAGTGGGTGGTATTGGCGCCGCAAGTCATACATGACAGATCATAGTCACGACACAGGGCCGCGTGATAGGCATGTATGCATGAACAGTGTAGGCAGGCTTGATGAGAGCAGACAGAAGCAATCACTTTGTCTCCTCCAACTAAACACCCGCAGCCGATACAGATGTTTAGGTTATGGCGCAAGAAGTATGCAGACCATGTGGGGTACTCTTCTTCCTCTTGATTAGACGGCGCATCTTCCCCCAGCATGGCCATACGCAGGTATGTTTCCCTGAACTGTCCTTGCTCCACGTTTAGAATCCTATTGGCTGTAACGACGAGACTATTAATGAAGACTGGTTTGCAGATGCATAAACAGGATCTGGAAGCATCTGGAAGAAGTATTTCCTGTATGGATTGCCGGTTTGAACATGGACAGGGATGTCCATTTCATTATCTTCAGCGGGTAAGATCGAAGGTGAGCTCCATTCTGACAAGTGAGAATAGGTGAAGAGAACACTTATATAGCTTGGGAAATGAGGTCACGAGGAGAGACAGCTTCTTGAAACCCCTTCTCCCACGATATACTACGTGCCTACCCCCCTTCAGGACATATTTTGTGCCGACCCCCAGGACATACTATGTGTCCACCCCCTCAACACCCCAGGTCAGACAGTTACTGTCAGCCATGTTTGTGGTGCGGTTCTGCACTACGCCTTCAAAATTATCATTTTACAAAGTGCCAGAGAAAGCCGTTCAAGAACTACAGTGAATGAAGCGCGATGAAATGTGTGTGTCCGCCTCCACGATATTATTAGCACTATAGCAGACACTAAGACAACGGCCCTTTTTCAGGTAGGTCCAACTTTTGCACCCCCCTCCACGTTTTTCATCCCGTAGCTAAAAAGTACAAAAGAATATTATGTGAAGCATAATTCATTTAAAATATTACCAAGTTAATTTGGTCGTTTTCCTTAATTTTTTTAAGTAAAATGCAGTTTTAGTTGGGACTAAAGCCTATCAGTTATTAAGTTTTAAATGAAATAAGTTTTTAGAGTACACTTGTTGAATTCTTCAGGTGAATAACAGTGTATGTGTATTTATGGGTATTCGGACAAAACGGCGACGGCCATAACTTAGAAGACCAAAACGGCGACGGATAAATCGGCGATGGCCAAAACGGCGACAAGTGCAACACCGGCCAAAACGGCGACGGAGTTTTAAAACGCTTATTAAAAAGAAACAAAAAGTAACAACGTTGCCAACACAGTTCATTTAGCTATCAGTGATAAATAAATTTGGACAAAGTACAGTAATTTTCCCTCCTCCCATCAACTCCCCTAACCATCCCTCCCATCTTCGCAACCTCTCTCCATCCATCGCCCGCTCCCCAATTCACGAACCACCACTGCAAAGAGCCTTTCTGTCAATGATCATCCTGGTCTTCCTAGGTTTCACGTTTAGCAGAAAGGATTAGTTCCTTAAGGCGTGTAAAACATCGGTCTTTCATTTCTGATAATCCGAAGTCCTTTTAAAGGCATTTTCATTGTGCCTTTCATTGATGTGAATTCACGCGCAATAACGGATTAATAGGCACAGTCGCTAAATACAATTCTTTCAAAATGTACTTATTTGACACCCCCAACGATGGATTATCGTATAATTGCAATTAGGAATATATGAGAAAATAAGTGTTAAATTGTCCATTTTATTTTGCCCTTAAAATTTAAATATTGGTTCAAATTATACTCATCTAGTAGAAATGAACTGATTTATCTGGCAACACTGTCTTTGTATTTTGATTTCAACATTAAATTATTAATCTTCGTCCACGATATTTTAAATTTGCATAATTAATCTTTAATTAACTTTTAAGTATAACAATCTCACATAAACTAAATATGAAGGAAAACAGTAAGTTTCTTTTAGGTTTAAAGTAATATATATATATATATATATATATATATATATATATATATATATATATATATATATATATATATATATATATATATATATATATATATATATATATTACTTTTTATGATGTTACAATATGATTACAAAAAAGGAGAGACAGTGACAGATTTTAACACAGGCTTTGTATCTTACGTGTATGCGACAGAACTGTGATTTCTGAGATTTGAGAGCGTTATTAACGCACTTCGCTTTCTTGACAAATGGGCTTAGTGTGATTACAGTAGTTTGTAATTCTTGTGAAATGCTTACGAATTGCTACTTCATACATTAGAACAAATTAGGTTATGATATGCATTTAAATCATTGTGTATTATGTCCAATAGAATTAATTAAGCCCTCGTTACAAATGTATCATCACACATAAACAGCGGGACATGTAGGTTGTTAAGTTATTTCTAGATAACCTTGATCTTATCATGAATAATAAGTATATCATAAATTTATACGCTTCTCAAGGAACTTTTATTGCCAAAATATAGGCGTTCTTGTATAAACGCTCATGTTTTATGTTTAATCATATTTTTAGTGTTCCGAATAGAATGCACAAGAATTTTGAATTCTAGTGCAACATATGGGTAGTTGCAACTTAAAACTGTCTGTTAAGTTTTAGACAGTTTTAGAAATAGCATATGGGTTGTTAAACTAGGATGACTCTTTAGTGCGAAGATGTTTGGCATATAATATTGTTAGATAGTTTGCAGTCAGAACAATATCTGCGTGATTTGGCGCCATCCTGTGATTTGGCTTGCTCGTCAGAATGAAAACAGTTTGAATCCCTTTTCGGATTTATTTCACACACAAATATCATCAATTTGCACGACTTTTTCCAGATAAGAAACAATTTTGAAATGAATTATATAATGTCTGCTGTGCCAACAGCTACAAAGGCATACTATAGCTAGACGGTACTTTTTGTTACGTTAAACTTGACGATTATAGCATGTGTGCTTAAAAAGAAGACATCTGTAAGGACAAACCTGTGAGATAAACAAAAATCTAATCTAGCAACAGTAGATTCTGAAACAGTCAATATGTTTCAATGCAAGTTGACAACGAAATTTGAAAAAAAATATATGTAAAAGATGAACAAAGGGGAGTGCATGTTTCATTGTTACAGTTTTAAATTGATGTGATCGAAAAACGATAAGCTTATGTAGAATTACGAACCGTAATATAGGTATGTGGCTGTACAGCTCTGTCTATTTAGGCATTTAAAAGGGTCAAAGAATAGTACACAAAATGTTTGAAATATCAATATTGCAACGGATTTTGCTGTCAGATTATTGGGCTTAAATACTTGGAATTCACATAAATAGCCCTGAAAACTTGCCTCACCACAAAATTCATGCAAGCCAATTTCGAAGACGGTACCATAGTTTGTAAGGTAACCATAGTTACTCGGCAAATCAACAGCCAAAGGTTCACCTGAATCACTTGGTAGCCAGTCTATCGTGGCTTCACTTGTCACCCAGTACCAAGGAGAACCAGCATTCGCTCTTGTGGCACCAATCCAGAAACCTAAATTTGCCTCTGCAATCATCACATATATATTATACAAGTACATGAGGAAGTACATTTTAAAAACGGATAATTATAATTTGCAATACTTCTGATAAACTTAGTGAGTGTTAATTTTGAATTCTGTGGTAGGTAATTTCACATATATTCGCTTAGGTAAGGCACTTGAATCGAACATCAGTGGTCAGCTATCTACTCTGAGCCTGATTCAAACCCACCACCTTGAAATTCAAAATAATAGGTAAACGGTCTTGGTCTCCCTTTTATTAACACATTATATAACTCGCCAGTTCAAGCAACGGTCGTAACTGTTATCTATTGATGAGATATCTACCCAGTGCCATGCTTTTGGGTTGCTCAAACATCGGTTCGCTATACTCCCCAAACTCAGCTAGACGTCCACCCACTGCCACACAACTATCTCTTGCATTTGTCCAATGATGAAGGTTTGTATTCAACACGTAGCATGCTTCACCAATTGTCATATCACACCCTATCATTTAAATGATATTTTTGCCTACTAAATTTTATATTTTCTGCTATTTATGTGTGGTATATGTAACAGTGAACAATGCATATTGAAGTGTTAAAAATTTTTAGAGGTACATTTTATGCAAATTTATGTAAATTATGTGACACGTTTAAAGTCACATTGGAGAGCTTGTTGAATCTGCCCATGCTTTTGTTTCAGCATGACACAATTTAATTTATATACTAATAATTAGAAAATACTTAATACTTAAACTATTAAAAGTTATAAAATTTATTAAGCATAGTTATGTTTTTAAGTATTAAAATTCGAGGAATGACCATTTACGTGGAGTCCGTAGTCACATAAATAAGCACCGAAAGTAAGACTTCCACAGAAGTTATCATTCCAACCATCGGAGAAGACCATTACGCAGTTGTCATATCCGTATGAGTCATAATAGCCATAATTGTATGGCTCTCCAGAAGCCCAGGGTTCTCCACATGTCTCATATGAAGCAGACAACCATGGGATCGCACGTTTACTGGTTGACTAGTGAAATGGCAACGAGGTAGTTGCTCATTTGGTGCCAATCCACACACCTTCATTTAGCCCTTTATAGGAAAAAGAGCAGCTTATCTATATTAAATATTATATCGTACAGTTTGAAGTGTGAGCCCATTTTAAATTTCGCATACGGCCTTGGCACCAAATAACATAGGTCCAGTAGCGATTTGGTATAAATGTATACTTTCAATGAAATTATATGTAACACATTGTTCATTGCATATGTAACACATTGTTCATTGCAGAAACCTCTTGAAATAGGTATAGAGATAATTTTTTTCTATATATATATAATAAATATCATTATAATAATATAACGAATACGCTTCTAGTGTCTGAATTAAAGTTTAACCTCATAAATATCTGTCATTACAGCATATAATATAATATAATATAATATATATATATATATATATATATATATATATATATATATATATATATATATATATATATATATATATATATATATATATTGACTGGTTCCAGATCTATATATATATATATTATATATATATATATATATATATATATCTGCAACCAGTCATATGGGGACCAAGCCTTATATTTATCACTTAGGGAGACCATTTGGAGAAAACAATATGTTTTTAACTTGTTATCAAGTGGTAACACACAAATTTAATTTTAAAACAAAATATATTATATTCACTATGTTATAGAATCATTCGTTTTGGTTTACTGTGTAGTTTCATAACGTTTAAACACGCTAAGAATTAAAGAGACCTACTTTTGATCTCCTGAATTTTTTGCTCTCCCTAATACTGTGATTTTGGCAAAAATGGTCCCCGTATTGCCCGAATTGCACTGAACAAGATAACAAAACTTTGTTTTTAGTTTATCATTTTCTCTTTTACCGCATTAATTTTACTCATTAAACAGAATGAAGTTCAAATTGAAGAGATGGTTGGTTTAATAACATTTTTTTGAAAATTAATTATTGATTAATTGAATAAGATTTTTATAAAATAAGAAATGTTCAAGTACAGAAGTTTATTTCAAAATGTGTTATTATTTTATTGTATTTCCAGTTACCGTTTGCAAATGTATTGATCTGATTAAATAATGTTTGATTATGGCTGTCAAATTCCGCTGAGCGCCCACCAATTGACGCGCAGTTTAGACGAGCACCATTCCAGTGTTGTAAATCAGTGCTATACACGAAGCATGATAGTCCGACGATAATATCACATCCTGCATTTTAAACACGTTATTAATCGTTTAGATTTTATTTGATAACCTTTCAACATATTTTCTTACATTTTATGAAAGCTATACGATATACGATGAATAATTATATAAAAACGTAAAACCTTGTTCGGAGAGTATGAAGAATACAAAATAACTAAAACAGCATATATTTGAAATATTTTATGTGAAGAAAATAAATACCAGAAAATAGTGTTTCTTTTTATCTGATGCATTAATTCAGTCACTATTTGGCTTATTGTGTTACAAAGTTTACTGACATATTTATTTGTATATGTACATACCCATATATACATTCATGTGTACCAAAATACAAAAGCATATATTAACATTAAAATCAAGTCGATTACCGTTTATGTTATCCCCATATTGACACAGAAAAGCATGTGAGGTTAAAGTGCCACAGAATTCGTCGTGCCATCCGTCATCACGGACAACTAAACAATTGTCATATCCATAGTTTTCAGCGTAGCCGTAATTGTACGGCTCATTACTTGCCCAAGGGTCGCCACCGGTACTGAAGGAAGCTGGTAACCACGGTATTTGGTTACCACTTGATGTCCAGTACCATGCTGAATGAGTAGTTTCTCTTGTTGCTCCAATCCATACACCTCTGTTTATATCTGTATTCAATGCGTTAAACCCAAAAGATAATTTTTAATACACAAAATATATCGGATTTCAAATAAAAAACGGATCTCTTTAAAGCTGATTTTTCGGTATTTGTATTTGTACACGGCATAAAGTTTAGGATCAAACTAAAAGATTGTTATCAAGTGGCAATACAGAAATTTAATTTTGAAACAAAACATATTGTATTCACTATGCTGCTATTGTAATTCGTTTTTTGTTGGCTATGTAGTTTTTGGTCTGCCTAAATTTCTTTGTTTCTACATATATATTATTGGCTCTATAAAAGTAGAAATGCTTTGTGTAAATAGTATTTCCAGCTGCTTCTTTGCTCGAATGAACAACAATAAAGACACAAATAATGCAAAGTAGAGGCACTTAAGGTGCTAAAGAGACAACGCTAGCAAAACCACATAACAAATAGTATCATATACTTGCTCAGTATAAGAAAGGGGTAAACATGCATATACCTTCTCTGCGATTAATGCTAAGACAGATGAGGAAAGGCCGGCAAAGGTGCAGCTTATATATTAGAACGCGACATCATCGTGTATGTGTGTGTTTGTGTGTGTGCATGCTTAAGCCTGTGGCGTGAAAGGCAGGAGAGAAGGGGAGGTTGGGCGTGCAAAAAAGCAGTTATGCAGTTATGCACGGATCAGGTGGAAGAAGGGGATGGGAATAGGCAGAATTTTAGTCGCTGAAAGAGCTTGATATTGTTGTTTCCGAAGTTACATGCTGCAACTGATGAATAAAGCGTAAAAGGGGTTATTTGTATACAGCAGCAACTCCCCCGCTGGTAGGCACTTGGCCAATGAACACAAAGCGAGAGATATATCGGCAAGGCAAAATGCTAACAGGATGTCAGGGCTTGGCAACGTGCTTGTTAAGTGACGAGAATCTAGGGTACCGAAACCCTGTCAATCGCAGACCAAACTTAGAGAGTTGTTTCAACTAACTGCAAGCCGAGGCAAATTGTCACATTTCCTTGAACAGTAACACTTGCTGCGGACTAAATAATAATAATAATATTCTAGCCATTTTTCATACTTACCCACAGACATACTTTTGATTTCATTGAATATCGTTTGATTGTTGTTTTGGAACTCAGCCAGACGTCCCCCAGTGGCGGCACATCGCGCACGGGCACGGCTCCAGTGTTCTTGCTCATTGTTCAACACATAACAGGAATCTTCATGGATTATATCGCAACCTGGTATTTTATTCATGAACCTTGTAACCACCTTAACTATTTCTACGTGTTTACCTGACACTTTCATGAGCATACGGCTTGTCATAAACTAATCAGCATCTTGCTTTAAATAAAATTTATCGAGCTACCCGTTAGGGCTTGATTAATAGGTTTCTCTTGAGTTCACAGATATTGCAGTGTTTTGCCTTGATAATATTTGGCGCAATAAAAGAAACAAAAATTCCAAAAAGTTTTGTCTTGTAATTTTAATTTTTGAACATTACAGTAGAAAAAACTTTGCTAAAAATCAATATCAAATACCTGTTTCAAAATAGCAAGGCATAGTTATGATGAAAGAAGTGAATGAATTTGTATAGTTTTTGTCAGAATGCTACTTACAGACAAAACCGCCATTTTGCAACACAAAACACTCTTTGCCACTTGGGGCACACGGTTGACTAGTGCATGACGTCACTGCATCTATTCAAAATACAATAACGCATCTATTTAAGCTGCAATAATAATGAATACAAGTTCAAGTAGACAAGCATAGGTTGCCACGCCTTCCCGCTGAGAAATTTCAGAAATAGAACGCATTTGTTAAAATTAAGTTTTTTTACTTTAATTTACACCATTAATTTCCTTATGCATTCTATCATGACCCACCTTCACAATTACGTCCAGTCCATAAATCTGCAGGGCATGTGCAGTTGTATCCGGTACTTTGGCTCACATGGCATTCTCCACCATTCAAACAGGGCTCGCTATTACATGCCGTTATCTCCGCTAACGCCACAATAATGAATATCACACAGTTCCCTTTCTTATCTCGCTTTAGTGCTGCTTGGATTTCATTAATTATCTTAGTAAAATTAAGTTATGTAATTGAGAAAGCCACATCAATTCTAAAATATACATCAAGGCAAACAAACATTTACAAATTATTTATTAAATTAAATAAATCTATGAAAATGTACTAATTAATTTAAATTTGAATTTGAACATTTATATATTTAACAGATACACATAGAATTAAAGAAACACTGTATATGTAAACAGCAAAATAAACATATTATTAACATACTTGTAAAATTTCAATCATTTATTTTTTATTAATTTAGGTATATTATGACTAAGTACCTTCGCAATTTGAGCCAGTCCATTCACCTGACGAACATGTGCAGATATAGTCGCCATCTTGTCTGACACGACATTCCCCGCCATTCATGCATGGTTGACTCGAGCAAGCTGTCAGTTTCATCATTGTATTTAAAACAAATTAATTGTCAACGATATGAAATTCCTGATTGGCTACAAGGGTGTCTTAGCGTTGCGTATCCAATGCCTTTAAAACTTTTACCCCCCTCCAAGTATCACTGATTTTGAAGTCAATGCTCAAGGATGTAAGTTTGAAAAACCGTATTTATCTTATCCTGAATCACTTAATCAATAAATCGATTGATGATTATTTGTATAAAGCATTACAAAAAATAAACAAAACATTGAGAGGAGCATGGATAAATATGAGGTGGACAGAGAGTAAGAAAGAGTAAATGAAATAAAAAGAAAGATTGAATGAATGAGGTTGGAGAAGCAGGAGTAGGTGTTGAGAAAAGTGGAATAACTGAGAGTGAGATTGTTGCAGACAGATAAAGCAAATGCAAAACAAAAGCTGAGACATCTTTTTGAATAAAACAAACACCATAACAAATAATATGACCGCTAGCGCTTAAATTCAATTTTTCCAGCACTTAGCTCAAAAATCTGTTAAATATTACAATATTAAAAAGTGAATTTGCTGCACAACCTTACCAAAATAAGTCCAGCCAATTGTATCCCCAATCAAATTCAAATCAGTGGCACTGGCAAGTAATTCACATATATAGCCATTGTTGTTGCTTGGACCATAATTTGACGCCATGCAAGTATGGTGTGAATGGCAAAGCACGGCACACTCAATGGCTGTTCCTGCAGGTTGTGAAAACAGTTTGGGTGATACAGCATCCTTTTTGTTTCTTAACGCTGTAAGCCAAGATTGAGTTTCCAAATTGATATAAACTCCAAACTCAATCAATAAGAAACAAAAAAGTAAAATTATAAAAATAGTCATGCTTATAATTTGGTTTCCGAAATCGTGACAGGTCAAATCTGCTTTGTCATAATCATGCAAATAAATAACAGACATTTATATCCCATTAGCTTTCTGGGTTGAAGTGATGGTATTGATATTCTGAAAGGACAGCATATTACGAGAACAGTTGTAAAATATGAATAGACAAAATAATTTAATATTTAATGAGCCAGGGACTGGTTCAAAAGATGAAAAACCTTGTGATGAATATTATATTATCTGAAATACAATTAGCTCTAAAGATGATAAAACATATTTGTTTGAAATATTAATGAGAATTCGAGGTCAATTCATTGCAGCTATAAATGAGAACGTAAATTTTCCATAAGCCTTACTTTTAATCTTTAAACTAAGAATGCATCGGTTCACTAATCTCATGTTTATAAATATCCCATTTACCGCAATTTCAGATATTTAAGAAGACTCTAATAACAACACAACAAATCATTTGGTCTATTTAAGGAGACAATTAAGTGGTGAACTGGCCTCAGAATCATTCAATTTGGATTTTGTCAGCTTTCCATATCATAACTGTTCATTTATGCCCTGCAATATAGCATTTCGATGTAATTCCAGAACAGTGACGTTTATCCCGGACGAATTGAAAGATCAATAAAATACTGAAGATAAAATATATAATTGAAGTCGTTTATACCGATTCAATCAGACGAGTTTAGCATGTAAATCATACATTTCAGGTTTTAGTACACATTTAATCACATTCTGAAATATGTTTTGATGTCCCAAATGAAATTACAGTGTAAATCAAGAATTCAAAGTTCATTTAGTGAAGGACTGGCCGAAAGATCTAAAGTCCAAAGCTTATAATATCCGTGATAGGTGATCTAATTCTTTGCATTCGTCTGGCTAAGGCAATAGGAACGAGATTCATCCTTGTGTTTAACACCCCTCACTTCAACGCTGTAACAAACTGAGAGAGTAGACAAGCCTGAAGGAACAGTTTCACCCTGGTAGAGATTAAGGTCACTGCGTCTTGTGGTTTCTTCAGTAATCAAGAATAAATGCAGTGAGTAACTCATGTCTTAATGTAACCTTTTCCTCTCCTCGAGCAACTAACTGTGGTACAAGAACGAATGTGCTGTATTTTCTGCTGTGTTTCGTGAAGACAAAAGAAATTCTGTGACATTTCAATTGCTGCAGAGGTGCACATCAATATATTATATTTTAAATTGTGATAACTCCGAACTTTCAAAGGGCCGTAGAACACTAAAACAATGTGCGAGCATCTAAATTATTGATCAAATAATTCATTACTCTAACAATAATAGCTTAATAAAGACGCTACAATTCAAACCCAGGAAACCAGGGGAAATATCGCCATTTACAAAAAACAATTCAGATTATCATCAGTTACCCATTTCTTGTCCTATTTTATGCTCAGTATCAAAGATAATAATCTGGTATTTTTTATTTTAATTTCTTATGTTGACAAGATTTATTAAACTAGGGAGAATAACCTCTTTTGCAGCTTTTTATTATGTAACGAAATGTTCCTGGAATCACAATACTAACAATAATAATATCTGCAGTTATGGTATAACCTTGTGAGTATGTGATGCCCAGCGAAACGTGTGTTTTTGTTATATTCAACTGAATAATACAGTAAGCAATTGTTACAAAATCATGTAGGTGGCATATTTTTATACCATTAATCTTCAGTGACCAATGACTTCAGGTGAATCAATAAAATAAAGTTAATGTTATTATAAAGGATGCAGTTATAAAGAGTTCGCTAAATCGTTCCTTGTTTTGTGTAAGATGATGCAAAACAAAGACAGACAAAAAGGAAATGACAGCGAAGGGTGTATTTTATTGCATTCCGTCTCATTACGTCAGGCCCTCTATTTACGTATGAAATTGTTGTCTGTGATTGGATTTGTTTTGTCGGTTACATTAGCGCTTTTGTTTTTCAAGGGCTGAGAAGTTGCCGCCGACTTTTCCTTGCTTAGCTGACTCTTTCAAATTACGTAATAAAAGCTTAATTGATGAACAAAATACTTTATATTATCCCTCGTCTTTAATATTGTAGGCCCAAAGAGCAAAACATTTGTTTATTTCAAGGTCATATAAAAATTTAAGTGTAACTGGAATTTTACTGACTTTTCTTCTTAGCATTACCAAATTTGCTTGCTTTCTTGAATCTGACTGAAAATGTTGGTTCGCCTACCACCGTCTTCCCAACAATTGTGGAGTTTTATGTATTTTGTTAAATTCGGAAGATGTACCATGAAAGTACATCCGCGGAAACTTCATATCAACGTCTGCTGTTGTATCACTGGCTGTCCAAGGACGTTTGTCTGGCTCAAAGAACTATAGTCACCTATCCGTAAACTGCAACACTGTTCATGCTGCATCCATGTGGACCGGATCTTTATAAACAGACTGCTTAATACACTATTGGCAGAATTTCACTCAAGCAATTCTACTCATAACAGTGATTTCCCCAATATAACAATTTAAAATTCCCTTCTCAATAATTAGCGAACTACAATGGAGCTCAACTGATACAGTGTTTGTTTCTGGCTGAACATTACTCGTAGCGGGGGAGATAAATTATTATGAAGTTTAACGTAAACTTTGTTCCTTTCTCCTAAGGCCAAAAAATTCGTGTTACTATCAGCTTCTCGTAAGACATACGGAGCTGTATACAATTGTTTCGAAGCTGTTCCTCATTGTAACATATTTAACGTCTTCCGGTGTGTTTCATTGCATTAACTTAATTATATACTAAAAATTTGGCCTTTTTTAGCTGTTTCGCAAGTTTGTTAATGCAGTTGTTTAAAAATAACTCGTAATATATGTATATTACTGTAATTCCGAGATCAAAAACTGGCCTCCGACTTTTGCTGCTGCGTATAGTTAAATTATGAAAATAATTTTATTTGTAATTGAATCCAGCCAAAAATAAACAATTCTGGATTTCTTTTCTTCAAAATTATCACATAAATAAAGAAAGAAAAGAGTATTTAGAAATTACATATTGATGCTTGTGAAAAGATTACTCTGTTACAATTGGACTTGTGAATTAAGAATCTACGTTTGCTTGTTAAAATTGTCAAGTATGTCGGTGAACTGATTTCAATATGTATTGAAACTTCTATTGCAAGAGCCCACACGCGAAGCTCCACTGTTTGCAAATTGGAAAAAGTCGATAAACACATTTACGACACTACAGAAATTCAGGTTAATGTTGCGAAACAAATCTACTCCAGAGACACTATTATGTATGTTACAGACCCTGTCTTACCGTGGTCGCTTCATTACCTTACCTAGAAAAATACTGTAATAGGCTTTCAATAATTACTTTTTTGACGATTTGTGAAATAAATGGTGGAATAGCGAGCTTGTCACGAAAACTGACATAGATGTTTTAAGCCCTTCTATCTAAGATCTATTGACATCATTTTTCAAATCGCTTTCTTTATGGTAACCTGAAAAGTTTTACCAAAAAATCGTAGACAAGCGAAATTTTAGAAATTATAATTCCACGGTTTTATAGTGGCCGGAATTTGATCAATTCTCTATGTAATTTAACAAGAGTCTGTACAAATCTGTGTCTTAGATTGTCCCGTACAAGTTTTTTGACCCTATGATAAAATTGGGAATAAATCTCCATATTTAAAAGACTGATCCTCCTAGGCTTTTATTGCGACCATTTTCAATAACAAGATCAAGGACTTTCAAAATGCTTCAATCAATGTGTCTTAGTTTGGAGCAAATAACGCAAGGACTGCTTAACACTTGCATCTGATCCTGTTAAAGCATTGAACAAAGTTGGGTAGTTCGCTCAGACACACGTTATGACTCGACTTTTAACACGCAACAAAAAAGACTTCAAGGAAGGATTTTGCAATGTGACTGCAAATGGGTGTCGACATTAATATTTTGATGTTATTTTCTGCGCAAGTTATGGTGACTCCTCACGTTAATCTGCACACACTTCTACGTGACATGTTTGCCAAGAAATTCAACATGATGTTTATTGTGTGAAACAAAAATCATCTTAAATTGAAAGATTCAGCCTTCTTTTTGTTTTTTTTTATTAGCTGTGGTGATGACCAGAGCATTAGACCGCTGACCATCGGGCTAATGCTCTTCAAAATGGAATCATTTTAGAAAATACTAAAAAGTAAAATTAAAAAATCGCTAAATGGAATCATTTTAGAAAATACTAAAAACTAAAATTAAAAAATTGCTAAGCTTAAAGGCACTGGTTTTGTTAACTGACAGCCTATAATAATAGAAATCTTCTGTATCATAAGAATGTAAATATTTTAAAAGAAGGTATGTGCAAATTCAGTTGCTTAATTGCTATTGCAAAGCCCTTAATTGCTAGTGCAAACCGGATCCCTATTCTCACCATTGAATTCGCTGTTATCAAAATGCTACTGAAAATAGAATGAATAAAAAAATTAAATAAAGACTGGAAACTGAATTTTCTTTTACATGAGCGAAAAAAACATAATTTGTTGGGATTTAACCTTCGGTATATCTGTAATTATCCGCATATTCCCATTTGCATATTATAAATACGCAAGGTTTTTATCAAAACCATTCCAGTTAATACCATACACTTGCAATGAACAATTCATGAAATATATTATTTGTCTTAGATCTTTTTCTACAAAACCTTTTCTAGTGTCTCGATAAATTATGTTACATAGAATTACAGGAATAAGCTTCTGAAGTTTACAGTTTAATGTTATTATTTTATAAAATTTTATTTAAAAATTGCTAGTCTAGGCATTTATTATCCAGCATTTACCCCATGGTCCTTGCGCACCCCGAGTGCCCTTATCCCCGGTCTTTTCCTAAGGACTTTATCTCCCATCGTCGGACCTTTAGCCGGCTCCCGCCCATTCACCTCCTGGAGGAATTGCAAATATTTTATTTCTTACCTTAAAGAATGAATTACTATTTCTCCAAATCGTAACATTGGAATACTCTATTCACCTGAGAAAACTGAGCACTGTCAAATTAAATGGGGCCAAGGAGTTTACTGACATGACCTTAAATCCATTGGCTGCGCACAATCACCATTATAGATTTTAGCACAATTATATTTTTCGTATCTTATATGTTTTTGTTCAACTAAATACATTACATTTTCTTTTGTTAATATAATTCTACATACATTGCTAACCTAAAAATGTAATCATGTATATGTTACAGGCAATTTGTGCAGTCAGGCAATTCGTGAACTGCCTGTAGGGGTCAGGCAATTCATGAATTGACTTAAATTTTCAGGCAATTTGTGAATTGCCTTAAATTCAAGGGTTCCTTGCTCACAAATTGCCTAAAGACGTGTCAGACAATTTGTGTTTCAAAATATTAACTGTTTAACAGAGTCAGATTTGTTAATTTCTTTCTTTATAATCGAAATAATTGCAATTAAGGTATGTATTTGGAGGAAATATTATAGGGGGTCTTAGTATACGTGTCTTACCTGACCATGTTTCATAATTGCAATTATGACGAGAGTAAAACATTGTCATATGGGCTCCAATTTCCGGAATAGGTCAATGACCAATAATGTTTCTCACCGAAGTAAGGAATCAATTAAGTGGCTTATCACTTTCCTTCCAAGTTACTCCGAGGTTTAGGTCTTATACTGTAAAAGTAACAACAAACAAATACCGTCGGCATTTGAAAGCAGGTCTAAAATTGCAATTTAATTTCTTGTGATGAATGTAAAATTAATGATTTTAACGGGGTGTGTTATTCCCAACCGGGTGAATTGTAAGAAAATTGAGGGACTTAATTAATTCCAAATAAACCTCTATAATTAAATACAACCCAATCTGTTATGGGAGTTTTCGGTTTAGAATTGCAATTATAAATTGATGTAAGCGCTATTTAAGTATGGTGTTATGCCTTTTACTTGATACAATTGCAATTAGCAGGCATCGGAGTGCACCCAGTTATTATACAACTGTGTGCGTGGTAAAATGCATGCAAAACTGATTCTTTGATTTGCTGTTGATGTAAAGATAAACGCTAATTACTTGTTTCAGTTGCAATTAACAAGCAACGGAGTGCTCTTTTTGCTCTTTTATCATGAAACTGAGTGGTAACGAAGTGAGATGTTTTAGTTCAAATAACCAGTAGATGAATGCAATTTATGATAAAAAAATAATTGTCAAGTTTCTGAAGTACGATTGATGTAAGTTTGAACGTTTAATTCTTATACGTGCAACTATTGCTTTATAACTGCCTATGGAATGTAGCAATAAACATCAAAACTTGTTCAACATCTCTTATAAAACATGTTCAACATCTCTTATAAAACATGTTTCAGGCAATTCGTGAACTGACTGGTCCCTAAATTCAGGCAGTTGCCTGAAAATTTTAGTCAATTCACGAATTGCCTGGCCCCTACAGGCAGTTCACGAATTGCCTAAAAATTTCAGGCAATTCACGAATTGCCTGAATACACAAATTGCCTGTAACATATACACTGTTAATCTTTTCCATTTCATTGTGTCGCCTTGAGTATGTTTGCATCTCCAACTTCCCCGTGACTGAGCTAGCTAGTTTCACATTCATCCTTTTCTCTTTTTCCGTGGCAAAAACATTCTCCTCATCATACTTACTTCATAAGGTGTCCAATCAAATCTGTACTACGGCACAGAATCAGTGTGTATTTTTAACTGAAAATTTGATTTTGTGTGTTGAACTTCCCTTAATTTTCTTTTCAGACTCAAATTAAAATTTAATATTTAAAGTTGTTAACATCATAATTCATGCTTCAGTTCAGCGTAACAGGGATATAATCGCAAACACTTATCTACATAAAAAATTATGTTTGAAGATTGAGTCAGTTAAGCATTCTAATTCTGCAGAGCATTGTCAATTACGTGATTGATTTATATTCTACTGTGTACTGTCTGTATAAATAAAGGCTTTTAATTCTTTTGCAAAGTAATTAATCCATTGTTCTTAATTTCGCCGAGGCACACATTTAACATGTCATAAGTAACCAGGCGAAGCAGGTGTGTTCTTCATTTTAAGCTGCTTCCTATGTCTTGTACTTCAGCACCCAAAAAGCACCAGCAATGAGTCTATATTTTTTAAATAATATAGGCCATAATACTGCTGCCATATGGTTAGCGTATGTGCATTTCTTGTAATGGTGTTGGACAGCGAGGAGCGTTATTTGGCACAGATACAGGCCACTTGAATCATCTGAACCCCATATGTCCAGATGCGCCCTTTTCTCGATTTCTGTTTCTAGCCAAAGTCTGGACATTGTATAGTTAGAGAATCAGGTTCTTCTGCAGCTGTCACTTTAGCTGTAGCGTTGGCTGTTTGATGACTTTTCAAAATTTCTGCCACTTGGGCTGCTGTCGATTATTCTGCCTTTTAATGACTTGAAAACTCCTTTGATATTGACAGCATCGCCGATGCTTTCTCTGAAGATGGTCGCGGAGACGTTGCTATCTTTGCAGGTAGCTCTTCGGTTTCAACTTCCACAACCAATGCTGCACACGAACGCTTAGCAATTGCAGCAAAGGCTGCAAAATGATCCATATTATGTCTTCAATAATATCTTAGCTTCTTGATCCACCTGATTAGATTTAAATAGCTCATAATCTCCAAGGATAAATCTTGAAAAGACTTCATTCAGGGGAGGTAGCTGGTGCTTCTTGCAAACGGCATCACGTGTTGATTATTATTATTATTATTATTATTATTATTATTATTATTATTATTATTATTATTATTATTACACTGAAGGACAAAAGAAACTTAACATACAAAAAGTGAAATATTTTTCTCATTCTAAATTTGTTTTGCTTGAAACTTTGAATAATTGTTAGTGACTTAAATCTGTGATATAATCTATCGTTTTATTCCAATACAATGGTGTTAATGTGGTATACAGCTTTAAGCCATATTGATAGGCAGGAGCTCGTTCTGCTTGATTCCTAATTTTTAGGATCAGTTGCTTTGAAGAAAGACATTGCAAGGTTTCTACGTAAATTTCGGTTTAAATATCGAGCGCATAAAGATGCCTCGACTTTCGCAAAACTGTCGCGACCACGCTATTGGCATGCTAGAAGCTGGTGTACCACTCAACCAAGTGGCACAGCGCTTTGATTATAGCCGAATCACAATATACCAGTTGTAACGGCGGTATAATGAAACTGGGTGCACTCGGGACCGACCAAGGAGCGGCCGCTCTCGAGTAACTACTCCATATCAGGATCGTCAGATCCGTTTGATCTACCTGCGTGATTGGTTTCGCAGTGCTGCAACCGCAGCAATGGAGATCTCTGGCACAGCCAACAACCGCATAAGTGAAAAACGGTCATCAGACGTCTTCGTGAACATGGATTACGCGCTCGCAGACCTTACGTCGGCGTCGTCTTGAACGCTCGGAGACGTATACGACGCCGCACGTGGGCTAATAACCACCATCGTGGAGGGTGGAGATTGCAAAACTGGTGACGTGTGATGGCCGCCAGCGCGCGTATAGATGAATCAGCAAAAGCTTCGCCGCATGCGGAATCAATCAGGTGGATCGTTTTGGCGTTCTGTGATGATGTGGGAAGCAACTCCATTCGGCTGGAAGTCACAGCTTCTGATCATTGATGGTAATCTGACTGCAAATCGCTACATCAGTACTGTACTCAATACTTAAGTAGTCTCCTACGTGCAGCAGAACGTTGATGCAATATCCATGCACGATAATGCGATCCCACATGCCGCTCAGGCGACTAGAGATTATCTAGCAGGAAATAATGTCAATACCTTGGATTTGCCACCCTATTCCCCATAGAACACGAACCCCATAGAATATCTATGGGATCATCTGGATAGGAAGGTTCGTGCTCGAAATCCGTCTCCTCAAAACCACGTTCAGCTACACCAGGCTTTGATAGAAGAGTGGCACCGGTACCCTCAGTATCGAATCAATCGACTGACCATGTCGATGCCCCGCCGGATCCGTGCTCTACGCCAAGCCAATGCGGGACATACAACCGAAATTGTGACAGTCGCATCTTTTATCAGTCTGTATTTTCCAGACGGTTAGGAGTATGGATAATTCTGTGTAAAATTATGTTGAATCAGTGAATCTTGCATTCTTGTAAGTGTGAAAGTAATTGAATCAATAATTTTCTCAAAATGATGTATTTCATTTGCATGTTAAGTTTCTTCTGTCCTTCAGTATGTTATTACGCGTCATTTATATACCGTGTATTATTCTAAGCGGACAATATAGCAAGATTATTGAAAATACAAACAAATCAACAAAAAAGATGTAGTTTTAAAAATAAGAATTATTGTAAGACAAATAGTTTAAATACATAATACTGCTGAAAGTACTTTAAATAAGACAACATTCACTACTAAGTTTAAGACTTGACCTCGTAATACGTTTGAATAAGAATGTTTTAGAGGAGCGCTTGAAAGATTCGAGACTGGTACTGTTTCGGATCCGGAAGGGCAGTGAGTTCCAAAGTGTTTGAGCCGAAAGGAGCGGTCACCGTATCTATTCTCGCTCCTGGGAAAGACTAGTTGGAGAGGTTGTGCACACATCGATATATAGACTGCCAAATATTGAGGACCAGCACTGTCCAGACATTTGAACACGAGTGTAAGAATCTTGAATTTCGATCTTTTAGATATAGGTAACAAGTGAAGCTCTTTCAAATTATACTAATGTCTCGCCCATTTCCTTTAATCAATCGGGCCGCGTCGTTCATTTTCAGTCGTAGACCATGTATTATGTGCTTAAATAGGCCATTGTCTCTCCCATCGTGGTGAACTGTGAATGTGAAGATTGAGACCGTAGCGCTGCACTTATAAACAGTCCCACAACGCTTTCCTTTCCGCAAATGAACATGTTGCAGCTGTTCAGTAGTTATGCGGAGCGAAATCTTTACCAGTGTTCTCTGCCCCCACCCCTTCACCCCAACCCGCCCAATTCATTCTCATGAACCTTGTTCATTGCAAGGACCCTCTTGATGTTCGTTTTCAAACAACACCCTCTTGTTCCTTCCGAGGAAGTCCCCCCTCCCCCTCGGAAGCAAAAATCTGATTTTGCTATAGTTTTACGTTTCAGGTCATTCTGATCATTTTTTTTTCAAGACCCCCAAGGGTCAAATTTCAGGTTTAGCATAGTTTAAAGTTTTTATATAATTTTTAATCCCCAGGTCATATAGTATACAAGACAAAGACGCCAACTACACAACAGCACATAACTTAACTACTTAATTGATTTCAACCATTTTTTCAACAAATTGCTCAGCAACACTTTGTCTTTGTATCTAAGATAGAGGAACAACAAATGAAGAATCAATTCAAGATGAGTGCTACCTTAATCGTAAAGGTTGAAGATGGACAGTTTGATGAATTTATCAGAACCAAAGGAATTGAAAAGGGATTGAATTTTCTGCTTCCCTCTTGAACATCGCCAACTTCGCCAAGCTGCGAAACATTAATTTAAAATTTTACTTAATATATAAAATTGAGCGTTTAGAAGTGATTACGCAGAATGACACGCGCTATGGTAGCTTTGTACGGGTGTCTCACTTTGAAGGGAAACACCTACTACATTTACCTCACTGATGAGGAATGGGAACGATCCTGGAGGTAATGCCACACATAAATAATGTGGTATTTAGCGAGTCAGCAGCATCATCACCAACATCGAATCTTTCGATCGATGAGATGTGTACGCACTGTTGTGGGTGAGTGACAGCAGTCCAATTAACTGAGGATAGACAGATGAAAACATTTTAGATCTGTAGAAGAACAGCATTGGCACTTAGATGCTTTTTGACACTTTGTGCACTACAGCCAAAATAGAATTGATTTAAGTTTTTTGAAGGGTGTTATGACGCAGATGGCGCAGAGAACTTTGATCTTGGTTCTGCATTTTGCTTGTTCGTAATGAGGTAGGGTTTATTATCGGTTGGTGGATTATTTACTGGCCTCATGCTAGCCGTGGCTGCTAAGATTATCTTACATTATGAAGATAATGTTTCACTCTCAATGGATATATCAGAGCTTGTCACATTCAATAATGGACGAGACGAGTTGAAGTGAATATCTCTAAATTATTCAAATTTTTATTGTGTGAATAAATAATTTCATTTAGAGTTAATACGGCAACGTAGAAAGATTACTTAACCAATGCTTACTTTGAAACTGGAATTCCTGGTGCATTCGCAGGACCAAATAAAGTTACATAAAATACTGAAACACAACAAACATCCTGTGACATATTCCAAAGTGAAAAAATAGTTGAAATATCAAAATACCTTTTACTTCAACCTGTGAAATACAAATTTAAAAACAACGCATCATTACCAATGGTATTGACGGTTAGTGGGATGTCGTCTTGGCAGATGTAGCCAACATTGCAGAACATAATGACTGCAATCACTTTCTACTAATCGCCATAGATGTCTTTTATGGGTACAACCTCTTTCAAACGAAACTCATATGAATGTCATTCAAGTCTTCCAAAAGATTCTTCAAGAAACAACAAGAAAACCTAGAACATTGAGGTCATATAATGGAACAGAATTTAAGAACAGATGGGTAAAGTAGTTTCAGCAGAAAGACATTCATACACATACCACCAAGAACGAGATGAAAGCCAACCTTGCTGAAAAAGTCAAAGGTCAAAGGAATGATGTATTGCTATTTTCTATGTCGACAAGCACATCGGTATACAGAGAGTTTACAAGACTTAGTCTACATTTATAATCATAGACCTCATGGATCATTGCCAAATGCTTTATCACCGGAAGACTGAATCCAAAGTGTGCAAATAATTACAAAATGAAATTGAAATCAACGAAAAGGACAAAACTCTTCAAGTGTAACATTGGTCAACATGTTCGCATATTAAACACGAAATATGTATTTCAAAGGGATGTCAAAGGGATGGACTCAAGAAGTGTACATTATCACACATCGGTGTAAGAAGCAAGAATTACACTTGCTTCGTGCCAAAGACTTCTAAGACGAAGAAGGTGATGTTCATTTCTATGAAGAATTACAATCTGTTACAAAAGACGTTCAATCCGTGTACAAAATTGAAAAGAAAAATTGAAGATACGAAAAAGTGAGGATTGAAAGAATTATTTATCAAGTGGTTAGGCTGACCAAGGAAATTTAATAGTTTGGTAAAGGAATCTGGTATTTAAACACTATAAAGCATCCGTTTACATGCCTGTTTTCTTGACCAAAAGATAATGGAAAAACTTCTCTTGTAAAAGCGTTCATCAAACAAAATGTCATTCAACCATTTCTTTAAAATGTTTCTTTAAATTCAACCCTTATACAAAGTCATGAAAGGAGTGACATTTCGTTAAGGTATACCAGAGGATATTGAAAAGCGTTTCAATCCAAAACAGAGTAAATAATTACTCATTATTGATGATCTTAGTACCAACTGTCAAAGTGATGAACTCATGACTAGGTTGTTTAGTGTTGGAAGTAGCCATAAAAATCTAAGCATTATTTTCATCGTGCAAAATCTGTTTTACGAAGGAAAGAAAAGCCGTAATATTAGCTTAAATAAACATTATTCTGTTTATTTAAGCTAATAAGAGATAGCCATCAGAAAGTACATTGGCTCAGCAAATGTATTCAGAGAAATCTCAGCTTCCCACTGAAGCATATTATGATGCAACGAAACCTCATGGTTATTTATTCATTAATTTGAGACCAAAGACAGAAAATAAGCTATGCTTTTGCACAGGAATTCTACCAAGTGATACACATTATATTTATGTGAATATAATAGTGTATGAAGAAGAATTACAACAGTTTAGTATTGAACATCAAGATGCCTAGACGAATTCAAATGAATCAAGCATTCCTTCATTCATTAGCACGTGGTAGTGCTAAATGACGCAAATCCTTATTGAAGCAAGCCAGAAAAGATTAATTGGCCGGTTTGTTTGAAATATGTTTGAATTTATTGCATGAGTACTTACTATTAAAGCCACACATGTATAAAAAATTAAAGTGTGAACAACAAACCATTCCTCAACTGGCTGATAAGAAACTTTCCTCAAGCAATAAAACAAGTTGATTAATCAGAAAGATGGATTTATTGCAACCTTGTTGGAATTGTGCTTCCAATATCAGCCCAATTGTTATTAAAAAAGCACGCATTGAAAGTGGTCCTTATAAGAAAATCAGAATATAGAAAATTATTAGTCCCATGTACAAATTGTGGTTCAAATATCCATCGCAAAAAGGTGTTAGCTTCCTGTCAGACTAGAACCTCGTGGTGCTTGTACTCAGACCAATAATTCAAAAGCAGGGAAACAGCAACACACAACACAAAATACTCAAGAACCAAAAAGTGTTCTATTCTAAATTCCTATTCTAAATCTGTGTGATAGTTCCCGTATTATATCAAATGAAGCAATGAATTGCAGTGTTTTAGATACTGGTGCGACTTGTTGCTGCATCAGTGTTGAAGGATTCAATCGTTTGAAGCGGAATGATGAAACAGACATTGAATATTTAAAATTAAATCAGGCTCAGTCGGCCGGTGGGGCCGACAGTTATCTATCAAAGGTACTTCAAACATTTCATTTCGTCTTAAAAACTCCAGGCCACACTCATATGAGGATTCGCAGAAACTTGGCAAAAACTTTGTCGCAAAAAATATTAAAATCTTGACCGACACCGGGCCTTATAACCTTACTGTAATAAAATTTAGGCTCAACGTAACGGATATTAGTACCTATCTAGTTGTTTTTCCCAGGAATTTATTGACAAGTCTTACAATTTTTAATTGAAGGTAGGGAGCACAAGGGTTTATTGCTCTTATAGTTTAGCGGTTTACCAAATGGTAATGGAAATATCGCTCCCAAAACTTAAGCTATTAACTGAGATAGGGATATGGTCTTACTTTATTAAAGGTTGCGGACATTAGTACATACAACTTAATATTTTTGGCGATCAAAAACCTATTTTCCTCGAAGCGTCTTAACATTTAACTATCAAAGTAAAGTACCAAGATCAATGTTCAAGGGATTAATAAAAGGATTATTCAATTATCCAAATGAGTAAAGGCCTAAAAGTATATCCCGCATTTTTTTGGCATTTCAGAAGTAATCGGGTGTATTTATAAATTTCAGTCAGTCTTTCCATAGCTTTAGACATTGAAACATGTAAAAATGTGGATAAAATGGCCGGATTTGGTCTGGTTCGCCATAAATTCGGTAAGAACTTTTAAATTTGTATTTTTTTATAAATTAAATTTGATCAATATTCCTTGATTTGTATTAAATACGCTCTAGATTAAATTGCACAGATGCATTGGACTTGGTTAATTAATATATAGTTCTGTGTAGTTTGAATCTTATTCAGTTATGTCCAGTTACCAATTTAAACTGGTAGATTATTAAGTTGAATTGAAATAAGCAGTTTATTGTATCTACCGATTAAACTGGATTCTTATTAAGACATTTTTCTATATTTTTTTTATTTATCAGTGATCCTTCATCTTCAAATTCGTCTTTATCTTCGCCTTCGTTAGCATTGATGTAGTCGTATGTTATATTGTCGTTGAAGCGTTCCGACTGGACTATATGTGACGATTTTTTATCTACTATCTACAATTCACGAATTTCAATTCAATATGTCACAAGAATGGCTGAATGTGACCCACAGACGCTTACGCTGGTGCAACTGAAAACTATTCTTCGTTAGAAAGGACTTCAGACGTCAGGCAATTAGGCTGCACTTGTACCACGTGTGCAGCAAATACAGCAACAAGAAGCTGCACACGCAGCACTCCAAGACAGCGTTGCTCCATCAGACAGTGTCTCACATCACAAATGCGCCATCACGCGCCAATTCACGCGCCACGTCGAGGGCCACGTCACGGTCTAGAAGTCCGCACTGGGCGCGAATGAAAGCGGCAGCAAAACGTGGGGGCTTGAGGCAAAGCTGGCATTTGTAAATAAGAAACACGCAATCGAACTAGCGCAAGAACGTGGAAAGGCGCAAGCAGCAGAGTATAAACTCGAATTTAGTCGAAAACTTGCGGTCGAGTGTTCTGAATGAAGGTAGTGTGTCGGCTCGATCGGTGAACGCGCCATGCGCTGAAATGATGCCCGATCTGCAACTAAAATCGCAGTTAGCCACCACATCACATACATTCGAAAATAGGCCAACGACACATGAAGCGCACGCGCACGATCGATCGACGAGTAAGTCCCATGCCGAGACGCAACCAACAGTGACAAAAGTGGCGCAAACACTGATGTCTGGTGCTCATGCGCGCTTGCAATCGAAGCCAAATGCTCACACGATCTCGCAAAAAACGCTGATGTCTGATGTGCATGCGTGCGCGCAATCGCAGCCATATCGTCACACGCTCTCGGAACAAACGCTGATGCCTGATGCGCATGCTCACTCGATCGCGCAGCAAATCCTGATGCCTGATGGGCATGCGCTTGCCCAATCGGATCCATATGCTCACTTGATCTTCGAACAAACGCTGCTGCTCATTTGGTCTAGCAGCAAATACTGATGTCTGATGCGCATGCGTGCGCGCAATCCTAGCCACATGTCCACACGATGCGCGCGCGGAATCGGAACCACATATTCACACGATCTTGCAACAAACACTGATGCCTGATGCGCATGCTCACTCGATCTCGCAACAAACGCTGATGCCTGATTCGCATGCGCACACACAATTGGAGCCACATGCTCATGCGATCTCTCAGCAAACGCCGATGTCTGAAGCGCATGCATACACTGACCTGTTCAGCTAGACGTTCAAAACCCAGATCATGAAGGCCTTTATCAAAGATCATCACACCTGTTGCATCATCAAGCCGCGCACACAGATAATTCATTTGCAGATTTTCAAACGCAATCGCCTGTATGTGCTAATGCAACAGAAATGGTTCGGTTAATTCCGGACCCCAGTTCTCAGGTACATTATCCGGAGTTGTCATCGGTACACCCAGTACCAGATCAGGTGCCATTGATAAACTTTGCGCATACGCAAACGAACCAACAGTTGCACACAACAGGATCAAGTCCTCCGAAGAATATACCGTTTCCCGCTCATCTGGCTGCTACTTCCCTGTCGCACGGTCAACCGTTACAGCTGACCAATGTCCATGCGCCAATCTTCAATTCGAATACACCGGCATTCTTTATGCAAGCACCTCCTCAACAGCTGTCAGTTCATGCACCACCACAAGCACCTGGAACGCATGCGCAGATGCAGCCGCCTGATAGTACACATATATACGCAGAGGAAACGAGTCATCAGCGGTCCATTACTCACGCGCAACAGCCTATACCTACAAAACCCTATATGACTCCAAGAGCGTCAGCAGCAGCAGTAGCTGACAACCCAACCTCTCAAATACAGCTACTCAGCGATACACTGAGCAACTTGGCTCAGTATAATGAGAGTATGACACTACCAAAGCCTGAACTTTTGAGTCATGGTAGTGCGAAAGATTATTTCAAGTTTATAATTAATTTTGAAACAATGTGAACGATGTGAAAGGTTTGACGTTATCGTCAGAAGAAATGTGTGAACTTACTCTACAACGGCTGGGTTATATATGTCTGATGTGAACAGCACTGAAACACTTAGACTTCTTGTAAGGCGTTTGCCGTTCCATGTGAAGGCTAAGTGGGTAGACAAAGCCGATGTTATTATAGAGTCGGGGAGGGAACCAAATTTCTCAGATTCATATGTGCGTTCCTTCAGCAAAGAGCAGAGCTAAACTCAACCATTTATGCTCAGGAGTTAGCAACGGACTCAAAGGTATAACCAACCAATCACGACAAAATAAACATAAAAATTGATAATTGCCAACCGATGATGACAACACTTGCTACATCACATACTAACACAAAGCCAAAGCAAGAGTGCAACAATCCAAACAAACCTAACACACAAACACAAGACTGTTGCACACTTGTGCAAAGAAAATGCAAATTGTGTGAAGGTGATCACGACATTATTATGTGCAAAAAGTTTGCTCAAATGAACATTAACGACAGACGACTTTTCATAAAACAGAACAACTTATGCCTCAATTGTTTGATACCGGGACATACTGCAAAGAAATGCAAACGCGAACCACAATGCAATCAATGTAAAGGCAAACACAGTAACCTCATACATGATCCAAACTCCAAAAAACCAAACAGTGAACCTAACCAAATCAACAATGATGAAAGCGTGAATGTACATTGTTCAACAATGCAAAAATAACGCGTATCGCTTCGCATTGACCCGGTATGTGTTCGTGCAAATGGGCTGACTGTGCAAACTTATGCATTACTAGACTCTGGATCGGACATGACTCTTTGTAAAAGTCCTTTACTTGAACAGTTAAAAGTGCATGGTTGCCCAAAAACTTTTAGCATCACAACTGTGAATCAAAGTTCTTTCGTTAAGAAAGGCGAGGAAGTAAGTTTGCAGGTAACTTCCTTGGATGGTAGCGAATCAGTTAGCCTGGACAAGGTATTGTCAGTAGACAAACTACCTATATCACTTTCAAGTCTTCCAACAAATAACATGATCCAGAAATGGTCACATTTGAAGGGAATTTCAATCCCTCAAATAGACAGTGACCAGGTTTCTCTTCTAATTGGAAGCAACGTACCTGAAGTGGTCTGGGCACTCGAAGAGAGACGAGGAGGCCGAAAGGAGCCATACGCTATTAGGTCGCTCTTAGGCTGGACACTCTTGGGTCCTAGCGGCTGTGACAACACCAACTGTGAAAGCCATTCCATCAATTTCCAGATGGCGGATCCTTTACAAGAGAAACTAGAGCTGATGTGGAAAACGGAATTCAATGATGCTCTGCACGACCAAAAACAGGAATGTCTGTTGAGGACAAAGAAGCTTTAAGCATTATGGACGCAACGGTTTCCAAACACGATGGTAAGTACATGCTGTCAATGCCGTGGAGAGATGATCCTACTAGCTTGCCAAATAACCGCTCTCTCGCTGAAGCACGTTTACGGTATTTGAAACGTAAACTTGAGCGAGATTTGCAGCTGTGCGAAGCTTACAAGGCAACAATAAACGACTATATTGTGTAGGATACTTCTTCTCCTTTCTAAAATCTCTTCTGGTTTCTTCAAAGTATTTTAACTAACAGTTAAAATAAAGAGACGTTTCTTGTTCTTCGCGTTGTGTTTTATTTTCGGTTTCGATGCTATCACTGTGACACCGCAACCCAGACTGCTTAAAATTATTGTGCTGCATGTTTTTATCTGATGCATCACATGATCATGACATCATGTACCATGTGACGATGAGGTAATCAGCTTTACCTTGCATACCCAACAAACAAGGTAATAAAGTCTAGGATGGATGCCAATAAGTGATTCATCAAAAGAAGCCCCAAATTGAATTAAAGGCCACTAGCCTTATTACAAAGGCCTCCCACCCTAAGATTGAAACGTCATTTCCCAATGACTTTTCAATAAATAACTCCCAAAGGAGGGCATGTAAGGCTTCTTTTGACGAGTGAAAACAATTTAACAATTTAACTAAAACATTAAGTTCAACATTAATGACAATATTCCAACAACATTGATAAGCGCTTGAAATGTTTTCCAGTTGGTTGAAATGGAAAACATTAGTCTAGTTTAATTATCTTAATAATCCCAACTATTGCTTACAAGCAGACAAAATATTCCCGACTGGTCAAGGTAAGAAATATAAGTCTACTGCTTAAGCAAATAAAGTTGGAAGAAATGTAGCCGACTGGTGAAGGTAAGATACATTTCTTTCCACATGACATCATTATTACACAGACATATGTACATAGTAAAATATCAATTCGTCATTAATGTGTTTCATTTATCAATTCATCAATTAGACCTTAAGGTATAGATACAATAATAAATGTCCATAAATGTTCACAATAATGTCTATAAGACTTCCTGCAATAATAACCACTATGGTCTAGTAAATCTGACCACAGGTTCGTCACTGTTAATAATTTCCACACTTTCAGATTGTTCCAAATCTTCAGTGCGGTTCAGGTTACGGGTTTGCCAACGCTCTCGCAACGGTGAACCATCATTCACAGTAATTCGATATCCAGCACGACAACGTTTATAACACATAATTATTCTATACAAAAAGAATGCGAAACCCAAGCATAAAATTATTGACACGCATGTACCCAGTGAGATTGTAAACCAAAACGGCGACTCATTAGAGTCAATGGGCGAGAGGGGTTTTATTGAAGGGCTATCAAAGAGTGTTTCGAAGCGACTGATGGGAATGTTCGATATTTTGTCCAAATGTTTTTGACTCTGATCGAATGAAGTGTTCATTTTATTAAACAATTTTGAAAGAGCTGAACTTTGCCAAATGTTAGGAGTAACTTTTTCTATACGAATTTCTGACTCAATTTGAAGTTGAGATTTAATATCAGTGTTTCCGGATTCATAAACTGGTATATAGAAACATTTTGATTTTGCATTACATCCATTATTTAACCCCAAAGTAGAAATTCCGTTCTCGATTATTCTAATATATTCTGACGTATTGCATTTAACATTAATTTCAAACTGAATTGGAGACGAAATTACCCATTTGCCATACCCTAAATACTTCAAACGAGGTAAAGCCTGTGCAGTCATTATTTTGGCTTTACAATATTGGTCAATCTTATTTTGATCTCTCGAGTGTAAGGACAATAAACATGAAGGATACATGTTTATATCATACAGTGGGCTATTCAATCGGCAAATTGAACTTGAACGACAAAAGTTCATTTCATCTTTATCTAGAAAACTGTAAAGTCCTTTGAGGTCAGATAAAGCTATAAAATCTGACTCAGTTTCATACATAGCAGAGAGATTTAATTTAGTTTCTTGAAAGGGCATCAAGATCGCTTCATAAACAGAGAATAGGGACTCTTCTGAAATAATTGGTAGGGCCAATAAAATATGAACCCTGTTCCTCTCAGGAACAACAAGTGGTCTTAAAAATTTATAATATGATAAGGCCTCGACAGTCTTTAACTGAAATGGTAAAGACATGCCTTGCGGTAATTTAGCCTCAACCTGCCTAAATATAGGGTTTAATTCAGATGGTGGCAATAAAGTAATTGGGAGATCTCCTTGGATACACATCTGTAATTGTAAAAGAACTTTAGATAAGAGGTCTTTGGTTTTTGTCATTGTGCTTGAGACAACATGAAACAAGTCATGAAGTCGACTCATTATTTCTAAATAAGCAAGCTCCGGTAAAATTATTGAATCAATTTGTATAATTATATTTTGTACCTCATCATGAATAGTTTTGGTGACATTTTGAAGATTTATTATGATGACATCTCGGTTTTCTTTAACTTGTGCATGTGTATTATTTAAAATGGATAAACTTTTGTCGACAACGTGAATTAGATTAGACTTCGTATTTCGTACGTTAGATATGATTCCTTTAAGCTTACGTAAATTAGCGTTTGTCGGAATAGAAAACAGAAAACTAAGTATGCGTCCGCCAAAAGGAAGTATTCCTCTTTTTTCTCTCTTTCCTGACATTTGTGTGGCTATAGTGCGTATATCATTAAATTGTGATAATTTTTCGTTAAATTCATTATCAAAATGAGAGGTTTCACGAAAGTTAAGCTTCCTGATATCGTTGTGAATCACGTTCATTTTCTTTTGAAAATCACTTTCCGTAGAATTATCGAAAGCGTAATTAACGAAAGTGTTTTGAAACGCAGAGTAAAACGTTTCAATTTCGTTACGAATTACGTTTATTTGTTGTTCGTAAGGTTCAAGTTCGATGGTAAAAGTCAGAAGCCACGTGTTGTAGGATACGTATACCGGTTCACGTTGGATGAAGTAAACACCGCGTTGACCCATAACTAATTGGACGAATATCACGTAGGTTATTATGAAGACATTCATTCTGCAATAAACAAGCAATAAACTAAAATCCATTTTTAGAATAAACCTTACATTTATTCTATTTCTAAATGAGCATTGTAACTAACACAAGCTCGTATGGAATGTCTGTGCGTGGTTATCATTAAGACTAAATAAATGGCCAGTTTATTTTAGTCAACGTAACCCTAACTTAAGCATCATAAAATTTTATACGACCTATTCGTAGTCTCTTAGCTACTTCATCATCGTCATAACCTATGCTGTCGTCAAATTTCCTTTTGTCATTTGACCTAAGGTCATACTTGTGCGCTGGAGAATCACTCGTGCCTGGTGCGTGACTTTCCACTAGTTCTTTTGTTTCCCTCTCGTCTGAGGAAAAACGTTTTCGTTTCCTTGGTACACTTAATTCCCAAGGGTCTTTGTCTACTTGTTCTGAATTGAAACTGCTGGGACCTATTAACCATGAGTAGGAATGAAGTTTTCCATCAATAAACATGCGACCGTTTCCGCTGACTTATCACGGACGGCATAGCACTCTGGCCAGCCACTAAAATGGTCGATGATGGTCACTACATACCGTGAACCACATTCCGCCTCAACAAATGGTCCAGACGTGTCTATCCTTATCAATTCAAAGGGGTACTCGGGCATCGGCATATCTTGCATTGGGATACTAGCCTTGCGCATTTGCCTTGCTTTACATAAGCCACAATTTTGAATAAAGTTTACCGTGTCCCTAAAAGCATTTTTCCAATAGAAACGTTGCCTTATTTTGTCATAAGTTTTGTTTTGGCCTGTGTGACCTCCACCGAATTCGCTTTTGTGTGCTTGATCTAAAATTGTTGATTGAAGTGTTTTGGGGATAACTAATTGTAAACGGGTTGTTTTGTCAAGACGCACTGGTTCAGATATATGGTATAAAAGTTCGTCAACCATGACATATTCGAGTTCGAGTTTTGAATCGTTTTGTTTTCTCAGATGGATTGTTTGTGTTTTCTAAAACGTTGATAATTTCTAAAATTTCAGGATCTTTCCTTTGTAAGCCTTTAATTTGTGATGGTTCTAAGACTGGATCAACCTCACTTTCAGATTCAGAGTCTGACTCCGTTTCTGAATTTGATGTTGATATCTTTCTTTTGAATTTTGGGGGTTCTAGATCAGAACTGTCTATGACATTTATTGTGGGTTTTTGAACTATTTTAGATGCTTCCGGGTCAACCTCAATTTCATAATTTGCTCTCAAAATTTCTTGTCTCGAATTTATTTCAGAAATAATTTCTTTTCTGATTTCTTGAAATTTTTCCGACATTTGATCATCTAATACATCTTTGCATTCGTCGTCAGCCTTTTGCACATGGCTGAGTGATACAAGGAGCATTTTTATTTCCTCGACCTGAATGAATATATCTACTTGTTCTACTTCTGTACTCATGATTCCACTACTGGGTTTATCATTTCGCGTCGGAGTCTGCTCTGCACTTACCTCTGATGGGTCGGATTTCTCATCTGGAGACCTAATGCGACTAAGAATATCGGCTGTAAAATTAGTTTTCCCACTTTTATATTCAATATCACACCCATACTCTTCTAGCATAATTGCCCACCTTTGCACTCTGACATTCTTCATTTCTGCCGTAAATAGGGACCGTAGAGGTTTGTGGTCAGTAAATATGGTAAACTTATTTCCATAAAGGAAATGTCGCAACTTATTTACTGCAAAAATTATAGCGTAAGCCTCTTTTTCAATTATGGGCCATTTCTTTTGTCCCGCTGATAATTGCTTTGATAGGTACTGAACCGGTCGTTCATGTCCATCAATTATCTGGGTTAGCACGGCTCCACACGCATAGTCTGAACTATCGGTATACAGGTTAAAAGGCTTACCTATTTGGGGGTGAGCTAGAACCGGTGCAGCGCTAAGCTTCTCTTTCAGGGTTTCAAATGCTCTTTGTCTCTCGTCATTCCATTTAAATTTTGCGTTTTTCTTTGTGAGTGCGGATATAGGTTTGACTATGGCACTAAAACTTTCTATGAAATTTCTATAGTACGAGGCCATACCAATGAGCGATCTGACTTCCTTAATGGTAGTTGGCGGTTGTAACTTCTTGATCGCACTCACCTTTTCCGGATCAGGCTGAATACCGTTACCTGATATGATGTGCCCTAAGTACTGCACTTCACTTTGAAAGAATTTGCATTTTGATCTCTTAAGTTTCAATCCTGCTTCTCTTATCCTACGGAAAATGTCATCTAAGTGTTTGCAATGGTCTTCCGGATTTTGTGAAAAGATAATTATATCATCTATGTAGACCAATGCGTAAACATTCAGACTATCTCCTAACACTTTAGTCATGAGCTCCTGAAAAGCTGAAGGGGCTGTACTTATTCCAAATGGAAGTTTGTTAAATTCCCATAACCCAAACTGACAAACAAAAGCTGTTTTCTCGCGGTCACGTGGATTCAGAGGCAATTGATAATATCCGGATTTTAGATCCAGAACGCTGTAAACACTAGCACCCCGCATGGATGCTAATATGTCTTGGATGTTGGGCAACGGATAGCTATTTTGGACAAGCACTCTATTAAGTTGCCTGTAATCTACGCACATCCGTGGCTGTCCGCCATCTTTTCTTGGGACAAAGAGAATAGGAGAACTTACTCAGGTCCTCTAAATGTTTTTCTAGCATGGGCCATTGTGAAAATGGAAATCTATATGGGCGTTGTTTTATGGGTGGACTGTCCCCCGTATTTAGACTTACCTCTGTTAAATGGGTTGTGCCTAAGTCTGTGTCACTCTTTGCAAAAACATTGTCGTTTTCAGTTAATATCTGTTTAAACTTTTGTTGAATTGAAGATGTGAGTTCAATGTCTGTTTTAATTGGTTTTTCATTGTTTGTTGTGATGTCTTGTGTGAGTGTCGTAAATGTTGTGGTGTTGACATTAAATGAACCTTGGGTGTTTGCGTGATCTTCTAAATTAGATGAGTCATTTACTATGTTTGTGGGAATGTTTGTGGAAATGTCTTGTTCTTGAATGCTTTCAACAAAAGCAATTGGTTGACCTTTGCGTATCGTAAACCTTTTCGATGATTCATTGAAAACAGGTATTATTAGATGTTTACTATCTTTCATAAGAACACGTGGAAAACTTAACCCTGGCTGGTCATGAAAAAGTGACGTATTTTCTAAAGGGGTAATCAAACAATTTCCTTTTAGTCTTTTCTTAATTCCAATTCTTATGAAGGCTATTGACCTCGGTTCTATATAACCCTTGTTTTTCGTTGAAGCTAATTCAATTTTGTTATTTTGTTTTTCTGCTCCCTGTAAAATTACGACTTGATTGCCTATGGCTAAGGTCCTCTTTTCAAAATCTAATTTCGCTTGATGACCCCTCAGAAAGTCTATGCCAATTAACACAGGGTAATCTAACCTTCGGACTACCTGAAACTGGTGTTGTAAAATTTTGTGACCCAAGCGAAATTTTAAAGTAACCGTTTTTACGACTTGTAAAGAATGTCCGGTGACACCGTGTAACTTTATTTGTGGTGGAAGCTCTTTTGAAACGAAATGTTTTTCGATTTTGTCAAAAAAGTCCTCTGAAATTAATGTTTTATCGGCTCCTGTGTCTAAAAGTCCTAAACATTTCATTTTTCCAAAGTTAAGGGGACAAAATTTACTATTTTGAGTATTTTCTGAACCATGGCCTAATTCCGTATGTCCGGTTCGTAGAAAACTGGTTTATTGTCTTTCGTCCACTCGTACTTTGATTTGTCGTTCGTCTGTCGCCTAGTAAAATTTTGACCACGCTGTTGTCTACTGGACCTATCTTCTGCAGATTGCACGGAAAGTACGTTCTCTAGTTTTTCTTCTAAGTTCAGGATAGCGTTTGCTAAAGTTTCAAATTTATTGTCTTTCGTTACAACGTTTACGTCCATTGGTTCTTCCGTACGTCTACGCAATTCGAACGTTTTTGAATCTTGTTGCTCACGTAGAGCTATGACTAGCGCTTGATCCAACGCTTTCGGCTTTTCGCGAATGAGTTTTCGTGATATCGTATCGTTATTCACACCGTCTATCAACGTGTCTATTAATATGTTTTGTATTAAGGGGTTAGAAAGGTTTTCGCCGACAAAAGCTTCATCCGCGAGCGCGAAAATACGCTCGGAAAAATTTTGAATACTCTCTCCATTCTTTTGTGATAATTTACGTAGCTTAGTTTTGGCCATTTGCACATCTCCTGTATCGCTGTATTGTTGTACGAGAATTCTCTTTATGTCTTCGAAAGTTAAATTTGGATGCAATCGCAAAACTCGTGCCAAAAAATCGGCTGCGGAGCCTTTTAGTGTTTGGAGGGCGAACGATTTTAATCGTTCGTCAGTTGTTTCAGTGACCGTTCCCGCCCGCTCTATCTCTTTTAACCATTTTCGGAATTTTCTGGAGTTTTCTCCATCGAATTCACGGATTTGTTTTAAAACCCCTTGTGCCCTTAACTCCAATTTTAATTCTTTCATACCGTCCCGAAATGCTTCTACCGAATCAATTTCCCCTGGGGGTATCGGAATATTACTTGGGTTGGGTTCCATTTTGTTTTTTAACCTAACAAATCAAGAAAACGTTAACCTTAAAGCTATTTCGTGCTGGCTATCAAATTACAAAAGATTTGGAACTAACCTGACTGTCCTTGTGAATGTTCTTGTCTCCGTTTGTCCAGTCCTATGGTCTCCTCCTTGGTTATTCAGTCCTCTTCTGATATTACAGTTCCCGCTGCTCCACTGATATTGTGACAGGAACGCTCCTCCTCTACTGACAGGGTAATAGAAATGCTGCTCCTGCTCCGATATGAAAATAAAAATGCTGCTCCTGCTCCGATATGAAACTAGAAATGCTGCTCCTCCGATATGAAAATAGCAATGCTGTTCCTCCTGTGATATTAGCGTTGAAAATGTTACTGTTGTGGCTGGAAATGCTGCCCTTTTCCCTCTCTCTCTCGAATAGGAATTTGCCGCTTGAGATCCGCTGGCTCTTCCGTCTTGAGTCTGGCACTGTTTGATTGTGTTGACGGTTCACAGGATTTTGCTTGTTGATCTAAAATGTGCTGATTTTAGATAGGTCAGATCCTGGACTAAGGCACCATTTGTAGGATACTTCTTCTTCTTTCTAAAATCTCTTCCGGTTTCTTCAAAGTATTTTAACTAACAGTTAAAATAAAGAGACGTTTCTTGTTCTTCGCGTTGTGTTTTATTTTCGGTTTCGATGCTATCACTGTGACACCGCAACCCAGACTGCTTAAAATTATTGTGCTGCATGTTTTTATCTGATGCGTCACATCATCATGACATCATGTACCATGTGACGATGAGGTAATCAGCTTTACCTTGCATACCCAACAAACAAGGTAATAAAGTCTAGGATGGATGCCAATAAGTGATTCATCAAAAGAAGCCCCAAATTGAATTAAAGGCCACTAGCCTTATTACAATTGCCAAAGGGTATGCAAGGAAAGTCACTCAAACTGAGCAGCAGAGTAAATCAGCATGGTATTTGCCTCATCATCTGGTGGTAAACCCCAACAAACCAGGCAAAGTTAGGGTAGTTTTTGACTGCGCAGCATCCTACCATGGTTTATCGCTTAATAGTCACCTGCTTCAAGGACAAGACTTTAGAAATAGTTTGGTCGGGGTCCTGCTTCGCTTTCGGCAAGAACCAACTGCTTTAGTAGTAGATATAGAAGCTATGCTCCATCAAGTTTTGGTGACGCCTCATGATTGCAACTATGTTTTCTCTGGTGGGAAGACTCAAACTTTGACCAAACACCAGTAGAGTTCTGCATGGTTGTTCACCTGTTTGGTGCAACATCTTCACCCGGCTGCACTGGATATTGCCTTAACAAAAAAACCGCCGATGACAACAAAGATTGTTTCAGCCTGCAAACGTATAACACTGTTAAACACAATTTCTACGTTGATGATTTGCTGAAATCAACACGATCAGTTCCCGAAGCAATTAACTTAGTAGAGGAGCTGCGGGCTATGCTTGCAAGAGGGGGCTTCCGACTTACCAAATGGATCTCAAATGAGCGTGACGTATTGTTGACAATTCCAGAATGTGAGAGAGCGCCATCAGTGGTACAGCTAGATATCAACGGCACGCTTCCATTTGAAAGGACGCTTGGTCTACAATGGAATGTAGACACAGATTCATTCGGCTTCAGCATACAACCTACAGAGAGAAAGACAACCAGACGAGGCATTTTGTCTTTGACAAGCTCTCTTTAGGATCCGTTGGGGTTTGTTGCTCCTGTCATTCTGACCGCGAAGCTCATACTACGACGACTTTGTCGCAAAGGATTGAGGTGGGATGACCCAATCCCTTTCGAGGAGAAAGAGTTATGGGAAAACTGGCTTGACACAGTTCCATATCTTTCTGGCGTCACAATGAGGAGATGTTTTAAGTCTCAGCACCTCAACAGTGAACACAAGATCGAACTGCACCATTTTGCAGATGCATCCGAGGAAGCTTATGGCTTATGGTGTCTTATCTGAAGATTTACGACAATACCACCCATGTCGACGTTTCTGTGCTAATGGGTAAAGCTCGCTTAGCCCCGATGAAATCTGTTTCTTTACCCAGGTTAGAGCTTGCAGCTACTGTACTAGCATCCCGTGTGCATCATTTGATAACTCGCGAGTTAGACTTGACCATAGATAAGGCCTTCTTTTGGACCGACTCTATGTCTACGCTTAGATGTATTCAGAACAAGCCTACCATTTTCAAAACTTACGTTGCTAATAGATCCACGACTTGACGAATATTAGACACTGGCAGTACATTCCATCAGAACTCAGCCCGGCTGATCTTGCCTCAAGAGGCATCATGGGAAACAACAAAGAAAAACTGGAATTTTGGTTCAAGGGACCCGAGTTTCTTTACTGTCTAGGTGAAACCAGCATCTCTGTTCCACCTGATATGCCTTCGTTTGTGCCCGAATCTATGAAAAACGAAGTACAAGTATCTAGTTATTCAACGAAGGTCTCTGTGAATCACATTCTAGACAAACTGATACAGCGACTTTCTTTGTGGTTTAAGCTGCAGAAGTCAGTGGCGTGGTTACTGCGGTTCGTAGACTTTTGTCGTTTCAAGTACCTGCAAGACAAAGACAGAATCGTTCCTACGGGAGCTGTCTCAGTAGATGAGCTAGCAAATGCAGCAAAGACTTTATGTGCTCATGTACAGTATCAGGTTTATACTGTAGATATAGAACGCCTCCTTAAAGGGGCTTGTGTCTTGAGATCAAGTTCATTGATTAAACTTAGCCCAATTTTCAAAGATGGATTGGTACGAGTTGGAGGCAGGCTTCAAGACTCGGAAGCGCCAGAGGACTTCAAGTATCCAGTCATTCTGCCCGGGAAACATCCCATCACCGAATTAATTGTGCGCCATGTACATGAACATAACGACCATATTGGACGACAGCAAATGCTTGCGCCACTTCGTCAAAAGTATTGAATTACTGGCCCTACAAGTGTTGTAAAGAAGTTACTTCATAAGTGCTTTGCTTGTAGACGGCGATTGCAAGCTCCATGTCAACTCTCCCCGAGGAAAGGTTAACACCAGATCATCCTTCCTTCTCATTTGTGGGTGCAGATTTTTTCGGGCCCAGTCATTTCACACAGACAACAACATCACGTGTAGCTGGGACCATATCTAAACAGAATATTGTTGTGTTGTCATGTCATTCAGACCACAGTATCGTGTCGTCAATCTGGCCACAGCATCATTTGTGAGTCGAACGATGTGTTCTGTCACAGGTCTTGTCACCATGAACACAACATTATCTATACAGAATAGTGTAGTCACCACTGACTACAATGCAGACTTTCAGACCACTCTAGCAGGTTTTGTATGCCAACAGAGTTTGATATTTTTTATCGCGTTTAAAATGCATGGAATTGATTAAGCCATTTTGTCTTGTTTTATCATTTTGCAGACAACAGACAGTTGTTGAAGCGGTTCTAAAAATGTTTATGCGGTAATGTAAGCAATATGTTAATGTTGTTATTTCTTATAAAACAAATGCAATTTTGCTAATAGGAATGAAGAAAGCTTGTTAAAAAATTAACTTGCAAGCATATATATTTTCTTTTATTTAGCACATCGAACATGCGTGCTTGATTACATTATTTTACAGGTCTTATCTTATACGGCTGATCACAGACAATACCAAGGACACACTGCATTATACAGAAATACATAACAAGACTTTGAAAATGATTGTTACGATTTTGTCCTGGTTGATATGCAATAAAATTTCCCACATATATTTATTATAAAAATTCTTTGTTATTGTTACAAAAGAGCAGTAATACGTAATCCTTTGTCTTCAATTGAAAACGGTGTCATTCCTGCTAAGTATATCACCATTCTGACTTGAAGCCCCTAAGTAACGGGGTTCAACACACATATTTCGTTACATAAGGGTTACTCTGATAAAACATTAAATGTTTTTGAAGGTAAAGAAACGAGGGAATAAAGGGGGAGGGGCTTACTAAAGCGAAAGGATTGGAGGAATCGGGTTTGGGACAAAGGACAGCGATGTCTTGTGCCCAGTTCTGTGAGATGTTTATACCGCTTTGTTTCAATACAGAACTACTAATTTTCGTTAATTATCGATCCACAACGCCAGATTTGCCCATAATTGCAGCTACGATATCCGTAACTAACATTGCCTGCTCGATACATATCATACATAACAGCGCAAGTATCTCTTCATCAGTACACACCTGACTGGTACTTTTATGCACAGACAAAATATGCTTCATTCCATAAAATACACGAAACAACAATATAATTTTGTTAATATTTCAAGTGTATATATTTGAATTGTATAAACCTTAAAACTGATGCACATTTAACAGCATTTACAATAAAAATAATGAGCTCACAACATTGGTTACGGGGTGTTTTGAATTGGCATACTCCGGCTGGGAATCAATATCGAAACATTTCCCTTCAGTTTTATAGACAGACCACAAAAGGGTGTCAGTTAAATGGGTGCGATACTGCTTTGAAGCTTTTTGAATTGTCTCATCTTTGTGCAGTAGCTGTGTTTTTATATAATGACCCATACTTAATCTTAGTGCTTTCTTAAAAGTTTTCCTGTGCGCACCCACTAATCTATCCAATATCGGCACTAGTGTATTTTGAGTGCTATTTCCATCTCGAACACACAAATGGAGTCTTGTCTTTTATCCATTTCTTTACCTGTAACTCAAATGTTTCATCAATGCTGATATTAGTGTTAAGAATAAGAAAGTGTTCCACAGATTTGTCATCAGCGATAAGAAAATTTGCTCAAATGAACATTAACGACAGACGACTTTTCATAAAACAGAACAACTTATGCTTCAATTGTATACCAGGACATACTGCAAGGAAGTGCAAACGCGAACAACAATGCACTCAATGCAAAGGCCAACACAGTAATCTCGTACATGATCCACACTAAAAAAAGGTGAATCGAGCCAAATCAACAATGATGAAAGCGTGAATGTACATTGTTCAACAATGCAACAACAACGCGTACGCTTCACATTGTCCCGGTGTGTGTTCAAGCAAATGGACAGATTGTGCAAACTTATGCATTACTAGACTCTGGATCGGACATGGCTGTATGTAACAGTCACTTCCTCGAACAGTTAAAAGTGCATGGTTGCCCAAAAACTTTCAGCATCACAACTGAAGTTCTTTCGCTAAGAAAGGCGAGGAAGTAAGTTTGCAGGTAACTTCCTTGGATGGTAGTGAATCAGTTAGCCTTAGTAGACAAACCACCTATATCACTTTCAAGTCTTCCAACAAATAACATGATCCAGAAATGGCCACATTTGAAGTCAATTTAAATCCCTCAAATAGACAGTGACCAGGTATCCCTTCTAATTGGAAGCAGTGTACCTGAAGTATTCTGTGCACTCGAAGAGAGACGAGGAGGCCGAAAGGAGCCATACGCTATTAGGTCGCTCTTAGGCTGGACACTCTTGGGTCCTATAGGCTGCGACAACTCCAACTCTGAAAGCCATTCCATCACTTTCAAAATGGCGGATCCTCCACAAGAGAAACTAGAGCTGATGTGGAAAACGAAATTCAATTATGCTCTACACGACAACAAAGCAGGAATGTCTGTTGAGGAGAAAGAAGCTTTAAGCATTATGGACGCAACGGTTTCCAAACACGATGGTAAGTACATGCCGTGAATGCCGTGGAGAGATGATCCTGCAATCTTTCTAAGTAACCGCTCTCTTACTGAAGGGCGTTTACGGCATTTGAAACGTAAACTTGAGCTAGATCTCCAGCTGTGCGAAGGTTACAAGGCAAAGATAAACGACTATATTGCTAACGGGTATGCAAGGAAAGTCACTCAAGCTGAGCAACAAAGCAGTTCAGCATGGTATTTGCCTCATCTTTCGATGGTAAATTCCCACAAACCAGGCAAAGTTGGGGTGGAATTTGACTGCGCAGCATCCTACAGTGGTTTGTCGTTTAATAGTCTACTGCTTCAAGGACCAGACTTTATAAATAGTTTGGTCGGGGTCCTGCTTCGCTTTCGGCAAGAACTAAAGGCTTTAGTAGCAGATATAGAAAGTATGTTCAATCAAGTTTTGGTGACGCCTCGTGATTTCAACTATCTACGCTTTCTCTTGTGGGAAGACTCGAACTTTGACCAACCACCAGTGGAGTTCTGCATGGTTGTTCACCCGTGTGGTGCAACATCTTCACTGAGCTGCACTGGATAATGCCGTAACAAAGATTGTTTCAGCCAGCAAGCGTATAACACTGTTAAGTGCAATTTCTACGTAGATGATTTGCTGAAATCAACATGATCGGTTCTCAAAGCAATAACCTTAGCAGAGGAGCTGCGAGCTATGCTTGCACGAGGGGACTTTCAACTTACCAAATGGATCTCAAATGAGCGTGACGTATTGTTGACAATTCCAGAATGTGAGAGAGCGCCATCAGTGGTACAGGCAGTTATAAACGGCACGCTTGAAACGACGCTTGGTCTACAATGGAATGTAGAAACAGATTCCTTCGGCTTTAACATACAATCTAAAGACAGAAAGACAACCAGACGAGGCATTTTCTCTTTGACAAGCTCTCTTAGCGATCCGTTTGGGTTTGTTGCTCCTGTCATTCTGACCGCCAAGGTCATACTACAAAGACTTTGTCGCAAAGGATTGAGATGGGATGACGCAATCCCTCTCGAGTAGAAAGAGTTATGGGAAAACTGGCTTGACACAGTTCCATATCTTTCCGGCGCCACAACAAGGAGATGTTTTAAGTCTCAGCACCTCAACAGTGAACACAAGATCGAACTGCACCATTTTGCAGATGCATCCGAGGAAGCTTATGGCTCAGTGTCTTATCTGAGGATTTACGACAATACCAGCCATGTCGACGTTTCTGTGCTAATGGGTAAAGCTCGCTTAGCCCCGATGAAATCTGTTTCTATACCCAGGTTAGAGCTTGCAGCTACTGTACTAGCATCCCGTGTGCATCATTTGATAACTCGCGAGTTAGACTTGACATAGATAAGACCTTCTTTTGGACCGACTCTATGTCTACGCTTAGATGTATTCAGAACCGGTCTACCCGTTTCAAGACTTAGTTGACAATAGATTGTCAGTTATCCACGACTTGACGAATACTAGACACTGGCAGTACATTCCATCAGAACTCAACCCGGCTGATCTTGCCTCAAGAGGCATCATGGAAAACAACAAAGAAAATCTGGAATTTTGGTTCAAGGGACCCGAGTTTCTTTACTGTCTAGGTGAAACCAACATCTCTGTTCCACCAGATATGCCTTCGTTTGTGCATGAATCTATGAAAAACAAAGTACAAGCATCTAGTTATTCAACATAGGTCTCTGTGAGTCACATTCTAGACAAACTGATTCAGCGACATTCTTCGTGGTTTAAGCTGCAGAAGTCATTGGCGCGGTTAGTGCGTTTATAGTCTTTTGTCGTTTTAAGTACCTGCATGACAAACACAGAATCGCTCCTACGGGAGCTGTCTCAGTAGATGAGCTATCAAATGCAACAAATACGTTATGTGTTCATGCCCATTATCAGGTTTTTGATGCAGATATAGAACGTCTCCGTAAAGGACCTTGTGTCTTGAGATCAAGTTCATCGATTAAATTTAGCCGAGTTTTCAAAGATGGATTGGTACGTGTTGGAGGCAGGCTGCAAGACTTGGATGCGCCAGAGGACTTCAAGTATCAAGTAATTCTGCCCGGGAAACATCCCATCACCGAATTAATTGTGCGCTGTCTACATGAACAGAACGGCCATATAGGACGACAGCAAATGTTTGCTACATTTCGTCAAAAGTACTGGATTACTGGACCTACAAGTGTTGTAAAGAAGTTCCTTCGTAAGTGCTTTGCTTGTAGACTGAGATTGCAAGCTCCATGTCAACAGAAAATGGCAACTCTTCCAGAGGAAAGGTTAACATAATCCTCCCTTCTCATTTGTGGGTGTAGATTTTTTCGGGCCATTGTATATCAAGTCAGGACGAAAGCATCTTAAACGGTATGGCTGTTTGTTTACATGGTTGAGTATCCGAGATGTTCACGTCGAAATCACACACAGCCATGATACTAACTCCTTCATAGCAGCTCTTCAGCGTTTTGTAGCTGGAAGACCAAGCAAGATATTCAGTGACAACGGCTCAAACCTAACAGGCGAAAAGGAGTTACGAGAATGCTTAGAACATTGTAACAACAATCAGATCAACGATTCCCTCGAACAACAGCAAATTGTATAGCATTCTATTCCTTCAACTGGTAGCCACTTTGGAGGCGCCTGGGAGAGAATGGTAAAAACAGTTAAGTCAGTCTTAAAAGCTCTAGTTGGACAACAGGTTTTAACAGATGAAGGACTGTTGACACTAATGGCAGAGGTTGAGAGAATAGTTAATGATCGCCCCATAAGTCCAGCTAGTTCAGATCCAACAGATCAAAGACCACTGACTCCAAGTCAGCTGCTAATTATTAAACCATCTACGAGTCTGCCACCAGAACTTTTTGCAAAAGGGAACAACTATTGTAAAAGGTGGTGGAAATAAGTACAATATATGGTCAACATATTCGGGAGACGTTTGCTTCGAGAATATTTGCCAGATTCGATCTAAATGGTTGAATCCTCAACGGAATTTAAAAAAGAACGACACGGTGTTGATTGTAGATGAATTGTCAAAGAGGACCGTGGCCATTGGGTCTTGTTCAAGATGTCAACCTAAGCAGAGATGGGTTTGTTCGATCGGCCAAGATTCGCACAGCTAACGACTTAAAAGTCTGTCCTGTTACAAACTTTTGTCTATTGGAACATGATTAGAATTCAGATTATTGAGTAATGCTCATCGTGTATAAAATATATTTGTACATGTGATATTTATTAAAAGAACAATATTAGTTATTTGAATTGGTGTAATGTATGACGCTTCTTGTATAATAGTTATGAACACCCTGAGTATGTTCATCGGGGCGGGTGTTAGAAGCGTCTTAACATTTAACTATCAATGCCAAGTACCAAAATCAATGTTCAAGGGATTAATAAAAGGGTTAATCAATTATCCAAAAGAGGAAAGGCCTAAAAGTACATTTTTGTGGCATTTCAGAACTGATCGCGTGTATTTATAAATTTCAGTCAGTCTTTCCATAGCTTTAGACAGTGATACATATAAAAATGTGGATAAGATGGCCGGATTTGGTCTCGTTCGCCATAAATTCGGTAAGAACTTTTAAATTTGTAAATTTCTTTGTAACTTAAATTTAATCGATATTCTTTGATTTGTTAAATTAGGTAATTTAGATTAAATTGCACAGATGCATCAGACTTGGTTAATTAATATATAGTGCTGTGTAGTTTGAATCTTATTCAGTTATGTCCAGTAACCAATTTAAACTTGTAGATTTTTAAGCTGAACTGAGATAAGTAGCTTATTGTATCTACCGATTAAACTGGATTCTTATTAAGACATTTTTCTATACTTTTTTATATATCAGTGATCCTTCATCTTCAACTCCGTCTTTATCTTCGACTCCGCCTTCGTCATCATTTGATGTAGTCGCATGTTATATTGTCGTTGAAGTGTTCCGGATAAAGACTGGACTACATGTAACGATTTTTTTATCATCGCCGGCCATCTACAAAACGTATCTCTTCCCATGATCTTAGCCATTACGTCTTAAATTCTGATTGAAGCTAATAAGCACTTTGCCCATCAGGTTATTTGGGTGTTATTTTTTGAGGTGATTCACCTAAAATTGGTGAAATATTGCCAATAATCATTTTTGTATTAACATCTTTATTGACTGCAGAATTGTTCTGAAGTTTGGTCAATGGTTACGATTATATCTTTTATTTTCTGTATTTATTGGTGTCATTGTACGTCAACGCTTGACAGAGTTAGTAATAAACAGTTTATAAAGACTCTCAACATGTGATGCACTAGTATAACGTTAACTATCTTTTTCAGTGATAACATCTATCGGTGTATGTGTGTGTGTGTGTGTGTGTGTGTGTGTGTGTGTGTGTGTGTGTGTGTGTGTGTGTGTAGCTATAGAGCTATATTGTAGAAGATCAATCCACCTGCTGTTGTAAAATCACGAAAAGCATCCACGCCCATTTTTACGTCATTTTTGTATTTCTGTTGCTTGATATTCTGTTTTATTTTTATTTTCCTTTAGAAATTTAAATCTTCAAGAATTTTTTTCAGCATTTGCCCACATTGCGTATTAATGAGTTAATGTGCACATAAAACATCACTTTCGCCCAACGCCAAGAATTCCTTGACTTCTAGGTCAACAAAATTTGTCAATAATACTTCATGCTGATTCAAAATAAATCATTATCTACAAATTATTTAACGTGTTCATAGATTTTTTTAAAGTTTTCTAACAGATAAAGCCACAACATGGAAACTGGTTTTGTAACACCATATATTGGATATTAGAAAGTTTGTCAGACGAATGATAACCGTTCCATAGACATTGGGGTGACATTAGTAAATCGCCGGGTTATTCACGTCCCATATCATAAGATTAATACGCGTTGGAAGACTAGCGTTGCCTTGGCAGTGAAAATACTGAGGTTAAGATTTTCCACCTCTATATCAACGTATAATTCGCAGTGATTTCATGCAATAATTTTTGGTATGCAGGAAGTCAATTTCCATGAATATGTTACAACCGAAGCTAGAAGAACTTTAAAAATGTCATTATGTTGAATCTTTATTTATTCATTTATGTGTTTCTTTGTTTTGTATTATTATTTTTTGCATATTTCAAACTTGCCTTTATGTCTGGCTTCTATTTTTTATCATATTCTTCACGATACCTAAACAACGTACGTTTTTACATTAAAACGTCAGAAATAGTTGAGGTTTGGCTCTAGCTATTCAGTACTATTCAGAAATACCATTATAGCCATACCCAATTTTTGAAAACCTGATCGAAATATGAATTTAATCGATAAACATGCTGAGGTCGATCAAACGTCGATGCCACAAGACCAAGCCACATAAAAAATGGTTGTACTTTGAGTAGAATTAATCTAAGAACCACAGATCAACCAATTACCAATTTTGTTGACACAATGTTGAATAGACATTGGTAGGCGACGTTCTTTATAGGTTGATGTTGGTCGCAACAAAAGCAACTTTCTTTAACGTCTTAGCATTATTGTTGGTGCAACGTTGAATAAATGTCGGAAAATTTCGTAGGATTTACGTCAAAACCTCTGCATTGTATAGATGTAGGACTCAGAAATAACAGTCTCCTAATGATATCGCTCGTGAGGAATGGTACCCTTCGCAGGTCATTTAAAAAAACAAAAACGAGGATGTAAAAATATGAACATTTGCAGACCACGCAAGTTTTTTCATCTACTTTTGAAAACTATGCATGAAAATCAAGGTGTGTTAATGTGACCTAGGGCTGACCACATTGTGGTTGTTGGTGTCTTGACGGCGATTCTTCATTAATATTTCACCGACTTGTCGACATCATCACCTTCTCGACGTTTATCCCACGCCGGGTTATATATGTTCTTTTAATTTCAACTGCAATCATTACTCATCCTTGACTCAGCGTCGGATTATAGACGTCGTCTATCCAACGCTAACCCAAAAAAATCCCCAAGCTGATATCACAACGACGTCTATTCGACGTTTATTCAATGTTGATCCAATATCGCAATATGTACGGGGTAAGAGAGAGGGAAACGAACGTATTTTTCATGTTTATTTATATTTTAGCTTATTTTAAATTGTTTTGTTTGTTTTTTTAAAGGCATAAAGGCATAGACCCGTTTCACACGAAACTGCTATTCCAACAAAATGGTGAATTACCTGCTTTTATTCCTAAACTACTTCCGCAACTACGACACATTCTTTGTTTTTCTTCACTTATGATTTCTACGCATTTCCAGCTTAAAATAGGACAATGAAATGTAGCGTTTGTGTTGAAAATGAGAGGAACTTGTTTATTCTCACTTGGTATTGAAAGTACCAAATCTGATGGATTGCCTCGAATTCTTCCCCTATTCTTCTCCCTTTTTAAGTTTTTTCTTCTTCCGCCGAATCGGTTTCCAGACATCTCCTCCAAGACCGCTAAGGCTAGACCAACCAAACTAGGCACATGTATGGAGGGTCATCTGAAGTGGTGCACCTGTTAAAAATTTAGATAAAGATATGAATATCGGTTTCAGTATTTAAGTTGAGAAAGAGTTAAGGTGTGTAAATAATTTACAGCCATAGGCGAATGTCGTAGTGGCCCATGTTTTCACGGCATATGCATGGACGATATAAATATTTATTGAACTCATTCCTGCTTTGCCTTCTCATGCGTCTTTTTGGCAGTTCTCAGTCAAACGCAAACCACCCACGCCTATACTTGACACAAATATTTTAGAGTGCACTTGTATGAAGAAAGACAAATATATTTTACCACTTTCTTACCACCAAACCAGAACTCATTTACCATTTGTTCGTGGACGTCATAGATATAAGCCAACGTGACGTTGAAGAAAAAATAATAAACCATTTTTGCTTTGCTTAATTGGGGTTATGTGACAGACAATAAAGAGAATAAAGAGAACAAACACCACGAAAGTTATACAATTATTCAATTAATTAAAAGCCTTTCAGGAACAAAAAAATAACATGTTACAACCCATTAATGACAAGTTTCATAATTATTGACTATCGACTGACAAATTTCTCGTGGGCTAGGGATTTATTTCAATTTCAATTTGGAGGGTACACTTGAGTGCCACTAACCAATACTGAAAAGGTGAAAGAAAGAACGTGGCTATGAAGTAAATTCAGAGTTCACACATTAAAATAACAACCCTGAGCAACCCTGACATGGCTCCCAAAAATTATCACATAATTTTTAGCTAAAACATTGGCGTAAAGTGCGGTCCAACATAAACGAAGCATCCGCTTGTGTGTCTAGGAGCGCATAGATGAGATTTTCGTTATTCGGCGCCCTACGGTGACTTATGTGCACAGGTACTATCATCAAACTCAAACTTGCTGTTGCAGATGCTGTAGCACTGATACCAGTGGTGAGGCCGGTTTGGCCTCCAACTTGCGGAACAAAGGGTGGAATCTCAGGGTGCAGATCTGCAGTGTTGTTACTCAACGCCTCGTTAAAATATGCCGAGAATCTGTCCTAAAAGGCTGTGGGTGTATTTTTTACCACACAACTCACCTTTTGTCTTGCGTTTGCACTTCTTAGAAATATATTCAAGAGACAATATTTAAGCAACCCCAACACAACTTGTGCTTTTGTACGAACGCCCTTTTATCCGATTCGGGATGAGAGGCATAAGGTTTGTACCTCACCGAATCCCAAAACAGGAGATGTAGAACTTTTTTCTACCTTCTGAACCTGCCATTAGGTAGCTTTGACTTAGTATCCTCCGATTTTTGGCCGCTACTTATAGTCGTGAACGGCTCATTGGCGACTTGTGACTCCGTGAACTAAAACTGCACAAAGGAGGAGAAAGGTGGGAAATTCCCTTCTCGAAAGTCAAGCTATTAACCACGCGCTTCCATCGCTAAACCAACCAATCTTGAAGCTTCAACAACATCTTACGATTCTTTCGCGGGTCGTCTAAAACAGTAAATTGGGCAAAGACTGCATAGCTACTTCATGCTGCCATAAGTAATCCACAAACTTGCGAAGACCATGGCTGTCACGACTCTGAATCCTAATCCATTCCTGATGCTTACAATTGTAGACCTCGCTGACGACAAGTGCGTTACCAAAACTCTGGTCCAAACGTTTGAATGCAGCAACAAAGGCTTCAAAAGCATCCAAACTTAGAAACAAAACTCCACGCACGATTTAGTGTCGACCTCAAAATATCGCTTTAAGTAGTAGAGTCGCTCTTCCCCAGGAATACCTGGAAACTAAAGCCTCGAAAGACCTCTTCCAACCTCTATGCGAAAGAACATTGCCGCCAAATATAGAAGGTTCTGGAGAAGGTAAACATAATAGAGATAACTGACAACAAAGAGCAACAATAAGATCCTGTTGGGCCTCCTTAAATGACTGTCACTCCTTTGTTGTTCCAGAAACTGTGTACATTTATTTTCACTACCGATTAGCTGCATGATTGCTATCGATACTTGTAAAGCACTATCCAGAGGAATAGCCTCGACTTGAGGTACATCAACGCCACTAACCGCCCCAGTCCCTCCATGAGAGCCTCGCCGTTATGCTTCAGCACCACGATCCGAACCGGCTTGAGGAATTCTACGTAACGTACGGATCCGCATACTGAACCAACAGAATACCAGCTGCATCGCAAATTAAACGGCTTTGATGCGCGATGGAACCGTGAGATGAAACGATTAGGCTCTTGGCTCTGGAGGACTGATTACGATCCGTAATTTTCGAAATTACTTGATTATATAAGGTGTTGCCTTGTTGTTAAATAGCTGCAATAAATTCTTTGTCAGAAACGTTGATATCAAAATCGATCAACTCAAGAAGCTTATTGAATTCATCAGTTAGTTCGTCCAACTCGATACACAACTGCGTCTTATAAGATTTCAACTGATCAACATCTTCCTCGGACGACACTGCTTATTCAAAGGCTATCATGTGCTTTCGAAGCTGTCTCTCTCGTTTGAGTTTTACTTTTACAGCAAGACTACCAATATCAGAGAAACCATGGACTTCCCTTTCTAAAGGAGACTCTCACCGTCGAGTGCTTAGACTGACATCACTTTTAATATACGAATATGCTGACCAGTTAATATGCAGAAACTGATAATGGTAAAAACAGCAACACTAATATTAACACTTACCTCATGCAACAGCTTATTTACAGAGGAAGGGGGCGCGACCATTTAGTAACCATGCACTGTAATATCTACGTACAAAAGTCAATTTCGAAAGAAAGCGTGGGGAATATAAGCAGATTTTCTTACATTTCTGTCCATATAACAATTTTTTGTGCAGAAATGACATAGCCTATTAGTTTACCTATGTACATTCCTTTGTTTTCTGTTACTTCAACCCAAACTCGCGCTAGGATGAGTTCTCGTTTATAACTGAATGTTTCTTAGAGAACTGCATGCAAGGACTTTTTAATATATTTACTGATTAAATAGTAACGCAATAATACGATCAAAACTCGTTTCCGCTTTGTCAAAACCTATACTATTTATGACAGATTTTTTCAATGTTTCTAATCTTCAATAATTTGTAAATATGCATGGGGCAATCAATGACAGTTATTTGTCACGACGCTTATGCTATAAAAAACTATATACAGAGATTTTGAATGAAACTGTACATATGAATCCCATAAGTAAACACAATACATGTGTAAATGTTAACACAACAATTAGAAATGCGATTAAGCACACACAGTATTGCTTGTCAATAATTCTCTCCTGTTTGATATTTGCTTTGAATCACGTATTCTTGTTCATACGGCCGCTACACCTTTATATTATACAACATACAGACACAATACCAGTATATCTGTTCAATGCGCAAGTTCTGATGTTCATTCTTGACTTGTATTGTGTGTAAACCTGTTTAAAATATATAGCGTAGTAAATTCAAGAAATCAGGAAACATTTATTCAACAAGCAGTTATTTGTGCCATTTAGCAATACCATTATTTTGGAATATTTCAGGATTTTAGGTGGACAAAGAGAGATATGAAATAGAAATAGTCATAACTTTCAAGGCAATGAAATCCTATCTATCTATCTATCTATCTATCTATCTATCTATCTATCTATCTATCTATCTATCTATCTATCTATCTATCTATCTATCTATCTATCTATCTATCTATCTATCTATCTATCTATCTATCTATCTATCTATCTATCTATCTATCTATCTATCTATCTATCTATCTATTTTTCTTTCTTTTCTCTGTCTCTCCATCCCTCCCCCTCCCCTCCCTCCCCCTCTTTCTAGCTAGGCTATTATAGTACTAAGTTTTTACAGGTTTCAAAAGCTTTATAAGTTTAATGGGCAAGTATTTGTCCTTGAATATTTATATTTTTGTTATATATAGCTCTGGGTAAATGGTTTATTTTAACTCGCGTTCAAGTTCAAATGTCACCATGTTTCTCCATACAAAGCTTTATACTTATGCTTATATGAAACGCCAGTTGAGAAATTTGATACACAATATCGTATTGCTTTGTTTTGTTTTGTTCTAATATATATGCAGTATACCATTAGCAAATCGTTTTATGCATTGGCTTCGGATAGTTACATTTAGGTATTACTCTTTTTGTTTTATGTTACATATAGAAAAGTATAAAGATAAACAGATAAACAGTTAATTAAAAGACAATTAGTCATTTTACAATTTTTAAGATTTAACATTTATACAAGAGAAGATAAATCAAACTCATAAGTAATATTGTTGTTAACATTGGTAAATACCTAAATATAAAAGCTTTTTTTAATGTCTTGTCACAAACAGTATATTTTGATGTAAGCTCTCGTTTACTGGCGTTTATTTGTTACAATTTTACTGTTGTTCTGATAAGACATCGGCATAACGGTCTCACTGTACATGAAACAAATAAAATACGCGTTAATGCATGTTTATAATTATGACAGAATGGATACCTAAAGCTTTCATTAAGCATTTTACAAATGGTGATATATACAGGTACATGACAAGCGCAATTCTAAATTTAAAAGCAGGCTAAATTATAGTTTTATTGTTCTTGAACTAAATTCTTTAATTCGTTATTATTGAATTAGTACTTCTTATTTATCTGAATGAAGTTTATGCCATTTAATTTCTAAATCTATCATATTTTCAGTCTTAAAACTGTATTCTGATGATATGAGGGGAATGGCACCAACAACGCAAATAATGAGAAGACTATCGTTCCTACTATATATTCCACTGTGCTATTGTAGTAAGTATAAACTAGTACAGTTTTAAGCATTAAAAAGAAATAACACAGCCATGCTTAGTTTCAAGAAAATTTTAAAAGCATGATTCTTGATCATTATGGAAATATTACAGTAGATAAAGTAGAGCTTTTTTTATTCTCAAATAAATTTCCGAGAAATTCCAATTTTTAGAGAATTTTTTGTTCAAATGGTGCTAAATATTGTATTTTATGTTAAACAAATACTTGAAAATCTCATATCAGATACTCTTGAGTAAATTTTGCTAAAATGATTGAGATTTTAATTTGCTCTGTTTAAGATAACTGGTACAGTTGGGAAAATTTTCGCTACTTCGTGTCATCAGAGCAAAGTCTTAATTATTCGGAAGCTGAAAACGCATGTGTGTCTATCCACAGTGCACAGCTGACAAGCATATCATCTTTAGATGAAAAGAACTTTTTGATACAGCATCTCTTAAGGTATGGATAATTTTCAACGACAGTTTAATAGTCATATGACTTACTGAAAAATATCTGTTTATAACACACATACTTGTTTTTGCAAATGAAATAAAAATTATAATTCTTAGGATAATGAAAATGCCATTTCAAAACGCTGAATTTATCATTATCAATTTATGAAACAGTTCTACAGTGAATTACTGGATTGGACTTTGGATAAATGCATCAGATAGATGCAGCGATTGCAGCGCCTTATCCCCTAATGGAAATGTGCCCATAAGTTGTACAGAGTGTCGCAGAAAGTGGAAATATATTGATACTACGCCAATGAGTGAAGACATTGTACAGAGTACATGGAATTATAATCAACCTACAGGTGATGCGAATTGTGGAAAGTTGAGATATAACTTCAGGAATGGGTTTGGATTTGCTGACATTCAGTGCGGACAAGCCAATAACTTCATATGCAAACAAGGTTAGCAATACTCTTTCATCTTTATTCTATAAGTTTTCAAGGCAATCAATTAAATAATTGCTAGAAAGCGGTTAGAAAATAATTATATCATTTTTGAAAAGAAAATCTGACTGATTAAGTTAACGATAATGCACCTGGTAATTTAGCAAACGCGCAGCAGGAAATTAGCATATCACTGGTACAAACTCACAACTTAAAAAAATATATTTCGGGAGGAAAACAAGTGGAACACGTGTGGCTATGTATATCTTTTCAATGGTTACTCTTTGACGTTACTTTAGAACAAGAGTAGTAAAAATATGGCTTTCTAGGTTCGTTTTCACAACGCCTGCGTAAATACCCAGCAGGCAAAATGATGTCTTTAGGACGTCTTTAAGACGTCTCAAAAAGGTGGATTTTGCAACAAAAACGGACGTCGTTTTTGGACGTCTTTACGACGTCTATAAAATGTCGATTTTGCAACAAAAAAGGACGTATTTTTGGGGACGTGAAAAGACGTAGTTTTTGGACGTATTTACGACATCTGGAAAAGGTCGATCCAATTTTTTCTGAGTCTGTTGTCAATTTTAAAGACGTCTGTTTGGGGAATAAAACTAGATTAAACACAAGAAAATACAATATTTTGTTACTCTATACAATTGTATTGCTTCATTATAAAATCAACGCATTGAATACACAATCACAAGGACGCTTTAGCAATAAAAATCTTGTCCTTGAAGCTAACCTGAATCATTATTCTTTTACCCGAACACGCAAATACATACGAAATGCACGCTGCTATCTTACTAAATGCGCAGTAATCACAAATCGCAGTGAAGAAAGCGCGCCGAATCACAAAGCGCGCTGAACAGCAAAGCAAGTTCCTGGTAGTCCGAACTATTTTTAGTGTCCCGATTAGTTCATCGTTTCACTGTGGCAGTGCGTACTCCAAACAGACGGATGGACGGGCAGACACACGGATCAGCCTCAAAGGAAGACGTTGCATCCGTTTACTTCGCCAAAATGAACCTTGAAACTGCCTAAAAGTATAGATTCATAAATACATATACCCAATTTAATTCCTTGACATGCACTTTAAATATACAACCAAAACCATTCAATTAAAGTGATTTGTCGCTGTCAATCCAGTTAAATAATACGACAGAATCTGTGATTATATTTACACCAATAAGAGTAATTTATTACTGAATAATTTATCTTAAATCCCATGAAACAATAAGGCATGGGAGTGAATACACCAAAATTTAATTTATTGCTACAAAGCAATATCAAATCACGTAAAGTTATTTTATTTAACGATATTAAGGCCTTCCTACATTCATTTGACAGGCCCACTACCCAGGAGAGTCGTAGAAAACCCTAAAATATACATAATAAGCCTTATCACACTGTGGGTGTTTCGAATAAAATTCGAAAAAATTTGAATTTCGACTGCAACACAACCGGATAAAAACGACAGAAGAATTATAGCAAAAACAGTTCATACTCAGAACATAAAAGAAAGTGGAACTTAAAACTATTTGCTAAAACTTTTTGTAAATTTTTAAAATAGCATGCTCTTGGTGTAAGAGAACTTTCACATTTAGGCAAACTCTCTCTCTCTCCACCCTTTCTTTCATTTTTATACTTAGTTATAGTTTGTATTCGAAGCACAGAATTTTTGTGTACTTTATTCGGAACACCATACAAAATGTGATTTGGCTTAAACCGGTAACAGACCGTATCACTGCTGATGAAATGTTTTATAATTTTATTGCCATTAACTTCTTCTCAACAAAATGGTCCTACAAAACTGCTGACAAACCTGTCAGGTAAAACAAAACTGTCAGAGAAATATTTTATTTTGTCGTTTACCTACAATCACATATTATCGCCCATTTAGAGCGCTGATTTCAAATACACTTTAAATGACACAATAAACAAACACATCAACCTATTTATATTAAAGCCAGTAATAAAACTTACCTTTTAAACTGACATTAAAATCCCAATTCTCTAAAACATAAGTAAAAAAAGAATCGCCTTGTGTTCAACCGGACAACGTTGTTGTGAAACAGCTGACCTCTGATGAGATCTGTCTCTTATGTATACGTTGTTGCTCAACAGCCAGCTTCTACGGCGGTTTGGATTTTTGTGGATAACACCTTTTTCGCAGAGCTACTGGGATTCAGCGGAAAATAGTACTTATAAAACACACACACACACACACACACACACACACACACACACACACACACACACACACACACACACACACACACACACATATATATATATATATATATATATATATATATATATATATATATATATATATATATATATATATATATATATATATATATATATATATATATATATATATATATATTGCCAATGCTGTTCAGAATTAATATCTTAATCTCATTTGCACTGCAGTATTTTGCGAGCGTTTTGTTATTTTGATAGATTTTTAGTTTTATTATTTTTCTCTTGTATATGTTATATATTGCATAAAATAGGCATTATCGAGACCACCTTAACATTTAAACTTTACAACTAATATTATATATGCATTAATCCACAGATTATTTGTTTTAGTTTATTCCTGATTTTATATCTTAAATATTGACTTTCAAACAAAATTGCCCAAACATTCAAATATATTCATAAGAAAATTTAAAAAATATGCAAGTGTATGTGCTCCCGCTAATCTATATTTAAGAAGACTGGAAATACTAACACTTGGCGTATTTTAAACAATTTCGATCTGTAACTTTTTAAAATCTTATTTTTACTGGAGTTAGAACTGGAAGTATTTATTAATTATTGGATAAAACAAGCAAGGAAGGCAATCTTGCATTGCAGAGCTTATTTTGTGTCCCCTTTACGATGTGACCAAACTAGGACCTTTTTGGACCTGCCGCATATCCATATATGGTCTCCATTATGTCGCGACCAAAGTGGGGCCTTTTTGGGATTTTCTAAATGTCTTGATTTGGTCTGAATCACGTCATGACCATATTGAGACCATATTTTACGTCTTTTTCCTACTGGGTACACGTGGGTTGTATTTTAAAATTGTTTATTACGTATCTGACATGGTAACCTGAAAAAATCAAGCATACATTTTTGGTGGAATTCTTCGTAAACTGAATCCCTCCATAGCTTTGAATTTTATGGAAAACATTGACTGTGCTTATTTTAGTCATTGTACGATTCTGTATCACTGCACGAGACACATGTGCGTACTTTGGAATCACCAACAGTAGAGATTTTGTTTCCTTTGCACAGAATTGCTCAGAACATTTCATACGACCATGTACTGTACAAAATCACACGATAGGTTCCAGAAAGACATTGTTATTTTCCTTTGCAAGTTGCATACCAAGAAACAAATGATATTGGGATTGGTTATAGACCTTAGATAACATGTACCTGAAGTCTTCATTGTGTGTCGCCATTAAGTACGGTATCGATATCTGTCTCCAAGAATGTCTTTGTCTAAAACGAATGAACAGAACATTTGATTCTTCGGTTCTATGAACTATGCCTATTATAATATGTCTTTATCACTTAAAATAGGTTTATAATCTTTCTACTATTTCGTATTATGTTACGTCATTTCTTGGCATCAGCACGCCATTGTTTATTTTTGCACTATTTTGATTGTGTTTTGTACTAAGTGTCACTTACAGTCAGTACATTTGCACTCATAATGACATGTCCTATTAAAGCATATATTTTATCAGTTTTCAAAATCAACATCTAGCAATATGCAAAACATTGTGCTGTTATTTTTATCCTGATAACTTAATATATAAAAAAATAACAAAAAATAACCAAGGCTATTGCTCTATTTGCACCACTTGCTATGTCGGTACTGGCTGTGAAACATGAAGTTTGTTCCTTATTTTTGTTTTTTTTTATTTGGTAGTGAGTAAAACATGGTAAGTAATGACAATGGAAGTGATTTAGCAATGACAATGAAATTTACTTGTTAACTTTCATGTACTTTGATTTGACAAATTATTCCAAACGCAAAACCAAATACTTTATCAACATTTCTATATAATTTAATTATTGTCATATTATTCACTTGGCAACATTATTTCTCAATGTTTTATTTTCGTACACATTGTTAACACAGTTGGCTATTGTCATGAAAATCCTTGTCGTAACGGCGGTTCTTGCAACAGCAGGTCAGACAGCTTTGATTGTTCATGTAGAGCTGGCTTTACTGGACTCAGTTGTGAAACAGGTGAGACTAACTATTTTTAATCAAAATTTTCTTCATATAAATCATATCACTGATACGAAAATAACGTCTTTGCTCCTTGTACAAGGGATGGGGTAGCAGTTTACATAGTGGCAGCATACCATATATTTAAAGTCTTATAATTGAAGGTTTGTTTTATTATGATAAGAATTTATTTAAAAACAAAATCAATTTAAGCACAGACCTCGAGGACATTATTTATATCCGTGAATTATCAAAATGTATCCGTGAATTATCAATGCGACTGGTGTATTATCAAAATGTTGACACTTAGCAATTACTATTGCCTTCTCGATATTTCACTTAGTTTAATTAAAATTAATTCATAAATAATTTTATACTATTTTGTGCGTTGTAAATAGTATTATTGACTCAAAAGTAATATTCACTCATCGAAGACAATTTGATGAAGGTATTTGTATAATTTGTAATTTCTACCGTGATATTTATTTATATATACAATGAATATCACTACTTTCTGTTTAATTAAGATTGAAAGATCGCTGAAAAATTTACTACGGACTTAAAAGTAAAAATAAAACTGAGAAGAAAGTTTTAGAGTCAAATATAGAATCAAAATAATGAATGCCGCTTGAATTATAAATGATCAAGACTCCAAAATAACGGAAAATAAGTTTGTTTAAACAATTTACAGATGTTAATGAGTGCAGCAGTAACCCATGTATCCATGGAATGTGTATCGACATCACCAATGATTATTCGTGTGACTGTAACGGCACGAGGTACTCTGGACAACATTGTGAAATAGGTTAGTTTGATGTATTGCAATATATGTATATAATGACAACGTATTTCTTTTGTTTTTCTTAAGAAAGTACTTTCTTATAATTTGTGAAAGAATTAGCTTCGATGGGGACATGCAACAATAGGTTCTCGTTCGACAAAAAATAGAAAAGATGCATCGTAACCACAGATTTGTTACGCTGCTTATTTTTTGCGCACTCATCTATAAAATTCAACTTGAATTGAATCGACACCGACAGTAAAACATTGATAAATTTGTAGCTACAACCATAAGCTGTTTTCAAATTCAAATTCTGCATTTGCAAGTGATTAAACACAAACACACTTGAGCGTAAGGAAAAGTTTAAAACGAAAAAGTTATTAAAGATTGAAGTAAAGTCTTGCCTCCTGCGACCTGGATATATTATGTTACGTGTTTAGCGACTTTTCTATTATCATTTCTGTAAAGCAGGAATCGATACTAGGACGTTATGACTTATTTTCTTTCTTATCAAAACAATGATTTCTTTGTAAACATAACCTTTACACAAACTAATTCTCGTGAAAGATTATGTATTTATTTAAGTTTATTTAACACATTTGGGTATTTATTTATTTAAAAATGAATTTGAGTTTGATACAAAAATAATTAGACATTCTTTGAAACTAGTGAAATGAAACCACGATTAAGGTTTCATTTATTGTTTTAAATGACTGATATCAAAATAATGAGAATAAAGAATATTTAACGTTTAATCATTGACTAAAGTCCTGGATAATCTTTCACAAAATAGAAATACAACAAAATTAATGTACCAAAATTGGAAATGCAAGTGGTGGAAATGTAGAACAGTAGTGGAACTTCCTGTTCAACAGTAAGTTTAACAGCAGCAGAAATTCATTATCAACAAATATAAAAATTATGGATAAAATAAATATCAGAATTCGATAACAACCTAGACACTTCACATCAGGTCAAGTAGAAACTTGAACCGTACCTTATTATATTTATTACATTACTCTCCTTCAAATGGAGACTTTTAACAGAAGGAACCTTGCTAAACCCCTACTACAACTAAGCAGTTCCCACACTTCTCCATGCTCTTTAAATTTTTGAGCGAATTCGCCACAAATTAATATAATAATAGTACTAATAATAAAACAGATGCAATCACAATTTGAGCACCAAGTTAAGAGAAACCCAAACATAGCTGCAAGTTGCTTCTTCTGCACTGCGCTTTTAGGTTACCACAACACATTTCGATAGAGTACACAAGCGGCTCAAAAAGCAAAGAAATTTAAAGGAGAACTAAAAAACAGTTTTAAACTGCAGAGCAAGCAGAAGTAGGGGAAAACGACAGTTCTGGACCAAACCCCTCGCCAGCTGTCTGGACCAACCCCCTGACCTTGACACTGACCCTGACCCCCCAAAAAACGTGTTCGAATGTGAGTGTGACATACCCCCGAAGACGTGTTCGAATGAGAGTGTGACATTGTTTTTTTACACACACATACACTCAGACAGTCATACAGAAAAACATCAGCTTATTTTGGATTTTTCACGACCGCTCTGAAAAGGGCAGTCAGGAGGGTTTTAACCTCATCACTGGTTTTCTAATTGATAAAGGTCAGCCTGTCTTGAACATGTCTTATCTGCTGCGTCATTTACGCTCCGTTGAAGACGAAGTAGACCATTCTGGCTCCACAGGTCATGCATTCTAGGCCGTATTCATGGCGCAGGGCCGCATGTATGCGTAAATGCAGGCACAACAAATGCATGCCTGGTGCAAGCAAATGAAACGGAACTTTCAGGCAATGCTTCCTGTAGCCTATACTGACATTTTATGGTGCTTATGCGAATAAGGCTTTTTCAACAAAGACACGTACATATACCTGACTGAGGAAATGGGTGACACCGTTCGGCTCATCCGCATGCTAGAAGGAAAATCACAGCATAATCACGCATCAGAGCCGCAGATCTCCAAGGCCATGACCACACGTTTTATCCAACTTTTAGAAGCCTTTGTGAGGAACGTTTTAAGACCTGGTGCCTGCCGACGCCAAAGCGTGTTGATGAGAATCACGATTTCAAATATGCGAAGGCCATGCGACATTGTTTTAAATACCTTGAAGAGTGCATGATATGATGGCCTGCCTCTATGAAAAAGGACATTTCACCATGCCAGTGTTCTTTGCATGGCTAATGTGCAGTCGCAAACGAGGAGACTTTTAAGTAATCGCCATGAGGCAATCTCTAACAGACGGTCTGCCAACAGCCTTTCTTGATGCTTTCAACGAGCTGACTCCACGATTTTACAACTATCTCGTGAAAACATACATAGGATGTAATACGCCATACTGTATAAGAGGAGCGTTTGAAGAGGACCAAGTCAGCATTTAATGTGTAACCATGGGGAAGACAAGAAGCTTTATAATTAGTGTGAACTAAAACATTACTTTTGAGCATGGAAACTAAAACATTACTTTTGAGCATGGAAAATTTCTGCAATTTCTTTGAATCAAACGCGAAGAGAAATGGCTTGCTTTAGACCTTGAGAAATTTACGCAACATTGGTTTTATACTGTACTCAACGCAAGCAAAGTGGCTTGAAGTCATTTCATACCAAAGCATGCGCTAAGTGAGTTTTGTGCGCACATCGTTGTTTGAAGGGACAGTATACAGGTATTACATCAACAAGAATGACGGTGAATGGGAGACAATGCTTCAGGAGGTGGATAGCATCCACTCAGTCCAAACCTTAGCCAGTCCCATGCACGGAATGTCATGGTGTGAAAACTGTTATCAACTGCAAAAGGACAATCGGATGAAGGTGTCAAAGCTATCCAGGAAAAGACTGTCTGATGTTCAATTGCAGAATATGAACGTGCAAAATCAGCTTGGGCTTATCTGTGAATATAGTGGTGCTTGCGGATATGATTGTCGTTGTCTCAAGTACAATTGCAAGATGTGTGAACCAGACAACTTCTGCATCACGTGTGACTCCCTAACAGTATCTGGAGAGTAAGCTCAGACTTTGAACCATTTGCTCGATAGTCGTCATAGTGTGCAGACGTGTTTTTAACAATATTATTCAACCACCATTTAACTACGGAGATGTGAAGCAGGATGGATGTAGAAACGTGTTTCAAGGAGAAGTACATGGATTACATGATAAATGGAATGGCGCATTTTTGTTCTGTTGAGGAAGAACTGCGACTTTTTAATATCTTTTGGGAACTTGCTCATTCAACGCTGAACTTGCCAAACTTACGTGACGATTTCATCAAAGAGTGTGTGCTTTCTGGCATTGACGGAGCTGAGGAGTTTAATGTGAAAGCAGTATTTCACTTTGTACGGTTTGATCCAAGACTGTTTGATGAAGTGAGAGAGTGGTTAACGTAGACTGTAGTATAATGGTAGGCATTACATTGAGAAAATATATTGTGGAAAAAGCAAATTGCGAAGAAATGTTATTGGCTGTAAAAAATTGTATGTCCTGCTTCTCACTAAATGCGCAGTAATCACAAATCGCAGTGAAGAAAGCGCGCCGAATCACAAAGCGCGCTGAACAGCAAAGCAAGTTCCTGGTATTCCGAACTATTTTTAGTGTCCCGATTAGTTCATCGTTTCACTGTGGCAGTGCGTACTCCAAACAGACGGATGGACGGGCAGACACACGGATCAGCCTCAAAGGAAGACGTTGCATCCGTTTACTTAGCCAAAATGAACCTTGAAACTGCCTAAAAGTATAGATTCATAAATACATATACCCAATTTAATTCGCTTGACATGCACTTTAAATATACAACCAAAACCATTCAATTAAAGTGATTTGTCGCTGTCAATCCAGTTAAGTAATACGACAGAATCTGTGATTATATTTACTCCAATAAGAGTAATTTATTACTGAATAATTTATCTTAAATCCCATGAAACAATAAGGCATGGGAGTGAATACACTAAAATTTAATTTATTGCTACAAAGCAATATCAAATCACGTAAAGTTATTTTATTTAACGATATTAAGGCCTCCCTACATTCATTTGACAGGCCCACTACCCAGGAGAGTCGTAGAAAACCCTAAAATATACATAATAAGCCTTATCACACTGTGGGTGTTTCGAAAAAAAATCGAAAAATTTTGAATTTCGACTGCAACACAACCGGATAAAAACGACAGAAGAATTATAGCAAAAACAGTTCATACTCAGAACATAAAAGAAAGTGGAACTTAAAACTATTTGCTAAAACTTTTTATAAATTTTTAAAATAGCATGCTCTTGGTGTAAGAGAACTTTCACATTTAGGCAAACTCTCTCTCTCTCTCCACCCTTTCTTTCATTTTTATACTTAGTTATAGTTTGTATTCGAAGCACAGAATTTTTGTGTACTTTATTCGGAACACCATACAAAATGTGATTTGGCTTAAACCGGTAACAGACCGTATCACTGCTGATGAAATGTTTTATAATTTTATTGCCATTAACTTCTTCTCAACAAAATGGTCAGACAAAACTGCTGACAAACCTGTCAGGTAAAACAAAACTGTCAGAGAAATATTTTATTTTGTCGTTTACCTACAATCACATATTATCGCCCATTTAGAGCGCTGATTTCAAATACACTTTAAATGACACAATAAACAAACACATCAACCTATTTATATTAAAGCCAGTAATAAAACTTACCTTTTAAACTGACATTAAAATCCCAATTCACACACACACACACACACACACACACATATATATATATATATATATATATATATATATATATATATATATATATATATATATATATATATATATATATATATATATATATATATATATATATTGCCAATGCTGTTCAGAATTAATATCTTAATCTCATTTGCACTGCAGTATTTTGCGAGCGTTTTGTTATTTTGATAGATTTTTAGTTTTATTATTTTTCTCTTGTATATGTTATATATTGCATAAAATAGTCATTATCGAGACCACCTTAACATTTAAACTTTACAACTAATATTACATATCCATTAATCCACAGCTTATTTGTTTTAGTTTATTCCTGATTTTATATCTTAAATATTGACTTTCAAACAAAATTGCCCAAACATTCAAATATATTCATAAGAAAATTTAAAAAATATGCAAGTGTATGTGCTCCCGCTAATCTATATTTAAGAAGACTGGAAATACTAACACTTGGCGTATTTTAAACAATTTCGATCTGTAACTTTTTAAAATCTTATTTTTACTGGAGTTAGAACTGGAAGTATTTATTAATTATTGGATAAAACAAGCAAGGAAGGCAATCTTGCATTGCAGAGCTTATTTTGTGTCCCCTTTACGATGTGACCAAACTAGGACCTTTTTGGACCTGCCGCATATCCATATATGGTCTCCATTATGTCGCGACCAAAGTGGGGCCTTTTTGGGATTTTCTAAATGTCTTGATTTGGTCTGAATCACGTCATGACCATATTGAGACCATATTTTACGTCTTTTGCCTGCTGGGTACACGTGGGTTGTATTTTAAAATTGTTTATTACGTATCTGACATGGTAACCTGAAAAAATCAAGCATATATTTTTGGTGGAATTCTTCGTAAACTGAATCCCTCCATAGCTTTGAATTTTATGGAAAACATTGACTGTGCTTATTTTAGTCATTGTACGATTCTGTATCACTGCACGAGACACATGTGCGTACTTTGGAATCACCAACAGTAGAGATTTTGTTTCCTTTGCACAGAATTGCTCAGAACATTTCATACGACCATGTACTGTACAAAATCACACGATAGGTTCCAGAAAGACATTGTTATTTTCCTTTGCAAGTTGCATACCAAGAAACAAATGATATTGGGATTGGTTATAGACCTTAGATAACATGTACCTGAAGTCTTCATTGTGTGTCGCCATTAAGTACGGTATCGATATCTGTCTCCAAGAATGTCTTTGTCTAAAACGAATGAACAGAACATTTGATTCTTCGGTTCTATGAACTATGCCTATTATAATATGTCTTTATCACTTAAAATAGGTTTATAATCTTTCTACTATTTCGTATTATGTTACGTCATTTCTTGGCATCAGCACGCCATTGTTTATTTTTGCACTATTTTGATTGTGTTTTGTACTAAGTGTCACTTACAGTCAGTACATTTGCACTCATAATGACATGTCCTATTAAAGCATATATTTTATCAGTTTTCAAAATCAACATCTAGCAATATGCAAAACATTGTGCTGTTATTTTTATCCTGATAACTTAATATATAAAAAAATAACAAAAAATAACCAAGGCTATTGCTCTATTTGCACCACTTGCTATGTCGGTACTGGCTGTGAAACATGAAGTTTGTTCCTTATTTTTGTTTTTTTTTTATTTGGTAGTGAGTAAAACATGGTAAGTAATGACAATGGAAGTGATTTAGCAATGACAATGAAATTTACTTGTTAACTTTCATGTACTTTGATTTGACAAATTATTCCAAACGCAAAACCAAATACTTTATCAACATTTCTATATAATTTAATTATTGTCATATTATTCACTTGGCAACATTATTTCTCAATGTTTTATTTTCGTACACATTGTTAACACAGTTGGCTATTGTCATGAAAATCCTTGTCGTAACGGCGGTTCTTGCAACAGCAGGTCAGACAGCTTTGATTGTTCATGTAGAGCTGGCTTTACTGGACTCAGTTGTGAAACAGGTGAGACTAACTATTTTTAATCAAAATTTTCTTCATATAAACCATATCACTGATACGAAAATAACGTCTTTTCTCCTTGTACAAGGGATGGGGTAGCAGTTTACATAGTGGCAGCATACCATATATTTAAAGTCTTATAATTGAAGGTTTGTTTTATTATGATAAGAATTTATTTAAAAACAAAATCAATTTAAGCACAGACCTCGAGGACATTATTTACATCCGTGAATTATCAAAATGTATCCGTGAATTATCAATGCGACTGGTGTATTATCAAAATGTTGACACTTAGCAATTACTATTGCCTTCTCGATATTTCACTTAGTTTAATTAAAATTAATTCATAAATAATTTTATGCTATTTTGTGCGTTGTAAATAGTATTATTCACTCAAAAGTAATATTCACTCATCGAAGACAATTTGATGAAGGTATTTGTATAATTTGTAATTTCTACCGTGATATTTATTTATATATACAATGAATATCACTACTTTCTGTTTAATTAAGATTGAAAGATCGCTGAAAAATTTACTACGGACTTAAAAGTAAAAATAAAACTGAGAAGAAAGTTTTAGAGTCAAATATAGAATCAAAATAATGAATGCCGCTTGAATTATAAATGATCAAGACTCCAAAATAACGGAAAATAAGTTTGTTTAAACAATTTACAGATGTTAATGAGTGCAGCAGTAACCCATGTATCCATGGAATGTGTATCGACATCACCAATGATTATTCGTGTGACTGTAACGGCACGAGGTACTCTGGACAACATTGTGAAATAGGTTAGTTTGATGTATTGCAATATATGTATATAATGACAACGTATTTCTTTTGTTTTTCTTAAGAAAGTACTTACTTATAATTTGTGAAAGAATTAGCTTCGATGGGGACATGCAACAATAGGTTCTCGTTCGACAGAAAATAGAAAAGATGCATCGTAACCACAGATTTGTTACGCTGCTTATTTTTTGCGCACTCATCTATAAAATTCAACTTGAATTGAATCGACACCGACAGTAAAACATTGATAAATTTGTAGCTACAACCATAAGCTGTTTTCAAATTCAAATTCTGCATTTGCAAGTGATTAAACACAAACACACTTGAGCGTAAGGAAAAGTTTAAAACGAAAAAGTTATTAAAGATTGAAGTAAAGTCTTGCCTCCTGCGACCTGGATATATTATGTTACGTGTTTAGCGACTTTTCTATTATCATTTCTGTAAAGCAGGAATCGATACTAGGACGTTATGACTTATTTTCTTTCTTATCAAAACAATGATTTCTTTGTAAACAAAACCTTTACACAAACTAATTCTCGTGAAAGATTATGTATTTATTTAAGTTTATTTAACACATTTGGGTATTTATTTATTTAAAAATGAATTTGAGTTTGATACAAAAATAATTAGACATTCTTTGAAACTAGTGAAATGAAACCACGATTAAGGTTTCATTTATTGTTTTAAATGACTGATATCAAAATAATGAGATTAAAGAATATTTAACGTTTAATCATTGACTAAAGTCCTGGATAATCTTTCACAAAATAGATATACAACAAAATTAATGTACCAAAATTGGAAATGCAAGTGGTGGAAATGTAGAACAGTAGTGGAACTTCCTGTTCAACAGTAAGTTTAACAGCAGCAGAAATTCATTATCAACAAATATAAAAATTATGGATAAAATAAATATCAGAATTCGATAACAACCTAGACACTTCACATCAGGTCAAGTAGAAACTTGAACCGTACCTTATTATATTTATTACATTACTCTCCTTCAAATGGAGACTTTTAACAGAAGGAACCTTGCTAAACCCCTACTACAACTAAGCAGTTCCCACACTTCTCCATGCTCTTTAAATTTTTGAGCGAATTCGCCACAAATTAATATAATAATAGTACTAATAATAAAACAGATGTAATCACAATTTGAGCACCAAGTTAAGAGAAACCCAAACATAGCTGCAAGTTGCTTCTTCTGCACTGCGCTTTTAGGTTACCACAACACATTTCGATAGAGTACACAAGCGGCTCAAAAAGCAATGAAATTGCTGACCTTGACCCCCTGACCTTGACACTGACCCTGACCCCCCAAAAAACGTGTTCGAATGTGAGTGTGACATACCCCCGAAGACGTGTTCGAATGAGAGTGTGACATTGTTTTTTCACACACACATACACTCAGACAGTCATACAGAAAAACATCAGCTTATTTTGGATTTTTAACGACCGCTCTGAAAAGGGCAGTCAGGAGGGTTTTAACCTCATCACTGGTTTTCTAATTGATAAAGGTCAGCCTGTCTTGAACATGTCTTATCTGCTGCGTCATTTACGCTCCGTTGAAGACGAAGTAGACCATTCTGGCTCCACAGGTCATGCATTCTAGGCCGTATTCATGGCGCAGGGCCGCATGTATGCGTAAATGCAGGCACAACAAATGCATGCCTGGTGCAAGCAAATGAAACGGAACTTTCAGGCAATGCTTCCTGTAGCCTATACTGACATTTTATGGTGCTTATGCGAATAAGGCTTTTTCAACAAAGACACGTACATATACCTGACTGAGGAAATGGGTGACACCGTTCGGCTCATCCGCATGCTAGAAGGAAAATCACAGCATAATCACGCATCAGAGCCGCAGATCTCCAAGGCCATGACCACACGTTTTATCCAACTTTTAGAAGCCTTTGTGAGGAACGTTTTAAGACCTGGTGCCTGCCGACGCCAAAGCGTGTTGATGAGAATCACGATTTCAAATATGCGAAGGCCATGCGACATTGTTTTAAATACCTTGAAGAGTGCATGATATGATGGCCTGCCTCTATGAAAAAGGACATTTCACCATGCCAGTATTCTTTGCATGGCTAATGTGCAGTCGCAAACGAGGAGACTTTTAAGTAATCGCCATGAGGCAATCTCTAACAGACGGTCTGCCAACAGCCTTTCTTGATGCTTTCAACGAGCTGACTCCACGATTTTACAACCATCTCGTGAAAACATACATAGGATGTAATACGCCATACTGTATAAGAGGAGCGTTTGAAGAGGACCAAGTCAGCATTTAATGTGTAACCATGGGGAAGACAAGAAGCTTTATAATTAGTGTGAACTAAAACATTACTTTTGAGCATGGAAACTAAAACATTACTTTTGAGCATGGAAAATTTCTGCAATTTCTTTGAATCAAACGCGAAGAGAAATGGCTTGCTTTAGACCTTGAGAAATTTACGCAACATTGGTTTTATACTGTACTCAACGCAAGCAAAGTGGCTTGAAGTCATTTCATACCAAAGCATGCGCTAAGTGAGTTTTGTGCGCACATCGTTGTTTGAAGGGACAGTATACAGGTATTACATCAACAAGAATGACGGTGAATGGGAGACAATGCTTCAGGAGGTGGATAGCATCCACTCAGTCCAAACCTTAGCCAGTCCCATGCACGGAATGTCATGGTGTGAAAACTGTTATCAACTGCAAAAGGACAATCGGATGAAGGTGTCAAAACTATCCAGGAAAAGACTGTCTGATGTTCAATTGCAGAATATGAACGTGCAAAATCAGCTTGGGCTTATCTGTGAATATAGTGGTGCTTGCGGATATGATTGTCGTTGTCTCAAGTACAATTGCAAGATGTGTGAACCAGACAACTTCTGCATCACGTGTGACTCCCTAACAGTATCTGGAGAGTAAGCTCAGACTTTGAACCATTTGCTCGATAGTCGTCATAGTGTGCAGACGTGTTTTTAACAATATTATTCAACCACCATTTAACTACGGAGATGTGAAGCGGGATGGATGTAGAACTGCGACTTTTTAATATCTTTTGGGAACTTGCTCATTCAACGCTAAACTTGCCAAACTTACGTGACGATTTCATCAAAGAGTGTGTGCTTTCTGGCATTGACGGAGCTGAGGAGATTAATGTAAAAGCAGTATTTCACTTTGTACGGTTTGATCCAAGACTGTTTGATGAAGTGAGACAGTGGTTAACGTAGACTGTAGTATAATGGTAGGCATTACATTGAGAAAATATATTGTGGAAAAAGCAAATTGCGAAGAAATGTTATTGGCTGTAAAAAATTGTATGTCCTGCTTCTCGAAATGAAGAGTGTAAAGAACATTGTTTCACATGTGTCTATGCATATTGGAATGAAGCTAAATATTATGTCCATTTAGATAAAGTGCTGGACAATACAAATAAACGTTGTGAGAAATATGAAAGATTTTTCATGAAACACGTCGAAGAGCACGAACTCTTAGGTAAGATAAAGGAACTGAATTTAAAAACAGATGGGTAAAAGCATTTTTGAAGAAAGGGGAATTCATGCCTATACGACAAAGAATGAAACCAAGGCCAACTTCGCTGAGAGAGTCATTCGTACTCTAAAGGGAATGATGTATCGGTATGTTCTACATAACCATACCTATTGCTATGTGGACATCCTTCCAGAATTGGTGTACAATTCTAACCAAAGACCTCATGGTTCCCTACCTGATAGGTATGTTCCTGCAGATATTCGAAAGGAAAATGAATCTAAGGTGTTGAATTATGTGATTATGATGGTGATGACAACTATCCACTCATCAAATCTGGGAATTTGGGGTTAGAGATGAATTTTGCCGGTGCCTTGTTAAATACAGTCAATGTCATAGTCTATGCTGAATTTGACAACATCATTGAAATAAGTGCAAATTGCAGCATTCAATACGACTACCAGTCATGAATACGAAACAGACAGATGCCATACTATCCCATGATAGAATGACAAAAGACTTGTTTCAAGGTGTGTTTTCCATGGACCAGTTACCATCTTTACAACACGGACGATCATGATGGACCAGGACATCGTTGGGTGGCAGTGTATGTTGACAAAGACCCTGTAGAATATTTTAACTCTTATGGGCTTTTACCTATAGATAGTCGTTTGAATAAGTTTTTAAAGTATAATGTCATTTATATTTCAGTTCCATTACAAACACCGATATCAACTTCATGAGAGAGTCATTCGTACTCTAAAGGGATGGTAATTATGTGGTTAAGGATTTTAAAGACATTATAAACCATTAATTTATTGATGTTGTTTGCAAATATACATTATAAACCATTATTTTGTTGATGTTGTTTGTATATATACATTATAAACCATTATTTAATTTTGGATGTTGTATTAGTTAAGCTGTTTTGGTAATTGGCAATCCCATTTATTATAAATAAAACAAAACAGTTTTATACAACTGGCTTTTAATTGTGTTACAAAATGTTCTATTTTACAAAAACAATCGTTTACATTTAAAAAAACTTTCTTTTTATTTCAACTCAACATATAACATGAGTGGGGGGAAAACAATTATTTTACATTAAACTTTTTTCAACACATATTTTACAAACGCATAAAATTCAATACATTGAAAAACAAATGCCATTCATTACAATCTAAATTAATATATGTATCATAGACATTATACCCATGTTTGTAAATACTATGAAAAGTTACATTACGCTGTCCATTACCAAACTTCATTATTTTAACCTTTCAATATTCAGACAGTTTCAGTTCATATCCGTGTTCCTTCATGTGTAAGATATTGTCCGTCACCATAACCCACATGGGATGTGTCAGCTCAATGGACTTGGTACCCCGCATGAGTTTCACTTTCAAGTCCTCTTTGAATTCAAGCGTCAGGTTCTTCCCAATCCAATGCTTGTAACAGAATGCGCCATTTCACTGTGTTGAGGGTGATGTAGTCGTAGCATTCTGTAAGCTCGTCATTCATAATTCTCAGTCACACGCACTTCTAAATCATCTGAGAGTATAAGGAGAAAGCCAGGTATCCTCAGCTCCTGTATATTATCCATCAACTTAAATTGTGCTTCAGGTGATAGTGTGATATACTTTCCAAAATGTCATCACACGCGTTTCACAGATATGAGAAGTGATCTGTAGTGAGTTCATAATCCGACAAATAGTCTGCCATCTCGTTCAACAGTAGCACCAACTATGAGCTGTCTCCTTGTCTTCAAAACCTTTTATGCACTTCTTTCACCTGCTTCTTCAACTTTTCCATTCAGGCACTGTCAGCAAAATACCCTTATTCGTAGGACGGTTTCTTCCAGACCCCTCATCTCTGAGCTACTTTCGAATGTTTACCACTCCTTCATTGCTTTGTTTTATAATTTTAATGTACTTTCCATTTCCCAGAGAAAGCATTCCCTCCCACGATTGTGGGGGAGTGGCGTCTCCAATTTCTTGATGGTGGGATTTCTGACTTTTAAGTCCTTGATTGTATCTGCAAGAGTATCCATATCAGTTGCAGATCTCTCATGACTTAAACTTGGTTTCACTTCCATGTTAACGCTTCAGTGCCCGCACCTCAAATAACTCTTAAGTTGGGGAGCCTCCGCCCTTTATAGTGTCGTCTTGTAATGTCCATGCGCAAAGGTGGAATAGCCATAATTCAGCACGTACCGCTGGTCATCATATGGGGAGAGGGCAACTTTCCTCAACTTCGAGAAAAGCTGGCGGTCATGACTTCGAATAATGTGTGGAACATGTTTAATACGTCTTTGACAAGCTCGAGCGATGCCTTTGGCCGTATGTTTTCTTTCCCATCATACATTAAGCTGTACATTTACATTAAGCTGTACAAACTCTTCAGTGGGGATGCCTATCGTCTCATTCTTCATTTTCCCAAGCACATTTTTGTTCACGTTGGAAAGTAAAGTAGTAAATGATCTGATGGATAGTCAATTGTGTCGTACAGGTCGGCATCTTGCTGCATATAATTGTAAATATCTTCCGTTTCCATGTCATAACATAGACTGTCGGTGTCGCTGAACAACAACTCGGCATTGGCATACTTGGTCATGATGTAATTGTAATGAAAGTCAAACATAAGCACTTTGCTGAGGTCAAGAATGGTGCAGCGTACTTGAATGGGCTTAACCAGAAGCAAATCCACTTTGCATAATTGTACGGCGGTCAAATCTTCGTTAAAAATTCTGAATCTGTGGAATGAAGATTTGGCCAAGACTTTTTTTAACCGCTTTTCGTTGTGGACAAGTTCAACATTGATTCGCTTTTGCACATTTTCCATGGTTTTGCCAAACACAGAGTTGTCCATGAGTTTGAAGAAGTCTTTCTCAAACGGGTTCTTTGCCAATTTTCTCTTTTCCGTGTTCAAGGTAATGCATTTTGCCAACTATTTGCTCTGTTCAAAAATGATATCACGGTGCACTTTTGTGACTTTCAACCCCGGTGAGGCGTTCTACTGCAAATTCATATAATGAAGCACATATTTCTTCTTGTTGCATAGGTTAGGAATGAACTTTTCACCAGGTTTGCCTTTTATGTTCAGATCTTTACGTGGCTTCTGAGTGTACTCAGACAATTCTTCAACTTTGACACATTCTGGAGCCACTGAGTAGTGATTATGATGATCATGGATTGAATGTGGGCATTCTAAATCCACTTCCAAAACATATTCCATGTCGTCATCTTCAGCCACATCCATAAAGCCGAGGGATTCTGGCTCACTCACCCACATAAATCCACTTCCTGGCATACTTTGCGACATGGCCCAGCTTTACAGGTTGTTTGCGTCGAGGTACATCAGGTAGTTGTTTGGTATTTCATAATTGTAATCTGCCACGTAGGGGTTATTTGCTTTCTTGTACTTGTGCGTGATCACAGATATCCCTCCACGTATGCCTTGTTCAACCATTTGGTACATGTCAATGTCAGCGATTAATTCCAACTTCACCCCCATCGCTTTTAACATAGCATCCCACGACAGTTCTGGCATGTATTACGTGCTGAGGTATACTTGACGAAAATTTTCAAACACATCAACAAGCAGCAACATATCCCATTTCAGCTTCAGGTAGTGGTATTCACCGAATGCGGTAAAGTTGAATGTATCCCACACCTTCTGCGCATGAGCATAATCCTCATCGCTAATGTCCTGTTCGCTGAGCTGATTTGTCCCTAAATGGTAGCTGCGTTTCAGCAATCTTGGATGGTTCGTCCACGTAGTCATAGAAGTACACTCCCTTTCTCAGCAGCTACTCTTGCTGGTCATTATTGTGGATGTGACTAGTCATGTTGCAGAATTTATCTCTCCCTTCTGTCTCGAGGTTGGAAACCAACTTCTATAGAGAGGTACTCGAAAACTGAAGGATGTCTGTAAATTTCAGAATTCAGTAACAATTCCCTCAAGTAAAAACCCCCACGCATGCAATTTTTTTCTTTATATTCTTTACATGCCACTCCACGGAAAGGATGCGATAGGTCCATAATAATTTATGCGTCAGGTAAAGTAGAAGCATATACAAATACGAATAGGAAAGTAAGTAATATATTTCAAAAACTCGATAAAAATCTAAATGTTTGCATCAGAGCTTAATACTAGAATATGTGCCATAGAAATTGCAAAAAAATAATAAATAATGATAATAATCAGGTCAAATAGAATCTTGAACCGCTTGATCTTTTTTCTGTATGGCATAAGCAGTCTTTTTACTAAAGAAATGTGCCAAACCGATATTACAGTCAAGCAGTTTAGCAAATCTGCAAGCTTAACTGTAGAGCAGACTGACTTCCAAAATAAATGAACACCTTACAAAACAATCACAATTAATGAACTCAGTGACGCAGATAGCTAAATATTCCGATATGAATACTAGTGATAATACAAGCAAAACTGTTCAATCGAATATATGACAATTACAATGAATATGAACTTGACCAGAAATAAGATGTTACCTTAGTAGGGCTGTGTAAAGTCTGATTTGCTTATTGGTCTATTAGGTGATGTAAGAACTTATTGAAAGCAACATTATTATTAACCGGATGGGCTGGGACGTTAGTGTGGGGTCGGGGATATTATTAATAGTTATAAAAGTATGAAAAGTACTTCATGTCAGCATTCATCGCTGATTTTTTGTGTGGAAAGAGCAGCTCTCACAGTGATGTCACATTGTTGGAGACGCAGCAGTAGTCTCATATCATCAAAGCCCTATAAGGTGAATTTAGAATCTACTGGAAGCGAAGGGATCAGTATTATTGTTATGTGTATTACATTTAATTAATCTACGATGATTTAAAAACTTACTGAAAGCAGTGTTATTAATCAGGGTGTAGGCGGGATGGTGCGGGTAATTTCTTAATAGATTTGCAAAATAAATTATGAATATTTTAACGGGCATGTATTCCAGCCAAAACAGCCAAGCAAGACCTAAAGCAAGCATCCAAGCAAAGGCAGAGGGAATCAGACACAGCATGAATCACGCATTTCGGAAAAAAAACAGGAACCGGATTTATGTGAATGAGTGATCATTACTTCTCAAAAAGCACAAAAACGTATTGCAAGGGGACATGATATAGGTGAAACAGCCAAGCAAATAAAAAATAACTAGAACTATCCAAGTAGAGACTTGAACACGGTTGCAAATTCCTATTTCCGCATCGTAATTTAAGGAGATCTAGGATATATGGATACAAATACCAGTGGCAATACAAGCAAAAGTATTTAGTCTAGAACTAGGTTAGCAAACATATGAAAAGTACAAGGGATAAAAAATCAATCAGAAACAAGAAGTTACCTTAATAGGGCTGTTATAGTGAAGTTATAATTATTACACTTATCCAATGTATCATAACCTTATGATGGCGACATTTCATATCATGTAAATACAGGTTGATAGTTTGATTTGTTCATTTGATTATTTGGTGACATAAAAACTTACTGAAAACAATATTATTATTTATGACCGTGTGGTTGATAGATGTACATGTGGAAGGAGGGGCTCTTTGTTAACAGAGTGGCAAAATAAATATGAAAATTAGTTTATCTCAGCAATTTCTTCATAAAATATATTATGGTTTCTCCAATGGGACATACCACATAAATAATCAAGCAAGGTCCAAGGCAATCCTGACAATAAAAGCGGAAGGAATCAGGAACAACGTGAATGGTGTATTGCCCTTAAAGCAGGGGCTACTGCTATGCGAAAACTATCGCTAGTTTACTATGTTTTTATCGTAATAGAAATAATACAAATAGGGTTGACAAATCTTTATCATTTGTTAACTTTAGAAATAAGGCTTTCTTTTATTTTACAGAAAAATACTTAACCATTCGCAGTGCTTTAGGTACGACATAAATAAACTAAACCTAAACCTAAACCCAACCTATTTTCCCCTCATGACCCGCTAAGAAACCCTACTATATAGCAAGTCAGACATTTGCGAAACACAGTGTCATGCACATGAAAACTAGCAAGAACATTTAAATGGGCACTTAAAAACAAATAAAACAGTCTCCTGAGATGAAGTTGAAATCCATCGATATTTGCCAGTTTTATTCTATTTGACAACTTTTCTTTTGATTTAACTAAGAACCGATATTCTAACAACAGCAGGATTTTTGAGCATATAGTAGATAAGGACAGCTTATAATAATGAAATTAATAATTTAGTATTCTGTATATGAAGGGCGCATTGAGTATGAATTCGAAGGTCAATCAATGGTAGAAAAGCAGCCAGAGCACAAAATGCTTTGTATTTTACAAATCATTATCCTTAACTACATGCAACTGACAAATGTGTCCCTCCCATATTTCATTTACCTCTCGATGCATCTGCCAAATGTAACTGATCCCGTCGCAGAACGGCTTTACTGGTTTCAACCAAACATCTTTTTCGACAGTTTCTTATTGTAGTCGTCTTTGAATAAAAGTAATAATGGTGCGTATAATTTATCCCACTGCACGACAGTTACAGGTTTGTTCAATTTTTATTGCTACAAACAACAATGTACCACAGAATAGAATGCAGAGATGTAGTTAGCAGGTCAGCCTCTTTATAATTCACACAATAGATAACCGAAAACATTTCATATCACATGCGACATAGGAAACAAATTTCGCAAAAGCCAGGAAGCAACATGATAAAATGAAGAATACCATTGAACATATTTTAAATAAAACCACAGGTTAAACCGTCAACTGAAAATATGCATTACTTAACGAATCTTCACATGCACATCCTCACATGGAAACTAGTATCAAATTACAGCAAGGGATATATTCAAAATTTTGAAAGGTAGCATCTGGGATACTATTGTATTTCTTCCTTTTCGCATGCAACCTTGGGTAAACTTCTTAAATAGCTGATCAATTATCAATATCAACAGATTCAGGGAAAGGTTTAACTTTCATACAACTGTGTAGCGTCTCCGATCTATAAATTTAAATTATTTTATTCGATTGCGTACCATATCTTGAACAGACAATTCACTGTTAAACACTGTGGCGTTTAAATAGAAAACAATGGATTAACAAACATACAAACGCAAACTCCTCGTGGAGGAAGAGCTCAAGTTTCCAGTAACTTGCATTTCGACTTACACACAAAATATAAACACTGTGTGGAGAACGAATCTAAATTTTTCAGCAACTAGTATTTTCGAAAATACAAGAAAATCGGAAATCTTAGATAACTCCACCTCAACCTGGGGGAGCGGGCTTAGAATTGTGTTAAGAGAGAGGCAAATTGAACTGAAAATTGCAGTTTATATTAGTACCCATCGCTCGTCTTCAGAATCAGATCCCTAAGAGTACTTTCACTTTGTACATGATAAAATGTCTAGTACAACAGGTGAAACAGGTAAAAAACAGAAACAGGGGACTTCTTCTGCATTTGTCGACGTAATCTGGCTGTGTGATACAAACACAACAATAGTGTCAGATAACAGGGCCTTGTAATAGTAACTTTTCCTGTTTGACTTATTTAGTGTTCTATTAGGTGAATTAAGAACTTAATAATGATTAAATTAATAATGATAAAAGAACAGACAGTTTGCGCTTTACATTACTGATAAGTGAAAACAAGAAAATAGGAAGTTGGTACCTTATAACTGCTATGTTTAATTCAGTTTCTTACACTAATCATTTCGAAACATGAAATTAAAAAAACTCAATACTGTTTGATTTGCTTATTGATCTATTAGTTGATTTAAGAACTTATTGAAAGCAATATTACTTACCGGGGTGAGGATAAGGGGTTGGATGGGGAGAGTGTGGTTGTTTCGGGAGGGTACAATTTTCTTAACAGACTTGAAATAAAAATCAATGAAAATTACCGTGATGTCAGTACTCATTGCTCGTCTTCAGAATCAGCTCCTCAAGGTTACTTGTACCTTTTCCATTAAAAATCGCGGGATTTGTGCTTAACACTATTGACAAGGGGTGAACAAAGCAGAAACAAGAAACAGGGATCATCTGGCTAGTTGATACAACACAACAATACTGTCAGATATAATAACAGTTTAGCAGCAAGCGTGCTAGGAAACAGTTAAAAACGAGAAATACACACTAATTTGACATCTTAACGTTTGAAATGCACTTCAAAGCCGAAAATAGTCAGCGTATAAGATGAAACAACAGATAATTGCAATTCCCATGTTATACGTTAAAAACCTCAAAACAACTCAATCAGTTTTTTTAAACTGTGACAATAATTCGAGAGAATACGTTTGTTTACGTTTTACATTTATTTGGCGTTTTCTTGTCTATTTTAAAAGTAATTGCACACTTCTAGGAAAAAATCGTGATAAAAGGTTAGGGAGAACAACAAAAGGAAGGATCGATACACACGTACCTTCAACGTCAGGTTTAATCAAGAGCACACAAGAAATAATAGAATTATGTCAACATGTGTTTTAATCTTAGATGACTTAAACATACTTGGGCTGTAAATGGCGATTATATCCCAATGTGACTTAAAATATTGAACTTAAACTAAGAAACAAACTGGGGACCATTGCAGTTAGAAGTTCCCTAAGTGGAGGGGGTGACATGTCTCTGTCAAATGCATCTTCACGCAGTCAAAGACGTGTATGTTTTCAACAAAATATCTGGAAAAACATTTATAAATAAATACTTTATTGTAAATATATTCTTACAAACATTTTACTCCTTTTTTCTTTGATTTTAAATAGATAAAACCATATAAGTTCAAATGGAAGCAAGAGCACATTATGATGCATAGCAAAACATTACACCCCCGGCACAGTAGTGCACGACATGTGCATGCGTGTGCGCTCGTCCTATTGGCTGATAAAACACGCTCATATGGAAGGAAGAAAACTGATTAGCTATCAATCCATGTGCTTTTTACACAGAGTTCATGGTGTCCGCCTCCTTTTGGGAAATGTAAGAACTAAAAAAACGAAGATTTCTACACAAAAAAGTAAATTACGAACTAGGATTCAGATGAGAGTCAGGTTTCTGCTCCGAAAAAAAAATCGCAAGCAATTTTGCGAAATGGGAACTTATCCCAAGGCTCCCACTTCGACGGTTCAGGTTCCGTATACGCAGCTACATTTCATCCTGGTTTGGGAAAATGGGTTCTCAGTTCGACGGGAAGTTAAAGACACACGCGCGCCGATATACACACACATACACACACACGCACACCCATATATATAAAAATCTCTAAGAAAGAGAAAACTAGTAAAAACTTTCAGAAAGAGACTTTTGCGAAAACTATTACTGCATGAACGGCGGGTCATGTCAAAGTACAGCTGATGGTTATAAATGTAGATGCGGCAACACAGGTTATAAAGGATCCCGTTGTCAACACCGCAAGTTTTTTTTTTTTTTTGCATTCTAGTAAAAATGCCCTTAGTGCCTTATGTGTGTTATTAAAATAAAATATTGTATTGCAAAATCGGGTAAAACTGTTGCTCAAATCAATAAAGATATTTTCAAAAGTCGGCGTTTACTGAATATTTTTATCTTGTGCAAAAAATGTTTCGGTATCAAGTTCAACAAATAATTAAAGCTCTTAACGAGTATAGAAGTAACACGTATCCGTAGTGAACGCATGGCTGTCACAAATGATTACTCATGTGATTGTGACAGCAGGGGGTAGGAGCAACACTCTCAGTTAGATGCATTCGTAAATGCTGTTCTTTTTCATGATGATAATGATTATATATATATATATATATATATATATATATATATATATATATATATATATATATATATATATATATATATATATATATATATATATATATATATATATAATGTTACGCCAATAATGCTTTTCTGGTCATATAGGCCCTTTCCATAAATTCAATTGGTTTTTAGATAGAATGTGGAAATTAACATTAATCATAATAACACTTTTTCCACCAATTTTACATAGTTCAGTTCTCACATTTAAATGCCAATGTTACATTATTATTGTTTTTATCATTTTAACCTGAAAATGTTAAAAATATTTGACAGCCGTCGACGAATGTGAGAGTAATCCCTGTGTACATGGGGAATGTATTGACACTATCAATGGTTACATGTGTGACTGTTACGGTACAGAATATAACGGGCAACACTGTGAGACTGGTTAGTTAGATTTTTGATTATATCATTCATTTACTGGTGTTTAAAAAAAAAAAAAGTTTGTTACCTCAGCGCTTCTTAATGTCCTGCATAGTTATAGAAAGTTATATTTTATCTAATGGAGATGTGTGATTTCAAAATTGTGTTATTTTCGAATTTATTCATATTGTTATAGAAAAAATTTCTAGATCAATATAGCTTATTTCTACAGATTTTCTGATATAATTTTGTTGAAATAATATTAAAAGAACTAAATAAATATACAAACGATACTTATGAATAATATATGAACTTTAACGAGGTTTTGCCACGACAGACAATAAGACAACCACTTCAGAGCTGTCTATTAATTACAAATAAATGATGGTCTCTTTTCAAATAATTTGTCAAACGTATAAGTGAAACATATTATGTTCCGATGTTGTGATGGCATAGGCTATTTTATTTCGTTTTTAATATGATTTACTTTGCAATGCTATTGTTGTTTATTGTTAGCATATGCTGAAATGCCATGACACCTAATAAATGACTGGAACTGTCATGCAATGAATAACATTTGACGTTAAAAATTGTGTGACATATTTCTTTGAGTGTTATATGAATCTGAAACTATGCATCCCATTTCTCACCTTGCGGCTTCTTATTAGGCTTTGTAGGTTAGCTTAAATAAGGTTTTTGATTAGAGTCTTATTTTTATAATGAAATGTCCTGGTTCAATAACGGTCAGGGGTGGTATGCAGGTTATTAATTTCGCTTATTGTCTCAGCTTGGCTAATGCAGTGGCTTGGATCACCTATCACAGAATCCAAAACTAGCGAACATTCAGTCTTTCTGTTATTCCATATACTTTTAATTGATATACGTTTTTTGGCATTTTGTAAAAATGAGGTTCCTTGTAGTTTTCCAAACTGTTAATGAAACATGTGAAGATTATTATATTTGATACCAATCAGTTGATATATGCTCTAAGTATCCACATAAATTTATAAATCTTAATGTTAAAATGATGCTATATTGCGTTTATTGTAAGATGTCTTACTAAAATAGAGCTTTTTAATTTTAAAGTTAATAACAAAACTGATTTTTATAGATGTCAATGTAGATACTATTGCAATGGGTTGTGTCATTGGACTACTCGTCCTCACAAACACATTCGCTGTATTTCTTCTGGTAAAGCGGTAGGTCAAAATTCAATTTAAATGTGTTTTAATGCTTCTAAAATATTGAATTCTAAAAAGATTAAAGTCTACATATTTAATAACCGTTGTTAATATTAAGAAAAATATAAATCTGAACATCATTGTTATGATATATCGTAGCTTTAAATGCCAACTACTAAGCGTCGGAATATAAAAGTGTTGATGAGCCAGACATAATAACTGACAAAATAGCAAATCCGACAATATAATTAACGCATTTTGAGATCTCTGTGCAATTATGACTTACAGAAAATGTATGAAAGTTAAGAAAGATGCTCAGCAAACAGCTGTGGATGCACCAGCATCACTCGATGAATACACGTATATCAGAAGCAACACGCCGTCAGCTACAACTATCAGCATGGTTAATGTCCACGTGAGCGGCGACTTCCAACAGAAGAGGGACAATACCAATGAAATATGTGAACACGAGTGCGAGGCATACCAAACGCTTCACGTCTACCAAAACTAAGCCGAGTATAGAACCCAAGATACATACGAATAACTTTGCGACTTCTACAAAGATATTATATATTACTAGTTGATACACATATTTTCAGAAACCTCGTATTACTTTTGTCTGCTTTCATGTAGTATCAGATGTATCACTGGTAATTAACCACATGAATCAAAGCGAAGCTAAACATAGTAGATACTAATCATCAGTTGCTCTTGCAATATATAAAACGAATATATAAAACGAATTTCTCTTTGTAGCAATATAAAGCTTATTTTACATTATGGTTTGGTAATAAAAATATGAACTACTCAATGCCTTGAGCGAGAATTTTAAAGAGTTAGGGACTGAAGTTGTTATGAGACCACTAGGAGAATAGGTTTCGTTCTTCCTTTTTCACCAATATAAACAAATCGCTAACAAAGTTGCTTGCCACTTTTGGATTAAACAAAAACTGCCACGCACTAAAGTTATTCACACAAGTAGATCCTTCTTGCCTTCAGGTGCCCATGCAGAGAGCATGCTTTACTTAACTTTATACAAAAACGAGTTAGTGACACTTTAAACATGGTGCATACTTCACCATTTCGGAATTTATTCTGCACTTTAGATAAAAAAAGTATTAACACCCAGAACCACATAATAATCTGAATAAAACTGTGGATAAGCAAAAATATACTATACAATTACAGTTTGCTTTAGTGTTTCGTATGTTTCGAAAGATTAAATGTTACGTCTGCTGAATCGAAATGACTGATTGATTACTGGTTGTTTATTAGGCTTAGAACAAAACTGTGGATACAGTTAATAGCATTCCAGCATTGCAGCAAAACCAACTGGCATTTAGGAATTATGTAGTAATTTACTAGCATTATTTCGATGAAACATACAATAGCATAAAATGCTGAGCTTTTGTAGAGGACACAAAAAGCCTATTCTTTTAAGAAAAATACATACACTGGTTATCGTTTTAGCACGCATGATTTCATTCGAGTCACGATTTTGCAAAGGAGCTAGAGGTCAGGGTGATCTCCTAGAGCATCAATTAAAGACCCCATGTATAGATACCTGTACCTAAGAATAGAGATCATCTTAAAACAGCACTGCAATTAAATTAACTGCTGTAATTTAACTTTGGATGTTGGGTCAAAATAAGTAAATTTTACAAAAAGTTATGTGCAGGAACCTTGCTGCCTATATGCTGATTATGCATCAATAATAAACACGCGGTAGTGATAGCAAAATTCCATATGGTTCCACTTGAATTAGAAGTGTTCATTTTATGGCTTCCCTATCTCGTTTCTCATAACGAAAGGATAATATTGTAATGGGATAATGAAATGGTAACGTCTACAAATAAATTTTAACTGGATTGATATTGAGCATAACTTATACACACGCGGATTTGCTTAGCTTGGAATTAAAGGCTTTAGCTTACTAGCTGCATAACGTCTTCAGGTATGCATAAAAATCAAGTATAAGACTTTGAGCAAAAAAATACATTGAACACAACACGCAATATAAATGTTGAATATCTATTATTTGTTCGACATATATAATATAGAGTAATTTATACCATCATTTGAAACAATTTGGTTGTTGTATTTGAAAAGAACAATTAAAATAAATGTATACTTTTTATATTTCAAATATAAAGATAAATTTTGCCGCTATTTACCTGGATTGAACCGATGTTTTTTTTAATAGCATAAGCCTGTTATATCGCAATTTCCACTAATGGTATTTTTTTCGATTATTAACTTTTTAGTTTAGAATTAAAAAATCAATAAGGCATACGTCTTTAATCTTTTCTATTTCATTGGGTCGCCTCGGGTATTTTTAACACTTTTCATTCTGATGTATGTAGGCTGCAATTCTGTGGTTGCGGCAGATAGTTAATCTTTTTTTCACGTGACAAAAACATTCTTGGCATGATGCATTTCATGAGGCGTCTAATAAAATCGTAGCTAAAACCTTATAATTGCCAAAAATCGAAAGACATATGTTAAGGTGTAACTAACAATGTATATTTCTTGTAGAAAACGTCGAATGTTTGATTCTGTTCACAGTACATGAAATAAATAGTTGACCTAAATTGATGTTGTTATGGTGGGCGGGCACTCCGGCACGTGTTGGATGCACGCACGACGCACGGACAGCCATACGAACGGACAACAGACACAGAAGAGAACGGAGTTAATGGAAGTGCTTTGACTCGTCTGTTCAGAACGAAATCAACGTGTAAGGCTGGAAAAAATAAAGAATAAAGATCATAAATACATAGTAAAGATCTTAAACACAGCATGAAATAACATGACATATGGGGCGGAGTGTCTGCCATAAAAACAAAAGAAAATCAGCCAAAATATTAACAACCAATTGCCATTAACACACACGTCAATCACATAAATTCTACAGCATTAATACGAATGACAATATTTCCCTAATGCTGCAAATTGCCTCTAAAACACACGTAGTAGCTTAAGGAATTTTTAAGAAAAATAATCGTCATTACTCGTTCGGTGGTTGAAACACATTTACGCAAAAACTCTTTTAAAATATGTCCTTTTAATTTTTTGCAGTTTACTCAAAATATGGCCCTTCAATATCGAGCTTTGTAACATGACTAAACTGCAAATAAATACATAAGGTAAAAATTGTTCCGAATCTGGTACCACACCATAAGTGACAACCAGAAACAAACCTCTCAAATTCTGGCTTCAGAAAGGGTCACAAAATTATACCGTAGCAACAAAATTATACAGTAAACATTTTGAACGCATGCTATAGCCTGCATGAATCAAATGCTAGCTTCATACACTTACCATCATTGCTTCCACGCTCCATAATACCCTTCACACATATTCAGGTCTTACTGACCAGATAGCATCGTAGGGGACTTGTGTGAAGTCGCAACTGACCATGGACAGCATTGAAGGGGATCTGAACATAGAGTATATGGAGTGAGAAAATTGTTCGAGCATTCGAAACACACAAGATTGCTACTACTTGCCCGAGATATGCGGGTCATTTCAGAGTTCAAATATTACCTGGCTCCAAGTACCACTTAAAACCTCGTAATTTTGCACAAAATATACAGCCGCCCTTGTATGCAACACATCGTATTCACATAAAATTACTACTTTCGAGCGGCTAATAAATTTTAAACACTGGTGACGTGGCATTTACTTACACGTAAGAAAAGTATCTGTGCACATAACTTCGTATAGAAAACCTCACAACTGGTACGCTTATTTTAACAAACACATGAAAGACGTAACTTAAATACTCAAAAATCGTCCACTAAGTTCGCATCTTCTAGCTATTCATGTGGAATGGAGTCCACGTGGCATTCACAAAAGCCACATCCACACACAGTTAAGTGTATGTCTTCACCAAAACGATAGAAAGTGCCGTTTAACAATAAAAGATGACCTTATATAGTGCCAGTGAGCTAGCACACTTCTGGTAACAGGCACAAAGTGAATACACTGCCTGCAGACCAACTAATGGCTATAAGCATTATGGATAGACAAACCAACCAGGTTCATAACAGATGTATACAGATAAACTTTCTCGATCACGTAATCCAAATTCTGCAGCGCATTGTCATTCAACCATCTATATTCTACGATGGATTGTTAATCACGCTATCTATATTCTGCTTGGAAAACTTCCAATTTTCCGATAACATGAAGTTATATGTTATATGTCATGTTATATGTATTCTTAAAATATGTCAGATAGTAGCCGACAAGCATATCATCTTTAGATGAAAAGAATTTTTGCTGCAGCATCTCTTAAGATATGACTTTGCAAGACCTTTGAAATAGTAAAATCATCATACTAATTACCGTCTTTTACCACATATGATTGTTTTTGTTTCTTTTTTTTTGGCAATTGAAACAAAAATACATTTCTTAGCGCAAATGTCATTTCTAAAAGGGTTGAATAAATAATTTTGTATTTTGTGAAACAGTTCTGTAGGAAACTGCTGAATTTGACTTCAGATTAATGAATCGGACGGATGCAGCTATTGCAAAAGTGTATCATCTAATGGAAATATGCCAACAAGTTGCGAAAGAGTGTCGAAGAAAATGAAAATGGCTTGATAGTATGAGTGAAGAGTGCATGGAGATATGATGAACCTACTGGCCATCCATCTTTTGCAAGACTGAAATACGACAATAGCAATGGGTTTGAATTTGCTGACATTGAGTGCAGAACGGCCTACAACCTGAAATGCAAACAATGTTAGCCTACTTTTTAACCTTTCTTCTGTAGCTTTTGTGCCATGCAATTAAATAATTGAGAGCAAACCTTTATATAATAAACAAACCATTTTTTGAAAACAAAATCTGAATTTGATTAATTAAGTTAACGATAAGTACTTAATAATTTAGCACAGACCATGAGAAATTAACATGTCACCAGTTGAAGGTCACTATGGTTCAAAACCAGTGGAACACGTATGATCATGTATATCTGTTTAATTAATGTATTAAGCTTTGATAGTAATATGGAAAAAGAAAAGTGAAAATGTTGCTCACATAGCGACGGAGAAAATACAAGTGGTTGGATTTTTTATAGTTTTATTCCTTATGTGACATCAGAATTGGAGGATTAAGTGTATGTTTCACTCGCTTTTGGACTATTTGTCATTCCTTGCCATTATGTTAGTCATTGTGCAGTTTTGTGTAATTAGACCAGACACCTGAACTTACCTTGGAGCCCCGGGCGGTATATATTTGGTTTCTTTTTCAGTTTGAATTGGTATTTGAACTCGCCCGAGTCATACCGTACAAACACTGTTATTTTCTTTTGCAAATTGCATAACAAGGAACAGGTGATATTTGGATTGACAACAGACAATCTGTGATTAGTTAACAGTTCTCTGAGGTGTTCATTGCCTGTTGCAATTAAGCATCGTATCGATATCTGTCTGCAAGAATGCCTCTGTTTCATACAAATCAACAGATTACTTCGGTTCTCTGAACTATGCCTATTATAATATGTCCTTATAACTTAAAAAAAAGCATAAAATGTCCTTCACATTTCTACGTTTTCGTATTATGTAATGTCATTTCTTGGTATCAGCACACCATTGTTTATTATTGCACTAATTATTATTGTTTCCGACATTAGTGTGAGTTACAGTCACTACATGTGTACTCATAAAATGACATACCTTATCAAACTTAATTTACATCAGTTTTGCATTAGCATATAACAATGTGCAAACTTTTGTGTTATTATCTTTTCAAACAATTTTTAGGATTTATGACAAACTTCACTCGAGACAACAGAAATCCGAAATAGTCAATGTGTAATATTTTCAATATATTTTCAAGATATTCGTTGTGATATTTTCCGTACAACCGATGTAAGGAAACGTTTTGACCCCAAAATAAATTAATCCCCCGGTCGATTTGTTTTAAACCAGACAAGCTCCCCGATCGACTTGTTTAAATAAACAGATCCTCTGAAATGTTTTAACCTCCTTTATTTATTATTTCTTTATTTCTTTCCACATATGGCTAGTTTATTAGTTTCTTTAATTAAAATAAAAACCGTATCCATGAATAACAATTTGTTTAGCAACTAACATCTTCATTTTCAAACACGAAAACCCTTCCAGCACCATTAACATACAGTCACCAAAAATCTGTCCAAGCTCAATAATGACATTTCAACGGCTCGAAATGGCCATTTTGATCGACAAAATAGATACTCTCGTCTGTGTGATTTGTGTTTCCAAGTGAATTCAGTGGTCGGAACGCAAGCAATTTGTAGGTATTTCCTTATTTACTGTAAACGCAAATGACGGTCTGTAGAAGAGTAGCTGCTGCGTGCAATTCTGCTTCTATACCCCATTTTCCATCTTTCTCCATTGCCGTAGATGCCAGGTGTTTCACGAAATGATTGCATAGACAAATAAACCTCTAAACTTTACTACATCTTCCTTTGTTTTAATCTGACGGCTGCGACATCAATTGACATTGATGGAACTATTGAGTGACATTACTTTGTTTTGATTAATCTCTTACTGATGTTTCCTTGCATGAAATATGTTTTTATTGGTGTTAATGAAAACAATAATTTTCTACATCAAAAGGTAGAAAATGCTTACTTTTTACTTCCATTTTATATTCAAACATGATTATTTGAAGGGGTCATTTTATTATACTGGTCTTTTTGTTATGGCGGGCTTTCCGTAAAAACAAATCGACCGGGGGTCTGTTTGTTTTAAAAGATATCGACCGGGGAGTCGATTTGTTTTGGGTCAAAATGTTTCATTGCACCGGTAATGTGTGCGCAAGCAGTCCGTGTGAGAATGGTGAAAGGTATGACGAAGCTAGCAAGGCTATATCTGTCTCTGCAGCGCTAACTATGACGGTGCTAATCGTGAAACATGCACGTTCTTCTCAAATTTCCAGAAATGCACTCATTTTCACACAAACATAAGATAAAGCATGAAATTTCATTTGGTTAGCAATTTGACTGAAAAAGAAAAGGAGAAAGAACGGCAAGCAAAACAGTTTTACAAGCTGTTTAAATATATTCATATATTCTCGTCGTTTTCCACAAGACTTAGTGCGCTCATTTTACCAACTAATCATTCTAGGGTAATTAATGTAGATATTCTAGAACTTTTTTGTGGTTTGCATTCAAATATCTATAAGTGCTACTTTGGTGACTCCTGAAAGAATGATAAATCGTGGGTTTCAATGTTCATGCATGGTTGGGTATTGCAGAGGAGCTTGTAGGTTATGTGCGATTAAATTTTGTGCGCCTTTGGGTTTTATTGGTGTTGAAGGTCGGATGGTTGGATGGGATGAAGACTGTGCAAAGGCTGTGCAATAATTCGCGTGGGGAGCGAATTATTTAGAATTAACAAACAAGCAAATGAGAGACAAAAGCAAATGGGAGGCAAAAGCTATATGGTTGATTTCATTCTTCCCCAAGCAAGATTATTTATTCATCGTTGCAATATTAAAAGTAGAGAAGTGTACTTTATTGAATACCTAAAATTTTTAAAATGTGGTGCTGTTAGTAGCTTTTTAATGCCAATAACATAATATTTGGTATTTTTGTGTAATTTTATTTGATAAATTAATCCAAAAACAGATATAAATAGTCTATCAATACTTATTCAACATAATTTCGTCTATTCTGATGTTACTAACCAGGCAGCAGACCTTGTTTAACTGATCATCTGCATTTCAAATAAATTGCAAACCATCATGCAAATGCTATATCTTCTTACACATTTTCTTAAACATCAAAAGATAGTTGACTATTGCCATGAAAATCCTTGCCGTCGCGACGGATTCTGCAGAAGTAGATCAGAGCGCTTTGAATGTTCATACAACGCTGGATCTCAACTGCTGTTTCTAACTGTTTTTATAGAAAAAGTTCTGCATATCGCTGGCTCTAAAATCATGCCTTTTTGCATCGAAGTTTGTTCAATAGAGATATGGTGCTATTCGCAACGTTATCACCTTGGTGAGCTCGCCTGTTTTGAGGTCTATTTATGATTAATTGAGGTCTCATTGAGAAAAAAGGATACAAGTGCACTTCCGCTTTATCACACCTGCACTTTTCACAGTGAGAACTGCGACACAGATCATTCACTTGCTTGTAGTAAATTCAGGCTAGTTCCCAAAGAATTCAACACCGAACAATTAACCAGGAAGAAGTGCACATTTATCAAATAATGTGTAATATTCACAAATTACACCGAATGTCGCTACTGCAAATGCTATCAACTTAGAAGAACAAAATTAGGATTAAAGTCAGATAGCAAATTCAATTGAACTCACTTTCAAAACAAATGCTATCTTTCACTCTCATACTTTGTACTGGAATGATTTAGAAATCAAAAGGGAATATAAACAAAGAATTTGCGAAAAGAGGATGAGCAGTCTGGCACACAACATTCAATATCGAAAAAGGCATGGGGAATAAAAGCATGTATTCTGAACACAACTTTTGCCACAACATTTGCCTCTTTCGTCGGAATGACAGCTGCCTCCGGCCATTCCGCAAGATAATCTGTAGCCACAATATTATAGCGGTTGACTGAATCTGTCTCCATCAGTAGCCCAAGGAGATCCAGGCCAAAACTGAACGAAACTACTGTCTGGTGGAGTTATGGGTGCAGCACCGAAGGGGTTTTTCGAAGATTGTTGCTGCGTTGGCAAGGATCACATTTAGGGACATATGCTTCACACATTCTCTAACGGAACCAGGCCAATAAGATCGAGATGCAACCTTTTCAACAGTTTTATTTATGCCAAGATGACCTCCAGCAGGATTGGAGTGGCACACCTTCATAATCTGGTTGAATTCACACTCACCCGCAGTGGTCCAAACTTCTTGTGGTTATAGTGCAATGTCCCATTCAGGATGCTGTATTTGGAGCAATTAACCCAGAAATTACTTTGCTGAATGAAACGCTTTCCGGCCAGCCTTTTTGGCTTTCACATGAAACCAAAAAATTAGTCATTTCTGTTGATTCCTTCTCTTCCATTTCGATAGTGCTGGTTCTTTGCAAATTAGCTTCTTTTATACTCATTTTTCCATTCCAGTCTGAGGCTATTCTATTCCCAAGAAATTGGCTGAGCAAATAGAATTTTGAATCAGATGCTCCGGAAAATGCAGAAACCAACGAAAACAGCGTAAAATGCAATTACTCCGTGATTATTGGTCGAGTCTTTTTTCTAATACACCTAGTCAATTGCACTTAAGGTTCAATTGCAATTCCCCTGCTGATTGCAATCATAGTCATAAGTAGCTTCCTGTTATCATTGCGATTTAATACTTACTGATTGCTGTGACGTCGGCCTGTAAGAGCCGGGGATGTAACGTGATGCCCCGAAAGAAGGCTGATCAGCCCTCGATAAGTGCGGACGTTTGAGCAGATGACTCTTTGCTTGAACAGTTAAGTGTAACTGAACAGTTGCCAGAAATCAATAAGAAATTGGTTACACTAACAAAGGGCCAAAGTGACTTATAGAATATGATAAAAGGAGTGGAGAGTCTAGAAAAAGACAACCAGATCAAAGACAAGAAAATTAGCGAACCAGAATCCAGGCTCAGTGATCTAGAGCAGTACACTCGCCAGGACGACATCATTATATTAGTACCCATCGCTCGTCTTCAGAATCAGATCCCTAAGAGTACTTTCACTTTGTACATGATAAAATGTCTAGTACAACAGGTGAAACAGGTAAAAAAAACAGAAACAGGGGACTTCTTCTGCATTTGTCGACGTAATCTGGCTGTGTGATAGAAACACAACAATAGTGTCAGATATCATAACAGGGCCTTGTAATAGTAACTTTTCCTGTTTGACTTATTTAGTGTTCTATTAGGTGAATTAAGAACTTAATAATGATTAAATTAATAATGATAAAAGAACAGACAGTTTGCGCTTTACATTACTGATAAGTGAAAACAAGAAAATAGGAAGTTGGTACCTTATAACTGCTATGTTTAATTCAGTTTCTTACACTAATCATTTCGAAACATGAAATTAAAAAAACTCAATACTGTTTGGTTTGCTTATTGATCTATTAGTTGATTTAAGAACTTATTGAAAGCAATATTACTTACCGGGGTGAGGATAAGGGGTTGGATGGGGAGAGTGTGGTTGTTTTGGGAGGGTACAATTTTCTTAACAGACTTGAAATAAAAATCAATGAAAACTACCGTGATGTCAGTACTCATTGCTCGTCTTCAGAATCAGCTCCTCAAGGTTACTTGTACCTTTTCCATTAAAAATCGCGGGATTCGTGCTTAACACTATTGACAAGGGGTGAACAAAGCAGAAACAAGAAACAGGGATCATCTGGCTAGTTGATACAACACAACAATACTGTCAGATATAATAACAGTTTAGCAGCAAGCGTGCTAGGAAACAGTTAAAAACGAGAAATACACACTAATTTGACATCTTAACGTTTGAAATGCACTTCAAAGCCGAAAATAGTCAGCGTATAAGATGAAACAACAGATAATGGCAATTCCCATGTTATACGTAAAAACCTCAAAACAACTCAATCAGTTTTTTAAACTGTGACAATAATTCGAGAGAATACGTTTGTTTACGTTTTACATTTATTTGGCGTTTTCTTGTCTATTTTAAAAGTAATTGCACACTTCTAGGAAAAAATCGTGATAAAAGGTTAGGGAGAACAACAAAAGGAAGGATCGATACACACGTACCTTCAACGTCAGGTTTAATCAAGAGCACACAAGAAATAATAGAATTATGTCAACATGTGTTTTAATCTTAGATGACTTAAACATACTTGGGCTGTAAATGGCGATTATATCCCAATGTGACTTAAAATATTGAACTTAAACTAAGAAACAAACTGGGGACCATTGCAGTTAGAAGTTCCCTAAGTGGAGGGGGTGACATGTCTCTGTCAAATGCATCTTCACGCAGTCAAAGACGTGTATGTTTTCAACAAAATATCTGGAAAAACATTTATAAATAAATACTTTATTGTAAATATATTCTTACAAACATTTTACTCATTTTTTCTTTGATTTTAAATAGATAAAACCATATAAGTTCAAATGGAAGCAAGAGCACATTATGATGCATAGCAAAACATTACACCCCCGGCACAGTAGTGCACGACATGTGCATGCGTGTGCGCTCGTCCTATTGGCTGATAAAACACGCTCATATGGAAGGAAGAAAACTTATTAGCTATCAATCCATGTGCTTTTTACACAGAGTTCATGGTGTCCGCCTCCTTTTGGGAAGTGTAAGAACTAAAAAACGAAAATTTCTACACAAAAAAAGTAAATTACGAACTAGGATTCAGATGAGAGCCAGGTTTCTGATCCGAAAAAAAAAAATCGCAAGCAATTTTGCGAAACGGGAACCTATCCCAAGGCTCCCACTTAGAAGGTGCAGGTTCCGTATACGTAGCTACATTTCATCCTAGTTTTGGAAAATGCGTTCTCAGTTCGACGGGAAGTTATAGACACACGCGCGCCTATACACACACACATGCACACACACGCACACCCATATATATAAAAATCTCTAAGAAAGAGAAAAATAGTAAAAAAGAGACTTTGGCGAAAACTATGACTGCATGAACGGGGGGTCATGTAAAAGTACAGCTGATGGTTATAAATGTAGATGCGGCAACACAGGTTATAAAGGATCGCGTTGTCAACACCGTAAGTTTTTTTTTGCATTCTAGTAAAACTGACCTTTTTGCCTTATGTGTGTTATTAAAAATATAATATTGTATTGCAAAATCGGGTAAAACTGTTGCTCAACTCAATAAAGATATTTTTCAAAAGTCGGCGTTTACTGAATATTTTTATCTTGTGCAAAAAAAATGTTTCGGTATCAAGTTCTTAACGAGTATAGAATAAACACGTATCCGAAGTGAACGCATGGCTGTCACAAATGATTACTCATGTGATTGTGACAGCAGGGGGTAGGGGCAACACTCTCAGTTACATGCATTCGTAAATGCTGTTACTTTTCATGATGATAGTGATTCTATATATATATATATATATATATATATATATATATATATATATATATATATATATGTATATATATATATATATATATTGTCATATACTGGGGGGTAGACCTCATTTACTAATGTCCCTGATAGCATGCCACATCACCAAAGTCCGCACCCAATATATGTTGATCTACGGTCTCCCTTCGTAAATAAGTCTGCTGCAGTTGTTCTGGTCAGTAGTTGGGTACTGTGTGACGTGCAGATGGTTGCACAGTCACTCTCGCTATCCCGGTGATGGTATCCTGGTGTTTGTGAATCCGCCAGTTAGACGTACGCTCGCTTCGTTAGTTGAACGTCAAATCTCTTGACGTTTATTGAATATGGTTGCTTGCGGGTAGTATACAATAAATCCGCCAGCCCACCAAAATAGCTCAAAAGCCAAGAAAAGCAACAAGATAAAATTTCCATGTTTAATTGGAAATATTCAACCGATAGTAAATAATAGTAAACAAATCCGAAATAATAATAATAAATAACATGACGACCCCTAATTCCTAAACTAAATCATCCCAGATAACTGGGACACACTTTCTACATGAATTCAGACCTCAGACAACCTAACCAAACTCCCATGCAGCTCGAGATAACTGACTTCTAAATAAAACCCACTGCAGTGACGATCCAAGTACCAATATAAGTACCATCTGATTAGACAGCTAAAGTAATTAATACTCTTATGAATCCGAGATATCTGACCAAAATATCCAACTATGAACGACAATATATATACATATTTACATAATTCAAATTATAGCAACCAACCACTAAATACCCCGAACTCCAATTGACTATAATCTCCAATATAAGGTTGTTGAAAAGCAGGTAATGTTTAAAAGATGCCACCATGATTCAGAATCCCAGAATCCCGACTGCGCTCCAAAATCCGAATCCCTGAATCATAATTTGAATCCCTGAATCATGATCATGAATCGAATCCGTGAATCATGATTCGAATCCCTAAATCACGAATCGAATCCGTGAATCATGATTCGAATCCCTAAATGATGAATCCTTAAGGATTCGGATTCAAACACCAAACATGGATAAATTGCTGATATGGAGTTCAAATCTGGTCAAAATGTTAAAGCGAGAACCGGAGCTATATTTTGCTTTCTTTTTGGGAGCCTGAGTTGTGAGTTTCATCATAAGCTGAGCAGAAAGTGGAGCTGAAACTTGAATCAAATCACAATATGGAATCATGATTCAGGTGATGAATCTTGCAGGTTCATACTTCTATTTGGAGGAAGAACGATTATGTGCAGATTAAAGTCAATTGGAGAAATGCCCCATCTTATCTCTTCACTCTGCCACGGTGAAATCCCATTCTTGGTCTCATACCTGGCAATGAACGGTGAGGCTTCAGCTGAATCCGAGACCCCCATTGAGCTGGGCTCACCCCTATTTATACTTGTTTGGGCCAAACAACGCTAGCAACACAGTCGTAACCCTCCGCGACCCGAACTAGTTCACTTCGTTACCAGTACTTTTACCACTAAGCACCACTGTGAAATATATAAAACTTAAACAATTATTTTACTACCAACTTTCTGATATTTCACCAATAACTACATTCAAAACGGTGAAAATTAGCCATTTTCGCCTATTTTTGTGAATATATTACTACGCATCTGCCAGGGCAACATGTAAACAGCCGCCATTTTCAAATACGAACATTAAATATGCACTTGATTTTTAATGGTTTTGGGACGTTATTCAAACCTCCCGGAGCCGAAAACGACAAATTATTAAATTTAGTAACTCTTTTCGTACCATAAAAAGGTAATTTGGTAAATTAAACCAAAATTAAGAAGAAAAAAAAACAGTAGAAGCTCAGCTGGTCACGAATCCCGGCTATCACGAATTATCACCCATAGTTTTTAACTTAAAATTTCCCCTTTAAAACGGCCTTAATTTCTAAAATACATGTAGTGTACTATTTTCCAATACCTATCTCAGTTATTCCCGGCATGTGAAATACAAAAACGTATGTTAAAATTCATAAAATGGAATTTTAACTAGTTTATAATTACTTCTGATTTTCACAGAACCGCCAAAACACACGTTTTTAATGGTCGTTTAATCGTTAAAATCCTGTTTATATGCCTGAAATTTTAATAAATACCAAAACTATAAAGCATGACGCGCCTGAATTGTAAACAAAATAATTGTTTAAAAATAGTTTTCTACGAGTTTCATGAGTTTTGAACATAGCTTTCCCAGTCAAAATGGCGAAATTTTAACGTTCGAGTAAAAGGCCCGTGGTGGGAGTCGAACCCCAGACCAAACGATTCGAAGTCCCACGCTCTACCAGCCACGCCACTGGCCCAGTTGGACGACTGAGCCCTGTCATTATAATACATGTGAAAAAATCAATATTTCAGTCCTGGGCGAATTTCACACATCCCCCACCTCAGGATTGAGACGTCCCGTCCAATCACAACACAGAAGTAAAGTTATATTTAAAAGGAGGAGATGAAGTAAAAAAAATACGGATACGAATATAAATGACAAGTAAAACGACCTGATATTTTACACCTGAAACTTAAACCTGATATTTTAAAGAATAATGTCTCTCTTGTGAGTGTTTCCCTCTCCACCACGGCATATGCGAATGGTAGGTGCCGGGCACTCTGCGCAATTCACATCAACATTTATGGTGATGGTTTCACTACTGTCTGATCTCCGCACAATTTGGATGGAATGGCGATGGATTGGTGTGGCAATAAGATGCGGACAGCATTTTTTGGCATAGTACTTTTTCATGTCTTCGAATTTCTGCGAATATTCAGCATCCGCCCTTTTCCTAGCTTCCTCAAGTATATGAGGAGGAACCTCATCATATTTTGAACTTGCCAACGCACTCGAATCCATCACCGCCTCGATCTCCTCCGATTGAACGTCCTCATCCGGTGCACTCTGGACGTCAGCAACAGGTACATCGTTGTTGGAAACAGGTACCTCGTCGTTGACAACAGGTATCTCCTGGAGTACCTCCACTTGACTTAGCTCAACTTGTTCGATGGCTTCTTCGGCATCGCCGGTTACACCGAGAAACGGTGCCATCTTCCGATCAAATTCCCTTATGGCGGATTCTTCTCGGTCTTCTTGCAATTCTTCAGGAGCCCTCGGATTTGTCCACCTGAGTATACTGGAGTCCAGGAGAACTTCAGATGCCCGTTCCTGGTGCTTCCGGACTACATGGCGGTTCATGGTGGCCAGATCTTTCTCCTGACACACACAAAATGGACATTGGACCACCTTTCTGATTGGCAGTGCCTTGTGGATCTTCGGAGAGCGTGAATGGCAGCGGTGAAGGGAACGGATACCACAGGATTTCTGATGACGATGCCTGTTGGAACTGGTGCTAAACTTCTTCCCGCAACCATAACATTTATATGACCGTGACTGGTTCTTTTCCGGAGATCGCACCATCCTGCAACACATAAAACAAGTCATTCTTTGTGATGTTTCTGCCTTCCAAGCCTTTACACATTGAACTTTTAGGGTTGGTTCTGGTCAACACCATGAAATCTCTTGGAGCGACAAATCATCGAAGATCAGGTTGACCTCGGAATGGTTTGAGTAGATTGAAATGTACTATTTTTATTGGACATTCTGAGTTCTTTTGGATACGGTAGATGGCATCGCTGAGTTTTTCCACAACATTGTACGGCCCGATCCATTTATTTTGTAGTTTTGGAGATAACCCAGGACGTCTGACGTGGTTTCTCAACCACACTTTATCTCCTTGCTTGAAAGCACTTCCGCTGACACCAACGTCGTAGTATTTCTTCTGAGTGAGAGCACTCTGTTGAAGTTTTCTGGCAGCAATTTCGTGCACTCTTTCCATGCGTTCCTGAAGTTTTATAACGTATTCTACTTCAGAGATAACAGTGTCACTTCCGGAGAAACCGATCAATAGATCTATTGGCAGCCTTATCTCACGTCCAAACATCATTTTAAATGGCGAAATTCCAGTAGAGGAATGTGGAGTTGATCTATAGGCCATTGTGAGAAGTGAAATATGTTGATCCCAATCCCGTTGTGCAAGAGACGTAAAGGGTCGCATCATAGCCTCAAGAGTGGCGTTGAAACGCTCCACCATTCCATCTGATTGTGGGTGATTAGCTGTTGTTTTCGTCTTCTTGATACCCAATAAACGGCATAAATCAAGCATTAGCTGACTGGTAAATTGTGTTCCTTGGTCACTGTGCAACATATGTGGTACCCTAAATCTACTGACGAAGTTTGTAACCAACACCTCAGCCACGGTGAGAGATTCTATGTTCTTGATTGGATATGCTTCCATCCACTTTGTGAAATAATCTCCAACAACAAGGATGTATTTGTTTCCATTGTCTGTCCTCGGCCAAGGTCCTGACAAATCCACCGCTACTCGCTCCAATGGCGCTCCAACTGACACATGACCGAGCGCAGCTCTTGCTTTCCTTCTGGGCTCTTTCGCCTTAGCGCACGCTTCACAGCTTTTTACGTGATTGGAAACATCTTCACCCATCCCAGCCCAGAAATACCGATACCGGAGCTTTGCCATGGTTCCATTTTCGCCCAAATGCCCAGCTGTTGGTTGATCATGCAGCTCTTCAAGCACAAACAGTTGGAGCTCTTTCGGTACAACTAGGCGCCAAAGTTTGTTTCCTGTCGTCGCGTCTACCCAGCTCATATACAGAACACCATCCCGTAGTTTGAGTTGATCCCATCTTCCCCAGACAGTCTTTGCCTTTGAAGAGCGATGTGAAATATCCCGCCATGGAGGCTTTTCGTCTCCTGCTTCCAGATGTGAAATTACCCAGCTTATATTTGTGTCTGCTCTTTGTTTATGTTTATTATCTTCCAATCCAAATGTTTCCAACCAACTTTTATTCGGTTGAATAGGTGCCGTTTGATGTGTAATATCATTGCTTTGAAAAACATCTCTTTCCTTTTGATTATTGGCTTGACGTCTGGTCAGTGCATTCACAGTAGAAGCTTCTTCGTCATGTCTACACTGTTTACACGGTTTCCTGCTTAAAGCGTCAGCATTTCCATGAAGCCTTCCTGGGCGGTGTTGTATGTCAAATTGGTAAGAATTAAGATAGTCCAACCACCTCGCCATTTGGCCTGCTGGATCTTTGAAATTGAACATGTAACGGAGCGAGCCGTGGTCTGTACGGAGCAGGAATTTCTTTGCGTACAGATAGTGCTTGTAATATTTAATAAAATAGAATACAGCCAGCATCTCTTTCCTTGTCACACAGTAATTCTTCTCATGCTTACTGAGTGATTTGCTGCCATACGCAATTACTCTTTCTTTACCATCTTGAATTTGCGACAAGACTGCACCAATTGAAACATGGCAGGCATCAGTATCTAGAATGAACTCAAGCTTTGGATCGGGATACGAGAGTATTGGAGAGGTGACTAATTTGTGCTTCAGCTGTTGAAATGACTTCTGGCAATTCTCCGTCCACTCAAACTTCTGGTTTTTCTGCGTGAGTTTATTCATCGGACACGCAATTTCCGAAAATCCTTCAATAAACTTTCTATAGTATGAACACAATCCTAGGAAGCTTCTTACTTGTGATACATCTTTTGGAATAGGCCAGTCTTTTACCGCTTCAATTTTGGCTGGATCTGTCTCTATTCCTTGAGCGGATACTTTATGACCCAAATAAATGACTTCCCGCTGAAAAAGCTTGCATTTCTTTGGTTTAAGTCGCAACTTCGCCTCACGTAACCTCTCAAGTACTACAGAAAGCCGCTGTAATCCTTCATCAAAGTCTTTGCTGAATATGATTATGTCATCTAGGTAGATCAGCAAAATTTCAAACCTCAAACCATTAAGGGTCTTTTCCATTAATCTTTCAAAAGTTGAAGGTGCATTCATCAAACCAAAGGGCATGACGTTAAACTGATAAAGCCCGTGAGATGGTGTTGTAAACGCTGTTTTTGGCTTGTCATTTGGATCCATTTCTACCTGCCAGTACCCCGAGGCCAAATCAAGTGTGGAAAACCACTTAGATCCACCTAGGCAGTCGAGAGCTTCGTCCGTCTTCGGTATGGGGTACGCATCTGGTATTGTAACCGCGTTCAGCTTTCTGTAGTCAATGCATAAGCGAAGTGTACCATCTTTCTTCCTCACCAATACCACCGGTGAACTCCATGGAGAATCAGAGGGTTCGATTACCTTCTTGTCAATCATGTCTCGCATAGCTGTATCTACTTCTTCCCTTAAATGAATTGGAATACGCCTGGGTTGCTGCTTTATAGGTGCCGATGATCCCGTATCAATTTTATGCTTTACTTGCGAAGTTCGTCCTAAATTCCCACCAGCATCACAAAACACATCTTGGTATTTGTAAATGACGTTTCTGAGTTTCTGAATATCTTCTTCTGAAAGATTTTCTGATACTTCTCCAACTATGGTCTCCAAATGTTTGGGAAGACTATTAGTCTCCATGCTAGTTTCGACCTTCTCTTCGGATATGTTGTTTAAGTTCAAAGTCGGAGTTTCCACATTAGTTTCAGGGTCTACTGGATGACCAATCCCTATGTTTGTATCTGGCCAGATCTCTACAGGTTCTTCTTGTGGATTACAAATGCGAACTGTCACTTCACCAGAAGAAATATCAGACAGACTCCGGCCCACTAATAATCCCCTCTCGGCTTGGAATTTCTGACTACCTTCAATAAGATTGATTCTCGTCTCACCACCTTTCCTATGCACGTGACCTGGAACCAACATTTCATGACCACCTGGAACGACAACTTTCCGTTGAATTGAAATACGACAACAGCTAGCCTCGCGCGAATATTCATTCCACATATCCAATTTCGCGTCACCAATTCTCATAGTCGATTTGTTAAGATTCAGCGTACACTTTTGAGCCGTGAGAAAGTCCATTCCAAGAATGGCATCCTTCTCTATATCTGCTACCACAACTGGATGCTCGATCTCTACATCTGCTAATCGCACACCAAGGACGACCCTTCCATAAACCTCGAGCGGAGAACCATTCGCCAACAATATGTTGCATGAATTCTTCTGTAAGGACTTGACGACACCCAACCTCTCAAAACATTTAAAAGACATGACCGTGATTGCAGATCCCGTGTCGACCAGAAAATCCAATGGCCTCGAATTAATACTTCCTGACACTGTGAGACCACATCCTTTAGAAAAGGTTGACACAACAATTGTAGGCCTATTTCCCATCTTGACTGACTCTCGGCCTCCAGACCCAGTCGAATCTAGTTTAAACGTGGCTGTTTGTTGAACTCAGGACAATTTGTCTTCACATGTCCCTCCTTTCCTCAATGCCAGCAGGTATAAGTTTTCCCATTGTCCTTCGATGTCTTCAGCTTTTGAATTTCCGTTCGCAGAGCTTCGATCTCTTTGGACATTTCAGCGATGCTAAGAGCAGCATTTGACTTTTCCGTAGACTTTCGCCCCTGATCTTTTATATGTGCAACTGTTGTCATTTCCCGGACATGCCTTTTCCGTGGATTCTCAGTGTTGTCGAATGCTTCCATCCTACTGGCTACAGACACCATGTCGTCAAAAGAAAAGGTGTTTGCGTCAAAAACTCTCTTCTTTAGTTCACTATCGTCTAAGGCATGAAGAAAATGATTTCTGCAAAGATCTTCAAATATCCTCCCAGTTGCTTCCGGGTATGCTTTCGTCGTTAACTGTTTTATCGCTTGCGCAAGTTGTACCACGGTTTCCTTTTCTTTTCGCTTTCTGTTGCGTAGTTGAATCATATAGAGTTCCGCTCTATTTCCTGGCTCGAAATGATCCCGCAAAGCGTTTTGTAGTAGATTGTAGCTGCGTTTGGTCTGTGATGAAAGGAAACGTAGTATTTGACATGCTTCACCCCGTAAGCTTACAGCAAGAAATTGTGCCTTCTCAGACTCATCCCATTCATTCACCATTGCTACTGTCTCAAAATGTGATATAAATTCCGACCATGAGCCTTTACCATCAAAGTGATCTGGCATCACCTTTGGTCTCCTTGAAATCTGAGCTCGTCCATGAGTTGATGCTGTCTCTTCCCTTTGAACTCCTTCTTCTGCTCTCTGTGTCAGGTAGCGAATGTCATCTAGCATATCCTGCATTGCCTTCAGATGTTGCTGTTGAGCTTGAAAATTGTCGCCTCCTCCATTTAGTGATCTTCTAGGCCTTGCATCTGCATCCCGATGCTCGTTTATTTGTCTTCGCTCTCCATTCTCAAATTGCGATTGATGTTGTACCCGAGAAGAAGCATTTTTCTCAGGTCGATTCAGTTCATTGCACGATTCTGCCCTGAAAATGGCTCCACTTCTTGTCTTTGGTCGTACATCGGCAAGCATTAACAGTGCATTTGATGCCATCTCAGTGCGTGGAATACTTTCTTGCTCCTGATGGTCACCAACAGCCTCCTGATAGTCTTCCTCCATATTCAACTATGACTGATAAAGCAAACAACAGCCAATTACCCTAAAACCAAGAAACCATGCCGGACGAAATCCAAAATTTAAAACCCGGAGAGAAAATACTGACATAAAACTATATTTTCAAACCTCTGAAAAATCGACTGACTCACACCAAAGAACAAGAAAAGTATTTAAAAAAAAATGAGGTTGGAACTTTCAGTAGGCTCTGTCCGAACCAGTATTATCTTACTCCCAACTACTGAACAACAAGACACTCCCTAGGCATCACCTAAATAGGAATTTAACCATGCATCCCAATGCAACACCTATGTAGGAATTTCCTATCCTAGCTTATGAGTACACACATTCTCTAGGCTTCACCTAAATAGGAATTTAACCATGCATCCTAATGCAACACCCATATAGGAATTTTCCATCCTAGTTGCCGAATAAAGCTGACTATATTTCGAAACAGAGACGTGGAGATCGAATCACTGGATCCCATCCAATTGTGCACTATTAGAAAGGATCCCACCGCTGCCACCAAAATATTGTCATATACTGGGGGGTAGACCTCATTTACTAATGTCCCTGATAGCATGCCACATCACCAAAGTCCGCACCCAATATATGTTGATCTACGGTCTCCCTTCGTAAATAAGTCTGCTGCAGTTGTTCTGGTCAGTAGTTGGGTACTGTGTGACGTGCAGATGGTTGCACAGTCACTCTCGCTATCCCGGTGATGGTATCCTGGTGTTTGTGAATCCGCCAGTTAGACGTACGCTCGCTTCGTTAGTTGAACGTCAAATCTCTTGACGTTTATTGAATATGGTTGCTTGCGGGTAGTATACAATAAATCCGCCAGCCCACCAAAATAGCTCAAAAGCCAAGAAAAGCAACAAGATAAAATTTCCATGTTTAATTGGAAATATTCAACCGATAGTAAATAATAGTAAACAAATCCGAAATAATAATAATAAATAACATGACGACCCCTAATTCCTAAACTAAATCATCCCAGATAACTGGGAGACACTTTCTACATGAATTCAGACCTCAGACAACCTAACCAAACTCCCATGCAGCTCGAGATAACTGACTTCTAAATAAAACCCACTGCAGTGACGATCCAAGTACCAATATAAGTACCATCTGATTAGACAGCTAAAGTAATTAATACTCATGAATCCGAGATATCTGACCAAAATATCCAACTATGAACGACAATATATATACATATTTACATAATTCAAATTATAGCAACCAACCACTAAATACCCCGAACTCCAATTGACTATAATCTCCAATATAAGGTTGTTGAAAAGCAGGTAATGTTTAAAAGATGCCACCATGATTCAGAATCCCAGAATCCCGACTGCGCTCCAAAATCTGAATCCCTGAATCATAATTTGAATCCCTGAATCATGATCATGAATCGAATCCGTGAATCATGATTCGAATCCCTAAATCACGAATCGAATCCGTGAATCATGATTCGAATCCCTAAATCATGAATCCTTAAGGATTCGGATTCAAACACCAAACATGGATAAATTGCTGATATGGAGTTCAAATCTGGTCAAACTGTTAAAGCGAGAACCGGAGCTATATTTTGCTTTCTTTTTGGGAGCCGGAGTTGTGAGTTTCATCATAAGCTGAGCAGAAAGTGGAGCTGAAACTTGAATCAAATCACAATATGGAATCATGATTCAGGTGATGAATCTTGCAGGTTCATACTTCTATTTGGAGGAAGAACGATTATGTGCAGATTAAAGTCAATTGGAGAAATGCCCCATCTTATCTCTTCACTCTGCCACGGTGAAATCCCATTCTTGGTCTCATACCTGGCAATGAACGGTGAGGCTTCAGCTGAATCCGAGACCCCCATTGAGCTGGGCTCACCCCTATTTATACTTGTTTGGGCCAAACAACGCTAGCAACACAGTCGTAACCCTCCGCGACCCGAACTAGTTTACTTCGTTACCAGTACTTTTACCACTAAGCACCACTGTGAAATATATAAAACTTAAACAATTATTTTACTACCAACTTTCTGAAATTTCACCAATAACTACATTCAAAACGGTGAAAATTAGCCATTTTCGCCTATTTTTGTGAATATATTACTACGCATCTGCCAGGGCAACATGTAAACAGCCGCCATTTTCAAATACGAACATTAAATATGCACTTGATTTTTAATGGTTTTTGGGACGTTATTCAAACCTCTCGGAGCCGAAAACGACAAAATTATTAAATTTAGTAACTCTTTTCGTACCATAAAAAGGTAATTTGGTAAATTAAACCAAAATTAAGAAGAAAAAAAACAGTAGAAGCTCAGCTGGTCGCGAATCCCGGCTATCACGAATTATCACCCATAGTTTTTAACTTAAAATTTCCCCTTTAAAACGGCCTTAATTTCTAAAATACATGTAGTGTACTATTTTCCAATACCTATCTCAGTTATTCCCGGCATGTGAAATACAAAAACGTATGTTAAAATTCATAAAATAGAATTTTAACTAGTTTATAATTACTTCTGATTTTCACAGAACCGCCAAAACACACGTTTTTAATGGTCGTTTAATCGTTAAAATCCTGTTTATATGCCTGAAATTTTAATAAATACCAAAACTATAAAGCATGACGCGCCTGAATTGTAAACAAAATAATTGCTTAAAAATAGTTTTCTACGAGTTTCATGAGTTTTGAACATAGCTTTCCCAGTCAAAATGGCGAAATTTTAACGTTCGAGTAAAAGGCCCGTGGTGGGAGTCGAACCCCAGACCAAACGATTCGAAGTCCCACGCTCTACCAGCCACGCCACTGGCCCAGTTGAACGACTGAGTCCTGTCATTATAATACATGTGAAAAAAATCAATATTTCAGTCCTGGGCGAATTTCACAATATATATATATAATGTTACGCCAATAATGCTTTTCTGGTCATATAGGCGCTTTCCATAAATTCAATTGGATTTTAGCTAGAATGTGGAAATTAAAATTAATCATAATAACACTTTTTCCACCAATTTAACATAGTTCAGTTCTCTCACTTAAATGCCAATGTTACATTATTATTGTATTTATCATTTTAACCTGAAATGTTAAAAATATTTGACAGCCGGAAAAAATGTTTCGGAATCAAGATCAACAAATAATTTAAGCTCTTAACGAGTATAGAAGTAACACGTATCCAAAGTGAACGCATGGCTGTCACAAATGATTACTCATGTGATTGTGACACCAGGGGGTAGGGGCAACATTCTCAGTTAGATGCATTCGTAAATGCTGTTACGTTTCATGATGATAATGATTTTATATATATATATATATATATATATATATATATATATATATATATATATATATATATATATATATATATATATATATATATATATATATATATGTATATATATATATATGTATATATATATAATGTTACGCCAATAATGCTTTTCTGGTCATATAGGCCCTTTCCATAAATTCAATTGGTTTTTTTTGCTAGAATGTGGAAATTAACATTAATCATAATAACACTTTTTCCACCAATTTTATATAGTTCAGTTCTCACGTTTAAATGCCAATGTTACATTATTATTGTATTTATCATTTTAACCTGAAAATGTTAAAAATATTTGACAGCCGTCGACGAATGTGAGAGTAATCCCGGTGTACATGGGGAATGTATTGACACTATCAATGCTTACATGTGTGATTGTTACGGTACAGACTATAACGGGCAACACTGTGAGACTGGTTAGATAGATTTTGGATTTTATCATTCATTTACTGGTGTTTAAAAAAAGTTTGTTACCTCAGCGCTTCTTAATGTCCTGCATAGTTATAGAAAGTTATATTTTATCTAATGGAGATGTGTGATTTCTAAATTGTGTCATTTTCGAATTTATTCATATTGTTATAGGAAAAATTCTAGATCAATATAGCTTATTTCTACAGATTTTCTGATATAATTTTGTTGAAATAATATTAAAAGAATTAAATAAATATACCAACGATATTTATAAATAATATATGAACTTTAACGAGGTTTTGCTACGACAATAAGACAGCCACATCAGAGCTGTCTATTAATTACAAATAAATGATGGTCTCTTTTCAAATAATTTGTCAAACGTATAAGTGAAACATATTATGTTCCGATGTTGTGATGGTATAGGCTATTTTATTTCGTTTTTAATACGATTTATTTTGCAATGCTATTGTTGTTTATTGCTAGCATATGTTGAAATGTCATGACACCTAATAAATGACTTGAACTGTCATACAATGAATAACATTTGACGTTAAAAATTGTGTGACATATTTCTTTGAGTGTTACATGAATCTGAAACTATGCATCCCATTTCTCACCTTGCGGCTTCTTATTAGGCTTTGTAGGTTAGCTTAAATTAGGTTTTATTTTTAGTCTTATTTTTAATGAAATGTCCTGGTTCAATAACGGTCAGGGGTGGTATGCAGGTTATTGATTTCGCTTATTGTCTCAGCTTGGCGAATGCAGTGGCTTGGATCACCTATCACAGAATTCAAAACTAGCGAACATTCAGTCTTTCTGTTATTCCATGTACTTTTAATTGATATACGTTTTTGGCATTTTGTAAAAATGATGTTCCTTGTAGTTTTCCAAACTGTTAATGAAAAATGTGAAGATTATTATATTTGATACCAATCAGTTGATGTTTGCTCTAAGTATCCACATAAATTTATAAATCATAATTTTAAAATGGTGCTATATTGCGTTTATTGTTAGATGTTTTACTAAAATAGAGTTTTTTAATTTTAAAGTTAATAACAAAACTGATTGTTATAGATGTCAATGTAGATACTATTGCAATGGGTTGTGTCATTGGACTACTCGCCCTCACAAACACATTCGCTGTATTTCTTCTGGTAAAGCGGTAGTCAAAATTCAATTTAAATGTGTTTTAATGCTTCTAAAATTATGAATTCTAAAAAGATTAAAGTCTACGTATTTAATAACCGTTGTTAATATTAGCAAAAATATAAATCTAAACATCATTGTTATGATATATCGTAGCTTTAAATGCCAACTACTAAGCGTCGGAATATAAAAGTGTTGATGAGCCAGACATAATAACTGACAAAATAGCAAATCCGACAATATAAGTAACGCATTTTGAGATCTTTGTGTAATTATGACTTACAGAAAATGTCTGAAAGTTAAGAAAGATGCTCAGCAAACAGCTGTGGATGCACCAGCATCAGGCGATGAATATACGTATATCAGAAGCAACACGCAGTCAGGTACAACTATCAGCATGGTTAATGTCCACGTGAGCGGCGACTTCCAACAGAAGAGGGGCAATACCAATGAAATATGTGAACACGAGTGCGAGGCATACCAAACGCTTCACGTCTACCAGAACTAAGCCGAGTATAGAACCCAAGATACATACGAATAACTTTGCGACTTCTACAAAGATATATATTACTAGTTGATACACATATTTTCAGGAACCTCGTATTACTTTTGCCTGCTTTTATGTAGTATCAGATATATGTCACTGATAATTAACCACATGAATCAAAGCGAAGCTAAACATAGTAGATACCAATCATCAGTTGCTCTTGAATATAGTTTTAATACGCCGAGTAGTGATTTAAGCTATCATTTAGAATGAAACAACTGAGAAGAATGACAATATATTTAGAGCAAAGTTTATTGAACACGAATTAGAAGTTATATTCAAATGTTTAGCTTAACTTGACTTTTCTAGTGTTTATTTGTCTTTTCCCTTGATTTCTTGACTCATTTTAAAGGGTTGCTCATCCTAAGAAAGAAAACCCAATTTATCAGTAACTTCTACTTTTCTTTTTGCTATTATCGTTTGTAACAGAGTATACACGTTTTGAAAATTTGAAAAAGCAGTTTACATTAGGGGATGCAGGCATACAGATAAATCAGATGCATTTCACTCTTTCCAAGTAATTACTTCCGAGAAATTAGTTTCTAAAATACCAAATATAGCTATATTGTCATTGTATTGTTTCTCTCTTGATGACTTTTTGCTGCAAAGTAAAAGCATCTTAAGTAATGTCTGACAAAGTTATTAATGTATATGTATTTTTGGTAATATTTGCAATATTTTGCAATATATAAAACGAATTTCATCCAAAAATATTAGGTATGAAGTAATTAAAAATGATTTTTCTTTGTAGCTCTTGTTTGTCAGTTCAAAATGCCCCGTGTTATGCGCAGCAAGCAACATCTCGACCTTCTTCGCAAATACGCTATATAGAATAGCTTTATTCGTTTCAAATGCAATAACTCTAAATTCTAAAGAAAACTCGGTGTTCTGACGTGTTAACTTCAAAATTATTCCATAAATGTTACTAAGGCTAAGAAGCTCATGTTAAGAAATCAAGAAAATCAAATTGCACCTGAGCAATATCAAATCCGCTTTAAGATATACGCTTGACTAACTAGCACCAAACTGCACACATTCAGTGGTATTTTAGTCCAGCACCACCAAGCTGTAAACTTGCTTATTATCGTTATATTTGGCAAAATCATCATAACATTAAGATGCTATGGATATAAGAATGCTCACTGAGCACTCATCGTCTGTTGCACTTGCTGTTGTCCTTTTGCCGTTAAATTTGATATATTACTGTTATTGTTATAAGGCACGATGATAATTAATACACCATTACTGACTGATTTAATTCATTTATTAATTAATTTATTGATTGATGTTTAACCTTTGTCATTGAAAACATTACTAGAACTCGCTGATAGTCTCTGCCACACATCATTTACTGTTTCGGTTTCATCTGCGCGAGCTTCTTGTTCATATACATCATATAACAATAGGACGACACAGTTTAACTTTTGCTTACTGTGGCTTCTTCTGCTGTTTAGTATGCTGTAATAGTTAAAGAAGACGTCTATATTTTCACTTTATAAATTGTTAAACATAACGGTGCGGATTATGATGATATTATATAATATAATATAGAATAGGGGACAGAGTCAGTATAAAACTGACAATTGTTGTTATTTTTATTTATTTTTTAAGTGTTACTTTTTATGCAGAGTAGACTAAATTGTATTTAATGTGACAACATCATAACACAGCTTTGCTTATTCCAGGCCCAAACACACAACAACAAAGCAAAGCAGTTTGTTAATGGTAGAAACCTATTCAATTCTCTACCAAATTTGATAAATATGTGTAAAAGATGGATTTTTTCGGAACTAAAAGAAGCACGTTCAATTTGAATTATTATGTCTATCCTTCCTAATTTTTAGTTATTCTGAAAGTTTCTGACTTTTTTCGGTTGGATGCTCCTCCTACACTATTTGACGGAGGAAGACGAAATTTAGCACACTTTCAGATGATTAAGCGTTCTTGAAGGATCCGAAATTTTGTCCGAAACAAACAAAATCCAGGTCAAAATGAGGTCCACGTTAATTTTTCTGCAAAATAGTTTTCAGAAAACTCCTTCTAGACTTTGAGTCAGCGGAGCTTCATATTTGGTACACTTATAGACAATCATAAATCTTGGCGAAACTGCAAATACTTCTACCTTGAGCCCAACGATCAAGGTCAAAATGAGGTCAAAATACTTTCACATGGCATATTTTTCTTGAAAAGTAGATAGGGCTCAATTTGTACCTTTTCGGGTTAAACAACGTTACATAACAGGTACCTCAGTCAGCTCGACCTTCTCGATTACAATTAAGGAAATTAGACCAGCATCTTGAAAACGACAAGAGATAGAACGACTCATTCTTGTCCTTTTGGACATAAACACGTTACATAAGACAAGAGGGAATTTCAGCTCATATTCTACAATTTGGGCTTGAACGAAATTAATAGTCTAGACATCAACTCGCTGGTTGATGGCTAAGTTCAAAACCAGAAGTTCAGTATTATATCGAAAGCGACTAGAAACAGAATGACTTTGGAGAACATTTCCGACCCTTTGGGCCTAAACCACCTTACATAACTGGTATCTCGGTGATCTTGACTTTCTCGGTAACAGTCAAGGTCAAAAACCGGAAGCTTACCCTTATCATTCGGCCTTAATTCCGTTGCGAAAGAGGTACCTGGATCACCACGATCTTCTCATTCACGGTTAAGGTCAAAACCAAAAGTTGACCATTACCTCGCCAACGGTTAGAAATAGAGTGGCTTGAGCTCATTTTCGACTCTTGTCTGTCACGGTCAAAGTTAAAAACCGGAGATTTACCATTATCTCAAGAAGGGTTAGAGAGAAATCGCATTTCGATCTTTTCGGCCTAAACACTGTTACACAAGGGGTGCTTCGATATACTTGACACTCTCGATCACGCTCAAAGTCAAAATGCTGAAATTGACCATTTTCGCGAAAACTAATTTTGGATTTACTTAAGAGGTAGGCCAGTCCTTCTCGGTCACAGTCATGGTTAAAATCCAGAATTGACCATTATCCCGAAACGGTTAGAGTTATTTTAAGTTCCATCCTTTGTTTCTAAACAATGGTACATAAGATTACCTCGGTGACCTTTGCAGGGAGGGAGGTAGGAAGGGAGGGAGGGAGGGAGGGAGAGAGGGAGGGAGGGAGAGAGGGAGGGAGAGAGGGAGGGAGGGAGGGAGGGAGAGAGGGAGGAGGGAGGGAGGGGGAGGGAGGCAGGGAGAGAGGGAGGGAGGGAGGCAGGGAGACAGGGAGTGAGGCAGGCAGGGTGGCAGGCAGGATTCAGTCAGAGAGGGAGGCAGTTAGGGAGGCAGGCAGGGAGGCAGGTAGGGAGGGAGGGAGGTTTGAGGAGGCAGGCAGGCAGGGAAGGAGAGAAGGAGGCAGGCAGGTAGGTATTTTGTTACTGAATATGACAAAACCAAAATTAAAATGCAGTTCGAAATACAACTGATTGATTTTCATGTATTTTTAGAGCAATAGTCAATGGTTCGATCACGTGATTCCAGTCCATTTTATAAGGGCACGCTTTCTATTGACTTTACAAGTTACTTTGATTATTAATTAAATTAACCCTTTGAACATTTCTGCTTAAAATGGATTGCGTGTAATTTAAACTAAATGGGGTTTTTAATAACCAAGAAGTTTTCTTTCCTCAGTGAAAATATCAATATCTATATAGATTTAAAATCCGTTTTCAAAGGGTGTCCATCAGTGCAGTTGTAATGTTATAGTGTGTCAAATCAAAGTGTCTATGCTTAATAGAACTCAACGAATTGAGTTTCATTTTGAAAATTAGAATGGTGGTTAAGATAAATAGGTTGCTAAGAAAGCGAGGCTAAGAAATAATGTATTTTACCATAAAGTTTAGAATACGTTTTGAGTACATAAAGCGTTTCCGAGTGTAACAACACACTATTTAAGCTATCAAAGAATAAAGTTAGGAAAGTAGCAGTAAGGAAAAGCGAAAACATGTAGTCCTATTGTCAAGCTCACAAGAACTATTTGTCGTATATATTGTTTAAAAGGCTCTATGGTCGAGTTAATGAAGTACATGAAGTTAATATGAGACAATTTTTTTATAATCGAGTTCAAAGAAAGACATTACCGTGAGTGAAAACATCAATCAATTTATTTATTAATTAGTCAGTTCATCAATAAGGGATCAGATACGATGTTTGAATGCAGCAATCTCTGGAAGCAATAGAGGTTATATTGTTACTGTTCAGCACCACACACACATATATATAGCACTTAGGGAGACCATTTGGAAAAAAATAATACATGTTGTTTGCTTGTTATCAAGTGGAAATACATAAATTTAATTTTAAAACAAAGTATATTATCTTCAATATGCTATACAATCATTCGTTTTTGTTTACAGTGTAGTTTCATAACATTTAAACACGTTGAGAATTGAGGAGACCTACTTTTGGTCTCCCTAATACTGTTGTTTTAGCAAAAATGGTCCCCGGTTTGCTGGAATTAAACTTAACACGCTGAACAGTATCAAGAACAAATTTTAGAGTGGCCCCTTTTGTGCGTCAAAATGGTCTAATTCTGCAGCAGGACAAAGCACGTTCTCATTCCCGAGAGCTACGCAGCAGTGCCTTCAAGCACAAAACATCCGGATCTTGCCCTCGCTCGCTTTGTCGCGGGATCCTTCGCCGATCAGACACGCCTGAGATATGCTTGAAATAGCCGTACGTGAGTGTAGCATCCTACCTAAGGCATTGCCAGAGCTTAGACAAGCGCTTGTGGAGGAGTGGAATTCCAGTCCATTTCAAAAAATGCAGAATTTGATAGGATAAATGCGATCCAGATAAATTGCAGTAAGGGATGCTTGTGGAGGACACTTAATATTAAAAGTATGTTAGCTTGACATTGTAGCTTTTAACGCATTTTTTTCTCTTCAGAAGCAGAAATTTTAACATTTCAGCTACTAAAATATATAATTACTTTGAAGCTTAATTGAAGAATTAGACATTAGGTTAGATGATCAGGTGTCAGACAGGCGTTGCGGGCCGACCTTTAACATACGAAATAAGATTCTAGGCGACGAATATCCAAATATAATTGTAAATAGGTGTCGAAATTTATCTCTTGGGGTTACTTTAAGTTATAATGGCAAGTCATCTTAATCTGAATCAGAAGCAGTGGTTCTACATGACACGTTTGGCTAGAAATTCAAGATGCTGCTTGGTACGCAAAACGCGAGGCATCTTAAACTGAAAAACAAGCCCTTCTTTTTTCATTTCCTGTGCACACTTGTGAAAGGCACCGCTCTGTAGTTGCATCACTTCCATCGTATCAATGCTCTTCTGGTTGCGAAGGGAACGGTAAATCTCCGCTTCCTTGCACAGGTTACTGTCAAACTAAAACATTAACTAATATGCGACCGAAGCTTAAAGTTTAAATGGAGTAACGTATTTACTGTCAAACTGCAAGATAAACCAAAACTCAACTTATGCATTATATATCACTTCTCCCATAATTTAAGCTTATATATAAATGTGATATCATTATTAAACCAATTACAGTTTTATCTAATATTTAAAGTTATTTGAAAAAAGTTGAGAAACTGAAAATTATAAAAACATAAGCAATACATTTAATAAATTTGTTTTATAATCTATAAAATAAGCATAAAATAATTGATGCTTTGTCGTTTTTTTTGATAATTTTCTTTTCTTATTAAGGCACCATACAATACCATACTATAGAAGATAGTTAACTGTTGTAGGTACCTTATCTCGTTCTTCCTTTGTTAAAGTCCTATCGCCTTCTATTTCAATGAATAAAATGTATTTTCGACCAATCTTGTCTATATCTATAAATAAACAAAATAAAGTTTTGCAAAAAAGCTTTTACCAATAAGTATTGATGCTTAATAAGTATCTTAAGCTGAGTAAAGTCACGAAACAAACGTTGGGTTCTGTTTTGATTTTGTTCACTTCAACAAATAATGTGTACATAACATGAAACTACAAGGCCAGTTATCAATGAATGCATGAACGGAAATAGCCTGAACAATTCTAATGCATTTCTAACAGTATATAAAACAAAGTTAGTTGCCTGATAATCTGTAACAATAACAATCTGTAGTACCATTAGAATGTGAATATTTTCAAAGAGGGTAATAGTTTTAGTACCATTAAACTTTAAAAGAGGGTAATTGTAAGCTCAGCTGCTTAATTGCCAGACAAAACCGGTACGTGATTTTCAGAATTCGGCATAACAAAATGCTATTTTTGTAGATAAGAAAAATAAGGTTTTCAAGTACTAAAGAAACCAATGAATCCAGAACTTGTTCTGTACAAACATACTCTATTGACACTGCTGACATTGGATTAAAGATTTAATATGTACCATGTGAGATATTTTGAACATAAAATAATACTTCACTACTTTGTCACATGCCAGAAAAATAGCTGTAAATATGGCATAAAAGACAGTCACCTGATAGCCCATAATAATGGATATCTTCGGTTGCCGTGAAATCAATGATTGCACAATCGATTTGTTTCGCTGTAGCTAGCACACTACACTATAATAAACTCTCTGGTGTTTTCTCCCAAAATACATTCAAAATATGTCCAAGTCTGAAAGAGTACACCACATGATTAATAACTTACGTTTATAATGTGTACCAATAATACATTATATTTTTATTGAACTGAAAAAAGTTTATGAATCGAAACTCTTCTAATAAGGCAATTTCATCCTCCCTTGATATCTAAATACGCTGGAAGATTTCAAAGAACGAATTGGCTTGCAACATCGTTTATAAATGATTTTGTTATTTAAAGTACACCCAGAATTAGTTACGGTTTATCCTTCGGTATTTCTGCAATAATTCATATATTGTAGACTTGTCATTATATAAACACAAAAACTGTAATCAAAACTAGTACTTAATAATAAATACTAAATGCCTGCAATGAAGAATGCATGAAATATAGCATTTGCCTTAGATCTTTGTTTACAAATGCTGTTCTGATGCTTAGAGTATAACACAGCTACACTGAAACTTTTTCTTGCAAACTTAAAATTACTTTTGTATAAAATTTTGATTTAAAAATAGTAATTGTAATTTTTATATAGTTTTAAATATTATGTAAGAGGATTTTTCTAACAAATTGAAATATAACCATACATATATATTTATTTCATAAAATCTTTTAGAAAACGTTAACGATGTTTGACATTTTACTCTTCCGCTTGTCTGCTTGTTGCATTGTGAAACATAAAACATTCAGAAAGAAAATTTGTTAGGAAAAATATCAGTACAATTAAACAATAAAACATAATATAAGTCTATATTTTCACCTGTACATGAACTCAAAAATCGGGCATTGCTTTTCATAACGAATGATCTTAATCACGTCGCTAACGTGATATCGATAAAGTCCAGTGCACGATGTTAATACTATCTCATATCTTTCCCCAACTGTGAGCTAAAATAAACATAAAAGCAGATTTTATTCAATAAACAATATGTAATCAATATTTCAACATTCAAAATTCATGTCTAAAATGTAAAGTAAAATGTTATGTTTTTTCAATAGCTGCTTAAACTAAGCTTTGGATTAGAATGCTAGTGTACAAATCAATTATATTGCATATGTGTGTCTAATCAATTGTTTAATGAGTATAATTAAGCTACTGTTATACAAATTTTATATTTTGATCAATATTTACAAATCAGAAAAAAACTACTTTTCTAAAATGGAAAATACTAAACTAATGTTTTAGTTTGTTTTAGTATGTTTAGAAATGTTTAAGTTTAGTATTTCAACAATATTTTTCAAGTTAAGGCTTCACTATTTGATTTCTTGTTAAGTTACAAATTAAAGGTTTTCATTCAAGGACTCGATACTAAGAGTTCTTAAATCAAAATATGTAATTACATTTCTCATAAACAAACTAGATTTATGCAAGTATACAACCAATCAAAAAGCATTTATTTTTACAAACATCTTTATTTGGGTTAACCTCATGTGCTAGCTTAGTTGTGGGATTTTCATTATCTTGACTTTTTGCTGCAAAGTAAAAGCATCTTAAATAATGTCTGACAAAGTTATTAATGTATATGTATTTTTTGGTAATATTTGCAATATTTTGCAATATATAAAACGAATTTCATCCAAAAATATTAGGTATGAAGTAATTAAAAATGATTTTTCTTTGTAGCTCTTGTTAGTCAGTTGAAAATGCCCCGTGTTATGCGCAGCAAGCAACATCTCGACCTTCTTCGCAAATACGCTATATAGAATGGCTTTATTCGTTTCAAATGCAATAACTGTAAATTCTAAAGAAAACTCGGTGTTCTGACGTGTTAACTTCAAAATTATTCCATAAATGTTACTAAGGCTAAGAAGCTCATGTTAAGAAATCAAGAAAATCAAATTGCACCTGAGCAATATCAAATCCGCTTTAAGATACACGCTTGACTAACTAGCACCAAACTGCACACATTCAGTGGTATTTTAGTCCAGCACCACCAAGCTGTAAACTTGCTTATTATCGTTATATTTGGCAAAATCATCATAACATTAAGATGCTATGGATATAAGAATGCTCAATGAGCACTCATCGTCTGTTGCACTTGCTGTTGTCCTTTTGCCGTTAAATTTGATATATTACTGTTATTGTTATAAGGCACGATGATAATTAATACACCATTACTGACTGATTTAATTCATTTATTAATTAATTTATTGATTGATGTTTAACCTTTGTCATTGAAAACATTGCTTGAACTCGCTGATAGTCTCTGCCACACGTCATTTACTGTTTCGGTTTCATCTGCGCGAGCTTCTTGTTCATATACCTCATATAACAATAGGACGACACAGTTTAACTTTTGCTTACTGTGGCTTCTTCTGCTGTTTAGTATGCTGTAATAGTTAAAAAAGACGTCTATATTTTCACTTTATAAATTGTTAAACATAACGGTGCGGATTATGATGATATTATATAATATAATATAGAATAGGGGACAGAGTCAGTATAAAACTGACAATTGTTGTTATTTTTATTTATTTTTTAAGTGTTACTTTTTATGCAGAGTAGACTAAATTGTATTTAATGTGACAACATCATAACACAGCTTTGCTTATTCCAGGCCCAAACAAACAACAACAAAGCAAAGCAGTTTGTTAATGGTAGAAACCTATTCAATTCTCTACCAAATTTGATAAATATGTGTAAAAGATGGATTTTTTTCGGAACTAAAAGAAGCACGTTCAATTTGAATTATTATGTCTATCCTTCCTAATTTTTAGTTATTCTGAAAGTTTCTGACTTTTTTCGGTTGCATGCTCCTCCTACACTATTTGACGGAGGAAGACGAAATTTAGCACACTTTCAGATGATTAAGCGTTCTTGAAGGATCCGAAATTTTGTCCGAAACAAACAAAATCCAGGTCAAAATGAGGTCCACGTTAATTTTTCTGCAAAATAGTTTTCAGAAAACTCCTTCTAGACTTTGAGTCAGCGGAGCTTCATATTTGGTACACTTATAGACAATCATAAATCTTGGCGAAACTGCAAATTCTTCTACCTTGAGCCCAACGATCAAGGTCAAAATGAGGTCAAAATACTTTCACATGGCATATTTTTCTTGAAAAGTAGATAGGGCTCAATTTGTACCTTTTCGGGTTAAACAACGTTACATAACAGGTACCTCAGTCAGCTCGACCTTCTCGATTACAATTAAGGAAATTAGACCATCTTGAAAACGACAAGAGATAGAACGACTCATTCTTGTCCTTTTGGACATAAACACGATACATAAGACATATCTCGGTGATCTTGACCTCCTCGGTCACGGTCAAGGTCAATTACCAAAACTTAACCATTATTTTGAAAGCTTTTAGAGAAAGAGTGAATTTCAGCTCATATTCTACAATTTGGGCTTGAACGAAATTAATAGTCTAGACGTCAACTCGCTGGTTGATGGCTAAGTTCAAAACCAGAAGTTCAGTATTATATCGAAAGCGACTAGAAACAGAATGACTTTGGAGAACATTTCCGACCCTTTGGGCCTAAACCACCTTACATAACTGGTATCTCGGTGATCTTGACTTTCTCGGTAACAGTCAAGGTCAAAAACCGGAAGCTTACCCTTATCATTCGGCCTTAACTCCGTTGCGAAAGAGGTACCTGGATCACCATGATCTTCTCATTCACGGTTAAGGTCAAAACCAAAAGTTGACCATTACCTCGCCAACGGTTAGAAATAGAGTGGCTTGAGCTCATTTTCGACTCTTGTCTGTCACGGTCAAAGTTAAAAACCGGAGATTTACCATTATCTCAAGAAGGGTTAGAGAGAAATCGCATTTCGATCTTTTCGGCCTAAACACTGTTACACAAGGGGTGCTTCGATGAACTTGACACTCTCGATCACGCTCAAAGTCAAAATGCTGAAATTGACCATTTTCTCGAAAACTAATTTTGGATTTACTTAAGAGGTAGGCCAGTCCTTCTCGGTCACAGTCATGGTTAAAATCCAGAATTGACCATTATCCCGAAACGGTTAGAGTTATTTTAAGTTCCATCCTTTGTTTCTAAACAATGGTACATAAGATTACCTCGGTGACCTTTGCAGGGAGGGAGGTAGGGAGGGAGGGAGGGAGGGAGGGAGGGAGGGAGGGAGGGAGGGAGGGAGAGAGGGAGGAGGGAGGGAGGGGGAGGGAGGCAGGGAGAGAGGGAGGGAGGGAGGCAGGGAGACAGGGAGTGAGGCAGGCAGGGTGGCAGGCAGGATTCAGTCAGAGAGGGAGGCAGTTAGGGAGGCAGGCAGGGAGGCAGGTAGGGAGGGAGGGAGGTTTGAGGAGGCAGGCAGGCAGGGAAGGAGAGAAGGAGGCAGGCAGGTAGGTATTTTGTTACTGAATATGACAAAACCAAAATTAAAATGCAGTTCCAAATACAACTGATTGATTTTCATGTATTTTTAGAGCAATAGTCAAAGGTTCGATCACGTGATTCCAGTCCATTTTATAAGGGCGCGCTTTCTATTGACTTTACAAGTTACTTTGATTATTAATTAAATTAACCCGTTGAACATTTCTGCTTAAAATGGATTGCGTGTAATTTAAACTAAATGGGGTTTTTAATGACCAAGAAGTTTTCTTTCCTCAGTGAAAATATCAATATCTATATAGATTTAAAATCCGTTTTCAAAGGGTGTCCATCAGTGCAGTTGTAATGTTATAGTGTGTAAAATCAAAGTGTCTATGCTTAATAGAACTCAACGAATTGAGTTTCATTTTGAAAATTAGAATGGTGGTTAAGATAAATAGGTTGCTAAGAAAGCGAGGCTAAGAAATAATGTATTTTACCATAAAGTTTAGAATACGTTTTGAGTACATAAAGCGTTTCCGAGTGTAACAACACACTATTTAAGCTATCAAAGAATAAAGTTAGGAAAGTAGCAGTAAGGAAAAGCGAAAACATGTAGTCCTATTGTCAAGCTCACAAGAACTATTTGTCGTATATATTGTTTAAAAGGCTCTATGGTCGAGTTAATGAAGTACATGAAGTTAATATGAGACAATTTTTTTATAATCGAGTTCAAAGAAAGACATTACCGTGAGTGAAAACATCAATCAATTTATTTATTAATTAGTCAGTTCATCAATAAGGGATCAGATACGATGTTTGAATGCAGCAATCTCTGGAAGCAATAGAGGTTATATTGTTACTGTTCAGCAACACACACATATATATATAGCACTTAGGGAGACCATTTGGAAAAAAAAACAATACATGTTGTTTGCTTGTTATCAAGTGGAAATACATAAATTTAATTTTAAAACAAAGTATATTATCTTCAATATGCTATACAATCATTCGTTTTTATTTACAGTGTAGTTTCATAACATTTAAACACGTTGAGAATTGAGGAGACCTACTTTTGGTCTCCCTAATACTGTTGTTTTAGCAAAAATGGTCCCCGGTTTGCTGGAATTAAACTTAACACGCTGAACAGTATCAAGAACAAATTTTAGAGTGGCCCCTTTTGTGCGTCAAAATGGTCTAATTCTGCAGCAGGACAAAGCACGTTCTCATTCCCGAGAGCTACGCAGCAGTGACTTCAAGCACAAAACATCCGGATCTTGCCCTCGCTCGCTTTGTCGCGGGATCCTTCGCCGATCAAACACGCCTGAGATATGCTTGAAATAGCCGTACGTGAGTGTAGCATCCTACCTAAGGCATTGCCAGAGCTTAGACAAGCGCTTGTGGAGGAGTGGAATTCCAGTCCATTTCAAAAAATGCAGAATTTGATAGGATAAATGCGATCCAGATAAATTGCAGTAAGGGATGCTTGTGGAGGACACTTAATATTAAGAGTATGTTAGCTTGACATTGTAGCTTTTAACGCATTTTTTCTCTTCAGAAGCAGAAATTTTAACATTTCAGCTGCTAAAATATATAATTACTTTGAAGCTTAATTGAAGAATTAGACATTAGGTTAGATGATCAGGTGTCAGACAGGCGTTGCGGGCCGACCTTTAACATACGAAATAAGATTCTAGGCAACGAATATCCAAATATAATTGTAAATAGGTGTCGAAATTTATCTCTTGGGGTTACTTTAAGTTATAATGGCAAGTCATCTTAATCTGAATCAGATGCAAGCGCTTCTACATGACATGTTTGGCTAGAAATTCAAGATGCTGCTTGGTACGCAAAACGCGAGGCATCTTAAACTGAAAAACAAGCCCTTCTTTTTTCATTTCCTGTGCACACTTGTGAAAGGCACCGCTCTGTAGTTGCATCACTTCCATCGTATCAATGCTCTTCTGGTTGCGAAGGGAACGGTAAATCTCCGCTTCCTTGCACAGGTTACTGTCAAACTAAAACATTAACTAATATGGGACCGAAGCTTAAAGTTTAAATGGAGTAACGTATTTACTGTCAAACTGCAAGATAAACCAAAACTCAACTTATGCATTATATATCACTTCTCCCATAATTTAAGCTTATATATAAATGTGATATCATTATTGAACCAATTACAGTTTTATCTAATATTTAAAGTTATTTTGAAAAAAGTTGAGAAACTGAAAATTATAAAAACATAAGCAATACATTTAATAAATTTGTTTTATAATCTATAAAATAAGCATAAAATAATTGATGCTTTGTCGTTTTTTTGATAATTTTCTTTTCTTATTAAGGCACCATACAATACCATACTATAGAAGATAGTTAACTGTTGTAGGTACCTTATCTCGTTCTTCCTTTGTTAAAGTCCTATCGCCTTCTATTTCAATGAATAAAATGTATTTTCGACCAATCTTGTCTATATCTATAAATAAACAAAATAAAGTTTTGCAAAAAAGCTTTTACCAATAAGTATTGATGCTTAATAAGTATCTTAAGCTGAGTAAAGTCACGAAACAAACGTTGAGTTCTGTTTTGATTTTGTTCACTTCAACAAATAATGTGTACATAACATGAAACTACAAAGCCAGTTATCAATGAATGCATGAACGGAAATAGCCTGAACATTTCTAATGCATTTCTAACAGTATATAACACCTGAGTTGCCTGATAATCCATAGCAATAACAATCTTTAGTACCATTAGAATGTGAATATTTTCAAAGAGGGTAATAGTTTTAGTACCATTAAACTTTAAAAGAGGGTAATGGTAAGCTCAGCTGCTTAATTGCCAGACAAAACCGGTACGTGATTTTCAGAATTCGGCATAACCAAAATGCTATTTTTGTAGATAAGAAAAATAAGGTTTTCAAGTACTAAAGAAACCAATGAATCCAGAACTTGTTCTGTACAAACATACTCTATTGACACTGCTGACATTGGATTAAAGATTTAATATGTACCATGTGAGATATTTTGAACATAAAATAATACTTCACTACTTTGTCACATGCCAGAAAAATAGATGTAAATATGGCATAAAAGACAGTCACCTGATAGCCCATAATAATGGATATCTTCGGTTGCCGTGAAATCAATGATTGCACAATCGATTTGTTTCGCTGTAGCTAGCACACTACACTGTAATAAACTCTCTGGTGTTTTCTCCCAAAATACATTCAAAATATGTCCAAGTCTGAAAGAGTACACCACATGATTAATAACTTACGTTTATAATGTGTACCAATAATACATTATATTTTTATTGAACTGAAAAAAGTTTATGAATCGAAACTCTTCTAATAAGGCAATTTCATCCTCCCTTGATATCTAAATACGCTGGAAGATTTCAAAGAACGAATTGGCTTGCAACATCGTTTATAAATGATTTTGTTATTTAAAGTACACCCAGAATTAGTTATGGTTTATCCTTCGGTATTTCTGCAATAATTCATATATTGTAGACTTGTCATTATATAAACACAAAAACTGTAATCAAAACTAGTACTTAATAATAAATACTAAATGCCTGCAATGAAGAATGCATGAAATATAGCATTTGCCTTAGATCTTTGTTTACAAATGCTGTTCTGATGCTTAGAGTATAACACAGCTACACTGAAACTTTTTCTTGCAAACTTAAAATTACTTTTGTATAAAATTTTGATTTAAAAATAGTAATTGTAATTTTTATATAGTTTTAAATATTATGTAAGAGGATTTTTCTAACAAATTGAAATATAACCATACATATATATTTATTTCATAAAATCTTTTAGAAAACGTTAACGATGTTTGACATTTTACTCTTCCGCTTGTCTGCTTGTTGCATTGTGAAACATAAAACATTCAGAAAGAAAATTTGTTAGGAGAAATATCAGTACAATTAAACAATAAAACATAATATAAGTCTATATTTTCACCTGTACATGAACTCAAAAATCGGGCATTGCTTTTCATAACGAATGATCTTAATCACGTCTCTAACGTGATATCGATAAAGTCCAGTGCACGATGTTAATACTATCTCATATCTTTCCCCAACTGTGAGCTAAAATAAACATAAAAGCAGATTTTATTCAATAAACAATATGTAATCAATATTTCAACATTCAAAATTCATGTCTAAAATGTAAAGCAAAATGTTATGTTTTTTTTTTCAATAGCTGCTTAAACTAAGCTTTGGATTAGAATGCTAGTGTACAAATCAATTATATTGCATATGTGTGTCTAATCAATTGTTTAATGAGTATAATTAAGCTACTGTGATACAAATTTTATATTTAGATCAATATTTACAAATCAGAAAAAACTACTTTTCTAAAATGGAAAATACTAAACTAATGTTTTAGTTTGTTTTAGTATGTTTAGAAATGTTTTAGTTTAGTATTTCAACAATATTTTTCAAGTTAAGGCTTCACTATTTTATTTCTTGTTAAGTTACAAATTAAAGGTTTTCATTCAAGGACTCGATACTTAGAGTTCTTAAATCAAAATATGTAATTACATTTCTCATAAACAAACTAGATTTATGCAAGTATACAACCAACCAAAAAGCATTTATTTTTACAAAAGCAATCTTTATTTGGGTTAACCTCATGTGCTAGCTTAGTTGTGGGATTTTCATTATCTTGACTTTTTGCTGCAAAGTAAAAGCATCTTAAATAATGTCTGACAAAGTTATTAATGTATATGTATTTTTGGTAATATTTGCAATATTTTGCAATATATAAAACGAATTTCATCCAAAAATATTAGGTATGAAGTAATTAAAAATGATTTTTCTTTGTAGCTCTTGTTTGTCAGTTCAAAATGCCCCGTGTTATGCGCAGCAAGCAACATCTCGACCTTCTTCGCAAATACGCTATATAGAATGGTTTTATTCGTTTCAAATGCAATAACTCTAAATTCTACCTAAGCAAACTCGGTGTTCTGACGAGTTAAATTCCATAATTATTCCATAAACGTTACTAAAGCTAAGAAGCTCATGTTAAGAAATCAAGAAAATAAAGTTGCACCTGAGCAATATCAAATCCGGTTTAAGATACACGCTTGACTAACTAGCACCAAACTGCACACATTCAGTGGTATTTTAGTCCAGCACCACCAAGCTGTAAACTTGCTTATTATCGTTATATTTGGCAAAATCATCATAACATTAAGATGCCATGGATATAAGAATGCTCAATGAGCACTCATCGTCTGTTGTACTTGCTGTTGTCCTTTTGCCGTTAAATTTGATATATTACTGTTATTGTTATAAGGCACGATGATAATTAATACACCATTACTGACTGATTTAATTCATTTATTAATTAATTTATTGATTGATGTTTAACCTTTGTCATTGAAAACATTACTTGAACTCGCTGATAGTCTCTGCCACACATCATTTACTGTTTCGGTTTCATCTGCGCGAGCTTCTTGTTCATATACATCATATAACAATAGGACGACACAGTTTAACTTTTTCTTACTGTGGCTTCTTCTGCTGTTTAGTATACTGTAATAGTTAAAGAAGACGTCTATATTTTCACTTTATAAACATAACATAAACATAACATAACGGTGCGGATTATGATGATATTATATAATATAATATAGAATAGGGGACAGAGTCAGTATAAAACTGACAATTGTTGTTATTTTTATTTATTTTTTAAGTGTTACTTTTTATGCAGAGTAGACTAAATTGTATTTAATGTGACAACTTCATAACACAGCTTTGCTTATTCCAGGCCCAAACAAACAACAACAAAGCAAAGCAGTTTGTTAATGGTAGAAACCTATTCAATTCTCTACCAAATTTGATAAATATGTGTAAAAGATGGATTTTTTCGGAACTAAAAGAAGCACTTTCAATTTGAATTATTATGTCTATCCTTCCTAATTTTTAGTTATTCTGAAAGTTTCTGACTTTTTTCGGTTGGATGCTCCTCCTACACTATTTGACGGAGGAAGACGAAATTTAGCACACTTTCAGATGATTAAGCGTTCTTGAAGGATCCGAAATTTTGTCCGAAACAAACAAAATCCAGGTCAAAATGAGGTCCACGTTAATTTTTCTGCAAAATAGTTTTCAGAAAACTCCTTCTAGACTTTGAGTCAGCGGAGCTTCATATTTGGTACACTTATAGACAATCATAAATCTTTGCGAAACTGCAAATACTTCTACCTTGAGCCCAACGATCAAGGTCAAAATGAGGTCAAAATACTTTCACATGGCATATTTTTTCTTGAAAAGTAGATAGGGCTCAATTTGTACCTTTTCGGGTTAAACAACGTTACATAACAGGTACCTCAGTCAGCTCGACCTTCTCGATCACAATTAAGGAAATTAGACCAGCATCTTGAAAACGACAAGAGATAGAACGACTCATTCTTGTCCTTTTGGACATAAACACGTTACATAAGACATATCTCGGTGATCTTGACCTCCTCGGTCACGGTCAAAGTCAATTACCAAAACTAAACCATTATTTTGAAAGCTTTTAGAGAAAGAGTTAATTTCAGCTCATATTCTACAATTTGGGCTTGAACGAAATTAATAGTCTAGACGTCAACTCGCTGGTTGATGGCTAAGTTCAAAACCAGAAGTTCAGTATTATATCGAAAGCGACTAGAAACAGAATGACTTTGGAGAACATTTCCGACCCTTTGGGCCTAAACCACCTTACATAACTGGTATCTCGGTGATCTTGACTTTCTCGGTAACAGTCAAGGTCAAAAACCGGAAGCTTACCCTTATCATTTGGCCTTAACTCCGTTGCGAAAGAGGTACCTGGATCACCATGATCTTCTCATTCACGGTTAAGGTCAAAACCAAAAGTTGACCATTACCTCGCCAACGGTTAGAAATAGAGTGGCTTGAGCTCATTTTCGACTCTTGTCTGTCACGGTCAAAGTTAAAAACCGGAGATTTACTATTATCTCAAGAAGGGTTAGAGAGAAATCGCATATCGATCTTTTCGGCCTAAACACTGTTACACAAGGGGTGCTTCGATGAACTTGACACTCTCGATCACGCTCAAAGTCAAAATGCTGAAATTGACCATTTTTTCGAAAACTAATTTTGGATTTACTTAAGAGGTAGGCCAGTCCTTCTCGGTCACAGTCATGGTTAAAATCCAGAATTGACCATTATCTCGGAGGGAGGGAGGGAGAGAGGGAGGGAGGAAGGGAGGGAGGGAGAGAGGGAGGAGGGAGGGAGGGGGAGGGATGCAGGGAGAGAGGGAGGGAGGGAGGCAGAGAGACAGGGAGTGAGGCAGGCAGGGTGGCAGGCAGGATTCAGTCAGAGAGGGAGGCAGTTAGGGAGGCAGGCAGGGAGGCAGGTAGGGAGGGAGGGAGGTTTGAGGAGGCAGGCAGGCAGGGCAGGAGAGAAGGAGGCAGGCAGGTAGGTATTTTGTTACTGAATATGACAAAACCAAAATTAAAATGCAGTTCGAAATACAACTGATTGATTTTCATGTATTTTTAGAGCAATAGTCAATGGTTCGATCACGTGATTCCAGTCCATTTTATAAGGGCGCGCTTTCTATTGACTTTACAAGTTACTTTGATTATTAATTAAATTAACCCTTTGAACATTTCTGCTTAAAATGGATTGCGTGTAATTTAAACTAAATGGGGTTTTTAATAACCAAGAAGTTTTCTTTCCTCAGTGAAAATATCAATATCTATATAGATTTAAAATCCGTTTTCAAAGGGTGTCCATCAGTGCAGTTGTAATGTTATAGTGTGTCAAATCAAAGTGTCTATGCTTAATAGAACTCAACGAATTGAGTTTCATTTTGAAAATTAGAATGGTGGTTAAGATAAATAGGTTGCTAAGAAAGCGAGGCTAAGAAATAATGTATTTTACCATAAAGTTTAGAATACGTTTTGAGTACATAAAGCGTTTCCGAGTGTAACAACACACTATTTAAGCTATCAAAGAATAAAGTTAGGAAAGTAGCAGTAAGGAAAAGCAAAAACATGTAGTCCTATTGTCAAGCTCACAAGAACTATTTGTCGTATATATTGTTTAAAAGGCTCTATGGTCGAGTTAATGAAGTACATGAAGTTAATATGAGACAATTTTTTTATAATCGAGTTCAAAGAAAGACATTACCGTGAGTGAAAACATCAATCAATTTATTTATTTATTAGTCAGTTCATCAATAAGGGATCAGATACGATGTTTGAATGCAGCAATCTCTGGAAGCAATAGAGGTTATATTGTTACTGTTCAGCAACACACACACATATATATAGCACTTAGGGAGACCATTTGGAAAAAAATAATATATGTTGTTTGCTTGTTATCAAGTTGAAATACATAAATTTAATTTTAAAACAAAGTATATTATCTTCAATATGCTATACAATCATTCGTTTTTGTTTACAGTGTAGTTTAATAACATTTAAACACGTTGAGAATTGAGGAGACCTACTTTTGGTCTCCCTAATACTGTTGTTTTAGCAAAAATGGTCCCCGGTTTGCTGGAATTAAACTTAACACGCTGAACAGTATCAAGAACAAATTTTAGAGTGGCCCCTTTTGTGCGTCAAAATGGTCTAATTCTGCAGCAGGACAAAGCACGTTCTCATTCCCGAGAGCTACGCAGCAGTGCCTTCAAGCACAAAACATCCGGATCTTGCCCTCGCTCGCTTTGTCGCGGGATCCTTCGCCGATCAGACACGCCTGAGATATGCTTGAAATAGCCGTACGTGAGTGTAGCATCCTACCTAAGGCATTGCCAGAGCTTAGACAAGCGCTTGTGGAGGAGTGGAATTCCAGTCCATTTCAAAAAATGCAGAATTTGATAGGATAAATGCGATCCAGATAAATTGCAGTAAGGGATGCTTGTGGAGGACACTTAATATTAAGAGTATGTTAGCTTGACATTGTAGCTTTTAACGCATTTTTTCTCTTCAGAAGCAGAAATGTTAACATTTCAGCTACTAAAATATATAATTACTTTGAAGCTTAATTGAAGAATTAGACATTAGGTTAGATGATCAGGTGTCAGACAGGCGTTGCGGGCCGACCTTTAACATACGAAATAAGATTCTAGGCAACGAATATCCAAACATAATTGTAAATAGGTGTCGAAATTTATCTCTTGGGGTTACTTTAAGTTATAATGGCAAGTCATCTTAATCTGAATCAGATGCAAGCGCTTCTACATGACATGTTTGGCTAGAAATTCAAGATGCTGCTTCGTACGCAAAACGCGAGGCATCTTAAACTGAAAAACTAGCCCTTCTTTTTTCATTTCCTGTGCACACTTGTGAAAGGCACCGCTCTGTAGTTGCATCACTTCCATCGTATCAATGCTCTTCTGGTTGCGAAGGGAACGGTAAATCTCCGCTTCCTTGCACAGGTTACTGTCAAACTAAAACATTAACTAATATGGGACCGAAGCTTAAAGTTTAAATGGAGTAACGTATTTACTGTCAAACTGCAAGATAAACCAAAACTCAACTTATGCATTATATATCACTTCTCCCATAATTTAAGCTTATATATAAATGTGATATCATTATTGAACCAATTACAGTTTTATCTAATATTTAAAGTTATTTTGAAAAAAGTTGAGAAACTGAAAATTATAAAAACATAAGCAATACATTTAATAAATTTGTTTTATAATCTATAAAATAAGCATAAATTAATTGATGCTTTGTCGTTTTTTTTTGATACTTTTCTTTTCTTATTAAGGCACCATACAATACCATACTATAGAAGATAGTTAACTGTTGTAGGTACCTTATCTCGTTCTTCCTTTGTTAAAGTCCTATCGCCTTCTATTTCAATGAATAAAATGTATTTTCGACCAATCTTGTCTATATCTATAAATAAACAGAATAAAGTTTTGCAAAAAAAGCTTTTACCAATAAGTATTGATGCTTAATAAGTATCTTAAGCTGAGTAAAGTCACGAAACACACGTTGGGTTCTGTTTTGATTTTGTTCACTTCAACAAATAATGTGTACATAACATGAAACTACAAAGCCAGTTATCAATGAATGCATGAACGGAAATAGCCTGAACATTTCTAATGCATTTCTAACAGTATATAAAACCTGAGTTGCCTGATAATCCATAGCAATAACAATCTTTAGTACCATTAGAATGTGAATATTTTCAAAGAGGGTAATAGTTTTAGTACCATTAAACTTTAAAAGAGGGTAATGGTAAGCTCAGCTGCTTAATTGCCAGACAAAATCGGTACGTGATTTTCAGAATTCGGCATAACCAAAATGTACTAAAAGAAACCAATGAATCCAGAACTTGTTCTGTACAAACATACTCTATTGACACTACTGACATTGGATTAAAGATTTAATATGTACCATGTGAGATATTTTGAACATAAAATAATACTTCACTACTTTGTCACATGCCAGAAAAATAGCTGTAAATATGGCATAAAAGACAGTCACCTGATAGCCCATAATAATGGATATCTTCGGTTGCCGTGAAATCAATGATTGCACAATCGATTTGTTTCGCTGTAGCTAGCACACTACACTGTAATAAACTCTCTGGTGTTTTCTCCCAAAATACATTCAAAATATGTCCAAGTCTGAAAGAGTACACCACATGATTAATAACTTACGTTTATAATGTGTACCAATAATACATTATATTTTTATTGAAATGAAAAAAGTTTATGAATCGAAACTCTTCAAATAAGGCAATTTCATCCTCCCTTGATATCTAAATACGCTGGAAGATTTTAAAGAACGAATTGGCTTGCAACATCGTTTATAAATGATTTTGTTATTTAAAGTACACCCAGAATTAGTTATGGTTTATCCTTCGGTATTTCTGCAATAATTCATATATTGTAGACTTGTCATTATATAAACACAAAAACTGTAATCAAAACTAGTACTTAATAATAAATACTAAATGCCTGCAATGAAGAATGCATGAAATATAGCATTTGCCTTAGATCTTTGTTTACAAATGCTGTTCTGATGCTTAGAGTATAACACAGCTACACTGAAACTTTTTCTTGCAAACTTAAAATTACTTTTGTATAAAATTTTGATTTAAAAATAGTAATTGTAATTTTTATATAGTTTTAAATATTATGTAAGAGGATTTTTCTAACAAATTGAAATATAACCATACATATATATTTATTTCATAAATCTTTTAGAAAACGTTAACGATGTTTGACATTTTACTCTTCCGCTTGTCTGCTTGTTGCATTGTGAAACATGAAACATTCAGAAAGAAAATTTGTTAGGAAAAATATCAGTACAATTAAACAATAAAACATAATATAAGTCTATATTTTCACCTGTACATGAACTCAAAAATCGGGCATTGCTTTTCATAACGAATGATCTTAATCACGTCTCTAACGTGATATCGATAAAGTCCAGTGCACGATGTTAATACTATCTCATATCTTTCCCCAACTGTGAGCTAAAATAAACATAAAAGCAGATTTTATTCAATAAACAATATGTAATCAATATTTCAACATTCAAAATTCATGTCTAAAATGTAAAGCAAAATGTTATGTTTTTTTCAATAGCTGCTTAAACTAAGCTTTGGATTAGAATGCTAGTGTACAAATCAATTATATTGCATATGTGTGTCTAATCAATTGTTTAATGAGTATAATTAAGCTGCTGTTATACAAATTCTATATTTAGATCAATATTTACAAATCAGAAAAAATTACTTTTCTAAAATGGAAAATACTTAACTAATGTTTTAGTTTGTTTTAGTATGTTTAGAAATGTTTTAGTTTAGTATTTCAACAATATTTTTCAAGTTAAGGCTTCACTATTTTATTTCTTGTTAAGTTACGAATTAAAGGTTTTCATTCAAGGACTCGATACTAAGAGTTCTTAAATCAAAATATGTAATTACATTTCTCATAAACAAACTAGATTTATGCAAGTATACAACCAACCAAAAAGCATTTATTTTTACAAAAGCAATCTTTATTTAGGTTAACCTCATGTGCTAGCTTAGTTGTTGGATTTTCATTATCACAGTCTTGTTCGGGTATAAATTCAAAGAAATTAGCATCATAGGCCAATGTGTAAGTGTGATCCTTTAAATCAGTGGATGTGTTTATTCCATACAGGCCTTCAGTTCCACCATAAAATGCAGTCAGCATCGGAACATCTGCAATACGACTGTATGTTGTTCGCAAAGTTCATTATGTTGAACATCTACAGTGTTTCAATATTATGACCAATAAATTATTCTAAGACTACAAATCGTTTTGACTCAGGGTACGGATTAGATTAGCAACTTAGGAGTTACTATTAAGCGTGACGTCAGGAGGACGTCGATGCGACTCCAGCGTGTTGAAGCTTGAAAGGATGATTTTAACAAAGAAAGAATTATCAGTATTGAAATATCATATATACAAAACACCATATACCATAAAAAATATTAACTTTGATTCAGTCTTCTATTTACATCAATTATTAAGTCTTTTTTCCAGGACAAAGTAAAAAGTCTGCCTACAATGTGTCTCATCAGTTTAAATGTTTTACCTTGACAATCCTAATCATATTTTCCCTAAACAAAAATGTATATTACCACTTTATAATACACTTATGCAAATATATATTAAAATATTTCATGGCTAAGAGAATTATATATATATTATTAGGCTTGGAACGAACGAATACCTTTCATAAAAGTGTTTCTTAAATAATCAGCATAGACTTGCATTGATCCTGTAACACTTGTTTCAGAAAAGGCCAATAAGGGCCATAATCTCTTCGCCAGACCTGTGCGACCTTTCTTGATTTCCTTCTGCACTTCCTTCGCACGTTCTCTATCTGCTTGTAACTCGTTGTTAAGGGCAACTCTAACCTGTCATGTTATATGTTATACACTTTCGGATCTAATAAACATACCTTTTTTCAATTTTCTAATTGGTGATAGGATTGCAGTAACAGATTTTCTTTTCGTTAGTTAGTCATTGCTGTAAAAACCTGTTTCATAGAACAAGCAACCTACCTTTCGGGGAATCTCTATGTCGTCACTTAACTGTCCCCGTGCTATGTCCTGGCAAATGCTATCCCCATGCTTCATCATGTATTGGAAAAAGTCAAGTAGTTGACTTGAAAATATAAAATTGAGGCTACCGATCTCCCTCTCTCGTAAACCAAAAACAGCATTGCAATAGAATGCTGAGTCTTCCTGAGTAACATCAAAGATATTTGAAGAGCAGGGGAGCATAACCATGGCGTTTCTACCTCGCTTCATGAAATAGTAAAGACTCCCTGCCATCTGCAAGCCACTTGGCGTGTCTCGCACTTTTGGATAGTACCAAAACCTCAAAACTTTGCACAAGTCTCTCTGAAAACATACAAATATGTATTTCAAAACAAGCATATTACTACAAAAAAGTACTACTATTTTGTTCAATTTTATATATGTTACAGTCAATCTGTGTATTCAGTCAGTACGTGTAGTGACTGAAATTTTTAGGCAATACCCGTATTGGCTGTGAGGGTCAGGCAATACGTGTATTGACTAAAATTCTCAGGCAGTTCACATATTGACTGAAATGAAAGGCCAACCAGTACCCAGATTGCCTGAAGATGAAGATGGGGTTCAGGCAATACGTGTATTGACTAAAATTTGTAGGCAATTCGTGTATTCAACAAACCTAAAGGCCGTTTTGTACATAGATTACCTGAAGATGATTTAGGCGATCTGTTTATTGTACATTGACACTTAGTGACATATGTAAAATATTTGACTGTGAATAAATAAGAAAGTTGTTTTTCTACTAAAATTACAACTAATAAAATGTACGTTGTGTGCTGGGTGAATGAATATTGCAATTAATGCAAATGTAATCGTGTGCAAGACACCCAATCATTTTTAAGTCCAAAGTAATTAAAATTCTGAGTAATTAAGTACCTATTTACCTTGTGTTATTGTTTACGGGAAGTCGTTTCCACAGTTCCCTAGTTCCGTAGAAATAAGTAATTATCTTTTGGCACATCGGTGACATCATTATAGACATTGTTATCATATTCAGTAATTAATTGCATTCTAAGGAGCAGGTCTATCTTTTCGCTTAATTGCAATCGAAAAATATGTATTGATGTGTAACTTTGTAATTATATTGTTGATGTGCAATTATGTGTTGAAATATTAATATTTTAAATTGCAATTTCCCCACTCCTTAGACCCATTATTCGGATTAATTGCATTCTAAGAATAGAGCATATCCTTTCAGTCTTTTGCAATCTCACATTATGTACCAATGCGTATTTGTAATCGTGTTCTTTTATTGATGTGCAACTAAGAATGGATGTGTTAATACGCTATATAATTATTGTCAATTATGAACAAAGTACTTCAGGCAATACGTGTATTGACTGGCCTCTAATTTCAGTCAATACGTGAATTGCATGAAAATTTTAGTCAGTACACGTATTGTCTGACCCTCACAGCCAATACGCGTATTGCCTAAGACTTTCAGGCAATACATGTATTGACTGAATACACAGATTGACTGTAACATATAGATCTTTGACATAATTGTTAATCACAAGATATAGCAAGATGTCATAACGTTTTGCTAGAAAACGTATATCTTACTGAAAAATTGTATCATAGTGTAAAATAGAAGTGTTTGTGGGTATATTTTCATTGGTATATTGCCCATTAAATGAAAATTGAATATAATCTGTTGGAGTATACTATAAAACAAATGCAACGACATTTCACACTTATCTTCTATCGAAGGAATAACAATACCTATCATTCTTAAGATTTTTTTGGAAGTGAGCAAAAATGTATCACAAAAATGCGTGTTGTTAATTAACAGCGGGCATCTTCAATGCCTAAGCACAAGACAAATAGATTTTAAAAATAGTTCTTTTGTTGCAATAATAGTAATATTTTTCCGAAATCTCAGTTGGTAGGATTTTCTATAAGGGAAGGAACCAGCGCAGTAGATGCCTGCTGAACAGTAATGCGTGCTGACTGTTTGTTACCTGTAGTCCCTTGATTAGTGGGTGAGCCATCGCAATTCCAAATGTTTTAGCAGTACGTTTTGAGAGAGGGAGAGAGAGAGAAAGAGAGAGAGAGTAAGAAAGTGAGAGAAAGACAGAGATGGGAAAGAGAGTGAGAGAGAGAAATGCAATCAATTCCTGCTGTAAGGGTTTGACAATCTAACCATGCTTAGAACGTACGGATACCTTCATCAATATATTTGTTAAGTGATCACTATAATCCTTCATAGATCCTGTAGCACTATTTAACAGAACATCAGTAACGGCACAATCTCTTCGCGAGGACTATAAGACCTGTCGTAGGAACCAGCGCAGTAGATGCCTGCTGAACAGTAATGCGTGCTGACTGTTTGTTACCTGTAGTCCCTTGATTAGTGGGTGAGCCATCGCAATTCCAAATGTTTTAGCAGTACGTTTTGCCCATTCTTCATTTAGTGCTATTACTTTCGCTTTTCCTGTAGTCCCAGATGTGGAAGCAAGGAAAACTGGCTTTGATTTCGTTAAGACATTTCCAACTCCATTCGCAATTTTATTCACATATTCTCTAAGATGATCGTACTTCACAGCGTATTTAGATATCAAAGGAGGATGAAATTAATTGCCTTATTTGAAGAGTTTCGATTCATAAACTTTTTTCATTTCAATAAAAATATAATGTATTATTGGTACACATTATAAGCGTAAGTTATTAATCATGTGGTGTACTCTTTCAGACTTGGACATATTTTGAATGTATTTTGGGAGAAAACACCAGAGAGTTTATTACAGTGTAGTGTGCTAGCTACATCGAAACAAATCGATTGTGCAATCATTGATTTCACTGCAACCGAAGATATCCATTATTATGGGCTATCAGGTGACTTTCTTTATGCCATATATACAGCTATTTTTCTGGCATGTGACAAAGTAGTTAAGGATTATTTTATGTTCAAAATATCCCATATGGTACATATTAAATCTTTAATCCAATGTCAGCAGTGTCAAAAGAGTATGTTTGTACAGAACAAGTTCTGGATTCATTGGTTTCTTTAGTACTGAAAACCTTATTTTTCTTATCTACAAAAATAGCATTTTGGTTAAGCCGAATTCTTTGCAGAAAATCACGTACCGGTTTTGCCTGGCAATTAAGCAGCTGAGCTTACCATTACCCTCTTTTAAAGTTTAATGGTACTAAAACTATTACCCTCTTTCAAAATATTCACATTCTAATGGTACTAAAGATTGTTATTGTTATGGATTATCAGGCAACTAACTTTGTTTGATATACTGTTAGAAATGCATTAGAAATGTTCAGGCTATTTCCGTTCATGCATTCATTGATAACTGGCTTTGTAGTTGCATGGTATGTACACATTATTTGTTGAAGTGAACAAAATCAAAACAGAGTCCAACGTTTGTTTCGTGACTTTACTCAGCTGAAGATACTTATTAAGCATCAATACTTATTGGTAAAGGTTTTTTTGTAAAAGTTTATTTTGTTTATTTATAGATATAGACAAGATTAGTCGAAAATACATTTTATTCATTGAAATTGAAGGCGATAGGACTTTAACAGAGCAAGAACGAGATAAGGTACCTACAACAGTTAACTATCTTCTATAGTACGGTATTGTATGGTGCCTTAATAAGAAAAAAAAAAATATCAAAAAAAAAAAAAACAAAAAAAAACGACAAAGCATCAATTATTTCCCCAACGCCCCCAGAGTGCGAAGCCTAGAAGAAAAAGTGAGGCAGATTTTTGCCGAAATGCAAGTATCAAATGCTGCCACTATGAAGTTCGAAAGAATTCACAGGCTCCACAATACGACGACAAGTGATGACGCAACCGCGGTGATAATTCGTTTCACCCACTTCTCGGACCGGATGAATGTGTGGCGTGCCAAAGGCAAGCTAAAGGGGACACCCCACTTTTTAAATGAACAGTTTCCATGGGAAATAGAATCTAGGAGACGTCAGATCACACCGGCATTTCTTGAGTTAAGAAAGTTGGACAACAAATGCTTTCTAGTGCGAGATAGCATTATCTTCAAAGGAAAAAAATACACGTTGGAAAATGTCACGGATTTGATTCAAGAAACAAAGTGCAATGACATTGGTGCGAGAACTACGGGTGACTGCTACGCCTTTTTTGGTAGATTTAACCCGCTGTCGAATTTTTTCTTCAGCCCGTTTAATTACGGACAAGATTCATTCTCATCCGTAGAAATGGCATATCAAGTCATGAAGGCCAGATTCTACAACATGACTGACTTGGCGAACGAAATAAAAGAGTTGAAAGACCCGGCAGAAATCAAAAAGGAAGGTGACAAGATTGATGGCACAGAATGGAGGATAAGTGGGGAAGCAGAGAAAGCTATGCGGAGCCTAGTTACGGCTAAATTCTCACAGAACTCTCATGCCAGGGAAATGTTAATAAACAGCGCGCCAAAAATTTTGGCATAAGCCAGCCCCCATGACGAATACTGGGGCGCTGGCCTCAGTTTACGGCATAAGGACATTTTATCTCCAACAAAATGGAAAGGTCAAAACAAGCTGGGAACTATTCTACGTCAAGTCCGTGATTCCTTGATGTGAATAATGAACAAAAGAAGATTACCTGCTAAAAGACTAGAGCCACGTCGGATGCTACCTATTCTGCTAGGTTATATTTGTATTGTATAAAATGTGAGCAGTTCCTAGTGGCGTTTGGTTTTCTCTAACAATAAATGGAGTTAATCAACAACGGTAGAAATAAAATCAGTTGTAAAAACTGAACAAAATAGTCTGGGTCAATGGGTGTGTGAAATGGGAACTCATAATGTAATGACCACATGCTTACATTGTGGCTGTATTCTGCTTTTCTTTCCTTGATTCGGGATGATGGATTCTGGACTTCAAATTTAGCGACACAATGGATTGAAATTTATAAATAGTTAGGTTATACAATAAATTCGTTCGAGAGATTTAAAATTTCTTAAACTTACCTTTAGGAAGTTGCAGCCTACAACTAAGATGTTTTCCACAAGCAGAACTGAACATTCATCTCAAATATGAAATGTCCAATTATGCCTGCGGTCATGCTTCTTTAAATTCATCTTCTATAATTAATAGTATCCGTTCTCGGTTTTAATTACTAAGTCTCACCAATTTATCAAAAGTTGAATCCTTGCTGTTTGTTTACATACATAGCGTTAATTAACGATCTCCATTAACAACTTTATCCTGCTACATGGTGAATGTTCAAAGTCTACTAGATGATTGAACAAAGTCCACTGCATAAAAGTTCTTTCAGTGTATAGAAGTGCCTCTGTCTGACATAAGAAACATGCGGTGCTCGTGCCAGACCGCACCAAAATACAGTCATTTTCAAATTCACATATTCTCCCGTTGAACCCCTTTATTAGCATTTCGAAATCTGGCCGAGAAATATTTCGTGAAGCTCTATTATCGGTGGTGTCCATGTTAGACTTCACCAAATTAGCGGTGTTTTCAAATTCGTGTCTTTCCCCACCACAAAGTATTAGCATTACTTCGGATTTGTCAGAGAAATATTTTATGAAAGTCTATCATGAAAGCATGTCTATCATGGGCGTGTTTAATATGCTGAATGTTGTAGGGAAGCAAGGTAGGGTTTTTTCTGTTCTGATATGTACTATAAATTTCTGGACATTTGTTGCTATATTTTCTTTTAAGTGGTTTAAATGATTGCGTGTGCTATTACTTAAGGCCGGTGTAGTAAATATGTAAGTATGTGGGTGTATAACACACCTAAGTAATTAAAAAATAAATTTTATGTTGACACGCCCTTAACCGTAAACGTTTACTCGCACCTAACACCCCTATCGTTAGTATGCTCGAGGTCACCGTGCGGGACCCAAAGGTATTGATAAATTTAACACATTGTTTTAGTGCCAATACTAATTCGTGTAAAAAAAAAAAAAAAAAAAAAAAAAAAAAAAAAAAAAAAAAAAAAAGTTTACGAGCAGGAGTCGAACCCCAGGGTTCTTGCTTGCATGCTTGTGGTCTGACGCTCTACCAATTGAGCCACTCGGGGTCTGCGGTAACATGATATGTTCAATACTGCCCATATGGTTAGAACAAGCACTCCATGGGTGTACGAGTTCATAATATCGGGCTATATTTAAAATATCAATAATGGGGATGTACACGTCTAAAACAGCTGGCGTCTTAGGACATAATGAAATTATAGTAACATAAACAATTCATCCCTGCCTGCATGTCTCTGTCCCCCTTAACCCCTTTACTCCATCTAGGCTTCTGCCAAACTCTCGCAAAACCTAAATACATTTTATTATTCCTAAAGGCGTGGGCGTGAATGAGTAATTATGGCAAAAGATACTTTCGCACGATGTTTGTATCCTAGAAAATCAATACTGTGTTAAAATATTCGTCAAAATGAAAAAGGTCCATTGGCCTAGTGGTCAAGACGTGGGACTGTAAAGCAACAGGCCTCGGTTCAAATCCCGTATGGGACAGATATTTTGATGTACTCTGTTTTGCAGTAGTGAAAACTCCTTATCCGTCGGGTAAAACTAAATTTAATGCAATCTCGACTTGATTATTGATTAACTTCCCGTAAAATTAACCTTTCTGCAAATATTATAGAAATAAACCCTGGTTACCGATCCGATCAGGGTCTTACAGTGGTGAATACCTCCTGCCGTCTCATGAACAAACCTCCCCTCTCTCTCTCTCTCTCACTCGCTCACTCTCTCTCTCTTATGTCCTAACCCCCCCTCTCTCTCGCTATCGATGTTTGCATCTCTGAGGCTATCTTCTTAGCGTTCTCTTCATTCACTAAACTACATACCCATACATTCATTTTATTCATACTGCCTGTATCATACAACTAGTTTCCCTGTAATCGATCCTTACAGAAACAACCATTTGCTGTAAAATTTGATACAATGTGGCTGCCTGCCAATATCAGCCTACATATATATAAATACTTAGATATCAATTTATATATATATGGGCGCTTGTGTAAATAATATGTTAGTTGTTCGTTTGTTCTGTCAATTTTTATCCCTTTTTATAATGCCGTATTTGTGTGGTACGAAAAATGTTGACACAGCCGTGGAAAGGTTACGAAATAATGAAGCTTATTTAAGCCCAGTTTATTAATTAAATTAATATCTAAAAATTGTCGAGGGTTGGCCGATTATAACAAAAGAAATGAATTACTCCACTGGATAAAAAATAGTAAGTACTGGGAATTTGATTTCATAATGCTACAAGAAACACATAGTGAAGAGAAGGACATTCGGAGTTGGGAAAAAAATTGGGCTACGTTTAGGAAACACGATAAGCTCATTTTTTCGCATGGCTCTAGTAAAAGTAAAGGGGTATTAACTATTGTTAAAAATGATTTTGTTAAATTTATTTCCAGCGAATTTGTAAGCAAGGACGGTAGAGCTGTCGTTATTGACCTAAAAATGGAGGAAGAGAGCTACTCCATATTCAATATTTATGCACCGAATCTAGAATGTCAAAAAGAACAACAGGAGTTTTATGATCGAATCGGTAACATGATTCAGGAAAGAGAGGAAAACAAAATAATTATTGGTGGTGACCTGAATGTTATCTTAGATGGCAATTTGGACAGAACTCCGATAAATACTAAGACATATAAAGGAGTGGAAACAATTAAGGAGCTTATGGAACAATACAACATAATTGATCTATGGCGGATAAAAAACCCTGGGGAAAAACGGTTTACTTGGCGTAGGGCAAAACCAAATTTAATACAATCACGACTTGATTATTGGTTAACTTCCCGTGATATTAACTTTTCTGCAAATACTGTAGATATAATCCCTGGTTACCGATCCGATCATAGTGCTATTGTGTTATCTGTAAAAATCTCTAACTCTGAAAGGAGCCGTGGTCCAGGTTATTGGAAATTTAATGCAAATTTATTAAGTGATACCGAATACGTTCAAAGCATGAAAGCTCTTGTCTTGAAATTCGCACATGAGTTAAGACTTTTGGACCCGCATCTTAAATGGGAATATATTAAGCATGAAATAAGAAAAGAGACCATTAGGTACTCAAAACAAAAATCATATACAAAGAAATTGGAAAAACAAAATTTGATAAAAACTTTAGAAACTCTATATACCAGTCTTCAGAAGGGAACTATAAGCCAAAATGAACAAGATGAAATCTTTATTGAAATCAAAGCAATTAATATGGAGCTAGAGCGTATAGAGAGAATCAATTCCATGGGACATTATATCCGTAGCAAGGCATATTACCTAGAGCATGACGAAAAAAATTCAAAGGTATTCTTTGCAATTGAGAAAAGAAATTACGAACAGAAACACATTAAACGGCTCATTGACAAAGATGGGAAAGACGTAGAACAACCCCATAAAATATTAGAGACAAGTGCTCGTTTTTATAAAAATTTGTACCAAAAGAATGACGAAGTGTCAAAAGCTTTTTATGACTATTTCTTCGAGTCTAGAAATATTCCCAAGATACCCAAAGTGCATGCTGAAATGCTTAATACTGAATTAACAAGACAAGAGCTCTTAAGTGTCATTAATAAAATGAAGAAAAACAAATCTCCAGGTACTGATGGCTTGACGGCTGAATTTTATCAGTTTTTTAGATATGAGATAGTCGATTTGCTACTAGAATCTTTTTCATACAGCTATGAGAGTGGATATCTCAGTGTTGAGCAAAGAAGAGGGATAATAAGGCTTATCCCTAAAAAGAACAAAGACTTAGTATATCTGAAAAATTGGAGACCTATAAGTCTTCTAAATGTCGATATGAAAATATTAACTCAAAGTATAGCCCATAGATTCCAGAAAGTACTACCGATAATTATCGGCAAAGAACAAAATGGCTTTGTTAAAAATAGATTTATCGGTTTCAATATAAGAACACTTATTGATAGTATTGATTTCTTGAACAGAAATAATCTCGAGGGGTTTTTGGCATTTATCGATTTTGAAAAAGCGTTTGATAAGCTGGATTGGGACTTCCTAGACAAATGCCTGGAGTGTTTTAATTTTGGCAATAGCATACGGAGGTGGGTTAAAATCATATATACAAAAATTGAAAGCTGCACAATAAATAATGGTTATACAAGTCAATATTTTGAAATAAAAAATGGAGTAAGACAAGGAGATCCTCTCTCAGCACTGTTATTTATTATAGCGGTTGAAATTTTAGCAATCTCGACAAGAGAAAATAACAACATTAAAGGTATCAAGGTAAATAATATTGAGACGAAAATCAGCCTTTTGGCCGATGATACAACTTTATTACTAAGCGATATACTTTCTTTAAGAAATGTATTAAATGTGTTTGTTATGTTTTACTATACTTCTGGTCTGAGAGTAAATATTGAAAAGTCAGAGATATTGCAAATAGGTAGAGCGCCAATGAGATTTCTTGAAAAGAAACCTTTTAGATTTAAATGGACAGAGGGTGATGTAGTATCTTTGGGCATACGTTACTTTAATGACATTGAAAAGATCACTGATGTTAATCTCAGAGATAAGCTGACAAATTTCAAACAAACGTTACATAACTGGTCAAAATTTTATATGACATTGAAAGGGAAAATAACTATTATTAAGAATCTGGCGCTTCCAAAAATCCTTTTTGTAACCAATGTCCTTTATATTCCCGAATGGTTTATTAATGAAGTAAACTCAGTTTTAGACCAATTCCTCTGGGAGGGAAAACCGCATAGATTCCAGAAAAATGTACTAATACAAGACTTTAAGGATGGTGGTCTTAGAAATTTAGATTATAACTCTTTTTTATGTGCACAAAAAATCATGTGGGTAAAACGTGTTTTGGAAAATGAAAACACTCTAAGTGTTGCTTTTCTTAAAAAGTATCTTCCAAATCTGACATTATCGTACATACTCTCTTGCGATTCGGACCCAAAAAGGATACCTGACCATATCCCCAAATTTTACCGCGATATCCTTTGTGCCTGGTATTCAGTGAATAATCCCTCTTACGACACAAGTTGCTTAATGCAACAGTGCATCTGGTTTAACAAAAATATTGTGATTAATCATGAGCCGATCTTTTATACTGAAATGGCGCGTAAAGGAATTATGTTTGTAGTAGATCTGCTAGATGCAGAGGGGCGGTTTATGGAAGCAGGGGAAATTAAGAGCAAATTTAATTTAAAGACAAATCTGTTAAAGATCATGGGGCTACTAAGTGCTATACCGAATGATTGGAAGAAAAGTATAAAACAAAATTGTAACGTAGACAAAGACCCAATGGCACCAGTTCCCCAAATTGTACAGTTAAGAACAGACGCTATAACAAAAAACATAACGAAATTGACCTCAAAAGAGGTATATTGGCTAATTATAAAGAAAAAGTCAATAACGCCAAGCTGCATAAACAGATGGGGAAAAGATAACATCGTTTTGAACTCGTCCCAATGGAGAGAAGTATTTGAAAAAACGAGATATCTGACAAAAAATGCTAAAAATACAATGATAAATTTTAAGATAATGCATAAAAATTATGCATCTGATCTCATAGTATCCAAATTTGACCCAGATATTAAACCAATCTGTGAACAATGCAATAAAAAAAATGATATTGTCCACCTTTTCGACATGTGTAGTAAGATTTACACCTTTTGGTCTTTGCTAGAAAAGTGGGTAAATAGTAACATAATAAGAGAGGGCCCAAAAATCAGTATTTGTAGAAGGAAAAAATTGCTTGGCTTATTGAAAGAAGATGTTGCAGTGAATTACCTATTTACAATTGACTTTGTACTCTTACAGGCCAGAATGTATATACACAAGAGTAATATTCATAAAGAAGATGTTTATTTTATAAATTTTCTAATGATACTTAGAAATGTTGTAATGATTGAAAAAATGACATATTCGTCAAAGCATGTAAATTTTAAATATTTAGAGGAACTGTATTGTTTGTTATAGTCCTAACCCTCAGTTACTCAGTTACTCGTTTTTTTACGTCTTATATAATCCATGATCTGTGTCGGTATATTTATTACATACTCGAAAAATGTTTGTAGAGACATTTATTTTACTACTCATTTGTATAATGTAGATAATGCTGTATGTACCAAGGACAATTTCTTACGGCGAAATAAAAAAAAAAAAAAAAAAAAAAAAAAAAAAAAAAAGCATCAATTATTTTATGCTTATTTTATAGATTATAAACCAAATATGTTAAATATATTGCTTATTGTTTTTAACAATTTTCTCAAGTTTCTCAACTTTTTTCAAAATAACTTTGAATATTAGATAAAACCTTAATTGGTTCAATAATGATATCACATTTAAATATATATAATTGCCATTTCAAGTAACATTTCAAAACTAAATTCGGTCACAACTTGATTTCGTAAGCTTAAATTATGGGAGAAGTGATATATAATGCATAACTTGAGTTTTGGTTTATCTTGCAGTTTGACAGTAAATACGTTACTCCATTTAAACTTGAAGCTTCGGTCGCATTTTAGTTAATGTTTTAGTTTGACAGTAACCTGTGCAAGGAAGCGGAGATTTACCGTTCCCTTAGCAACCAGAAGAGCATTGACACGATGGAAGTGATGCAGCTACAGAGCGGTGCCTTTTACAGGTGTGCACAGGAAATGAAAAAAGAAGGGCTTGTTTTTCAGTTTAAGATGCCTCGTGTTATGCGCAACATGCAGCATCTTGAACTTCTGGCCAAACATGTCATGTAATAGCGGTTGCATCAGATTCAGATTAAGATGACTTGCCATTATAACTTGTGCGAAAAGTAGCCGAAAGACATAAATTTCGACACCTATTTACAGTTATATTTGGATATTCGTTGCCTAGAATCTTATTTCGTATGTTAAAGGTCGGCTCGCAACGCCTGTCTGACACCTGATCATCTAACCTTATGTCTAATTCTTTAATTAAGCTTCAAAGTAATTACATATTTTAGTAGCTGAAATGTTAAACTTTCCGTTTCTGAAGAGAAAAACGATTTTACGTTAAAAGCTACAATGTCAAGCTAACATACTCTTAATAGTACGTGTCCCCCACAAGCATCCCTTACTGCAATTTATCTGGATCGCATTGATCCTATCAAATTCTGCATTTTGTGAAATGAACTCCACTCCTCCACAAGCGCTTGTCTAAGCTCTGGCAATGCCTTAGGTAGGATGCTACACTCACGTACGGCTATTTCAAGCATATCTCAGGCGTGTCTGTTCGGCGAAGGATCCCGCGAAAAAGCGAGCGAGGGCAAGATCCGGATGTTTTTGCGCTTGAAGACACTGCTGCGTAGCTCTCGGGAATGAGAACGTGCTTTGTCCTGCTGCAGAATTAGGCCATTCTGACGCACAAAAGGGACCACTCTAAAGTTTGTTCTTGATACTGTTCAGCGTGTTAAGTTCAAGTTTAATTCCAGCAAACCGGGGACCATTTTTGCTAAAACAACAGTATTAGGAAGACCAAAAGTAGGTCTCCTTAATTCTTAACGTATTTAAATGTTATGAAACTACACTGTAAACAAAAAAAAAAAAAAAAAAAAAAAAACGAATGATTGTATAGCATATTGAAGATAATATACTTTGTTTTAAAATTAAATTTATGTGTTTCCACTTGATAACAAGCAAAAAACATGTATTATTTTTTCCAAATGGTCTCCCTAAGTGCTATATATATATGTGTGTGTGTTGCTGAACAGTAACAATATAACCTCTATTGCTACCAGAGATTGCTGCATTCAAACATCGTATCTGATCCCTTATTGATGAACTGACTAATTAATCAATAAATTGATTGATGTTTTCACTCACGGTAATGTCTTTCTTTGAACTCGATTAGAAAAAAAATTGTCTCATATTAACTTCATGTACTTCATTAACTCGACCATAGAGCCTTTTAAACAATATATACGATATTCTCTTTTCCTTACTGCTACTTTCCTAACTTTATTCTTTGATAGCTTAAATGGTGTGCTGTTACACTCGGAAAACGCTTTATGTACTCAAAACGTATTCTAAACTTTATGGTAAAATACATTATTTCTTAGCCTCGCTTTCTAATTTTCAAAATGAAACTCAATTCTTTGAGTTGTATTAAGCATAGACACTTTGATTTTACACACTATAACATTACAACTGCATTGATGGACACCCTTTGAAAACGGATTTTAAATCCAGAGAGATATTGATATTTCCACTGAGGAAAGAAAACTTCTTGGTTATTAAAAAACCCTATTTAGTTTAAATTACACGCAATCCATTTAAGCAGAAATGTTCAAAGGGTTAATTTATTAATAATTAAAGTAACTTGTTAATTCAGTAGAAAGCGCGCCCATATAAAATGGACTGGAATCACGTGATCAAACCATTGACTATTGCTCTAAAAATACATGAAAATCAATCAGTTGTATTTCGAACTGCATTTTAATTTTGGTTTTGTCATGTTCAATAACAAACTACCTACCTTCTCTCCTTCCCTGCCTGCCTGCCTCCTCAACCCTCCCTGCCTCCTTGCCTGCCTCCCTCCCTGCCTCCCTAACTGCCTCCTTCCCTGCCTCCCTCCATGCCTCCCTCCCTGACTGAATCCTGCCTGCCACCCTGCCTGCCTTCCTCCCTCTCTCCCTGCCTCCCTCCCTCTCCCGCTGCCTGCCTGCCTGCCTGCCTGCCTGCCTACCTCCCTGCCTCCCTCCCTCCCTGCCTCCCTCCCTCCCTGCCTCCCTCCCTCCCTGCCTCCCTGCCTCCCTGCCTCCCTGCCTCCCTCCCTCCCTCCCTCCCTCCCTCCCTCCCTCCCTCCCTCCCTCCCTCCCTCCCTCCCTCCCTCCCTCCCTCCCTCCCTCCCTCCCTTGATATACAGACAAGTACATGAGTGCGTAGCGTGAGATTATTTATGCTTTAAGAGTGTCTTGGAACGTGTTATTGACGGAACTCTGCCATATAGCGAAATGACACTGTTGCAGAAAAAAATGCTTGTATTACACTGTGGCCGAGGTTATAATCACCCAAGTAACCCTTCTTTGTTGTCGGTTTGGAGCATAATGAGCCCAAATTCGATCTAACTCTCTAGCCGTCTTCAACATAATGGTTCACTTCGGGATTTTTACCTTGACCGTGACCGAGATGCTCAAGGTTGACAAGGTACCTCTTTTTAAGTTTGGCACAGTATGTCCATCTCTTATCTCTTTAAGGATAATATTTAACTTCCGATTTCTTACACTGTAAAGGTCACCGAGGTAATCTTATGTACCATTGTTTAGAAACAAAGGGTGGAACTTAAAATAACTCTAACCATTTCGAGATAATGGTCAATTCTGGATTTTAACCATGACTGTGACCGAAAAGGACTGGCCCACCTCTTAAGTAAATCCAAAATTAGTTTTCGAGAAAATGGTCAATTCCAGCATTTTGACGTTGAGCGTGATCGAGATTGTCAAGTTCATCGAGGCACCTCTTATGTAACAGTGTTTATGCCGAAAAGATCGAAATGCGCTTTCTCTCTAACCCTTCTTGAGATAATGGTCAATATCCGGCTTTTTACTTTGACCGTGACAGACAAGGGTCGAAAATGAGTTCAAGCCACTCTATTTCTAACCGTTGGCGAGGTAATGGTCAACTTTCGGTTTTGACCTTAACCGTGAATGAGAAGGTCATGGTGATCCAGGTACCTCTTTCGCAACGGAGTTTAGACCTAATGATAAGGGTCAGCTTCCGGTTTTTGATCTTGACTGTTACCGAGAAAGTCAAGATCACCGAGATACCAGTTATGTAAGGTGGTTTAGGCTCAAAGGGTCGGAAATGTTCTCCAAAGTCATTCTGTTTCTAGTCGCTTTCGATATAATACTGAACTTCTGGTTTTCAACTTAGCCATCAACCAGCGAGTTGACGTCTAGATTATTAATTTCGTTCAAGCCCAAATTGTAGAATATGAGCTGAAATTCACTCTTTCGCTAAAAGCTTTCAAAATAATGGTTAAGTTTTGGTAATTGGCCTTGACCGTGACCGAAAAGGTCAAGATCACCGAGATATGTCTTATGTAACGTGTTTATGTCCAAAAGGACAAGAATGAGTCGTTCTATCTCTTGTCGTTTTCAAGATCGAGAAGGTCGAGCTGACTGAGGTACCTGTTATGTAACGTTGTTTAACCCGAAAAGGTCCAAATTGAGCCCTATCTACTTTTCAAGGAAACTATGCCTTGTGAAAGTATTTTGACCTCATTTTGACCTTGATCGTTGCGCTCAAGGTAGAAGTATTTGCATTTTCGCCAAGATTTATGATTGTCTATAAGTGTACCAAATATGAAACTCCTGTGACTCAAAGTCTAGAAGGAGTTTTCTGGAAACTATTTTGCAGAAAAATTAACGTGGACCTCATTTTGACCTTGATTTTGTTTGTTTCGGACAAAATTGCGGATCCTTCAAGAACGCTTAATCATCTGAAAGTGTGCTAAATTTCGTCTTCCTCCGTCAAATAGTGTAGAAGGAGCATCCAACCGAAAAAAGTCAGAAACTTTCAGAATAACTAAAAATTAGGAAGGATAGACATAATAATTCAAATTGAACATGCTTCTTTTAGTTCCGAAAAAATCTTTTACACATATTTATCAAATTTGGTAGAGAATTGAATAGGTTTCTACCATTAACAAACTGCTTTGCTTTGTTGTTGTTTGTTTGGGCCTGGAACAAGCAAAGCTGTGTTATGATGTTGTCACATTAAATACAATTTAGTCTACTCTGCATAAAAAGTAACACTTAAAAAATAAATAAAAATAACAACAATTGTCAGTTTTATACTGACTCTGTCCTCTATTCTATATTATATTATATAATATCATCATAATCCGTACCGTTATGTTTAACAATTTATAAAGTGAAAATATAGACGTCTTCTTTAACTATTACAGCATACTGAACAGCAGAAGAAGCCACAGTAAGCAAAAGTGTTAAACCGTGTCGTCCTATTGTTATATTATATATATGAACAAGAAGCTCGCGCAGATGAAACCGAAACAGTAAATGATGTGTGGCAGAGACTATCAGCGAGTTCAAGTAATGTTTTCAATGACAAAGGTTAAACATCAAGCAATAAATCAATTAATAAATGAATTAAATCAGTCAGCAATGGTGTATTAATTATCATCGTGCCTTATAACAATAACAGTAATATATCAAATTTAACGGCAAAAGGACAACAGCAAGTGCAACAGACGATGAGTGCTCATTGAGCATTCTTATATCCATAGCATCTTAATGTTATGATGATTGTGCAAAATATAATGATAATAAGCAAGTTTACAGCTTGGTGGTGCTGGACTAAAATACCACTGAATGTGTACAGTTTGGTGCTAGTTAGTCAAGCGTGTATCTTAAAGCGGATTTGATGTTGCTCAAGTGCAATTTGATTTTCTTGATTTCTTAACATGAGCTTCTTAGTTTTAGTAACGTTTATGGAATAATTATGGAATTTAACCGTCAGAACACCGAGTTTGCTTAGGTAGAATTTAGAGTTATTGCATTTGAAACAAATAAAGCCATTCTATATGGCGTGTTTGCGAAGAAGATCGAGATGTTAATTGCTGCGCATAACACGGGGCATTTTGAACTGACAAACAAGTCCTTGTTTCTTCATTTCCTGTGAACACTTGCGAAATGCACTGTTCCCTAGCTGTATAACCAACATTGTGTCAATGCTCTTCTCGTCGCGAAGGGAATGGTAGATCTCAGATTCCTTGCACAGATTAATGTCAAACTAAAACATTAAATAAATTCCAACGGAGCTTAAAGCTAAAAAAAAATGAAGTAACGTATTTAAATTTAAATCAATTCGTGAAGGTGTGTCACTGCTAATTAAATATGCTTAAGGAAATTATATCTAGTTTTAATACAGTCATGATAACCACTTAAAATACACAAAACTTTATTTTTGCAAGATTTGTTAAATACTGATGGTAAATCTGAAATACGTCTTGTAATTTGTTTTGGTTTTGATAATGTTTCTCTCCAGTACAATAAAATACAACACTGTACTATAAAAGAAATCAGTGTTTTAGATACCCGATCGCGCTCTTCTTTTGTTAATATCCTATCACCTTCAATTTCAATGAATAAAATGTATCGTCGACTCCTCTTCTCTATGTCTAGAAGTGCATAAAAATACCATATTTTTACATTTAGTTTGGGGGACTCAATAGTAAGATATTCAACAATTTGCTCCATTCTCCTAGATAATATACATCATAGGAATGTAGTAATAATACTTCATAACATGGGGCCAAAGCGCATTTTAACCGCCCCTGCAACTGAACATGCACGATGATGCAGGTTTAGTGCAACCCAAATTAAGACTGCAGAAGGGCACGAAAAAATACAATTTGGTCCAGTGCTGTGAAGTGTTATTTATTATTTTTGTATTATTTTTATGCACGTTTTCCTGTAAAATTGTAAAATTAAGGCTAATTTTTCATGCATAAATTATAAATTAAGGGGCTAAACTTTTGAAAGTGGTATGGTTTGAAAACTGGGTTACAACTTCAATCTGACAATTTGAATTGGGGTTACAACTTCAATCTGGCAATTTGAATTGGGGCTTTTCTGTATCAAAAAAGATACACTGTGAGCCAAAGCTTAAGCCTCTTAGACGGTAATAAAGGCACAAAAACAAGACTATCGCATGTCACACCAATCAGGGTTTGACTATAAATTTAAAAAAAAATCACGGCTTCGGTTTATTCCCATTTAAAATACTCTGCATATAACAGACTTCAAAGCGGAAATGAAATATAAACGAGTTTATCGCTGCACATGTTGCAGTTTTATTGAACATATAGCGAGTCGCTCTGATTCTGGAAAGTTATAATCACAGTGTCAAACAGTTACATGAAGGATTTTATTATTTTTTCACAACTAAATGAATAAGAAATTTAATAAAACCAGCTAAACTACCCCAAATAGATGAGAAATAAAATGGGAATTGAAGATTGTCGTTGGATTTGGATAAGAGTATCAGATGAGCGAGACAAGCAAGTTCTAGCAGATAAGCTTGTCTCCTTGGAAATTTTATCTTAAACAGTGTTGCTGTGTTTTTTTGTAGTGGGGCTAAGTTGGTAGTGGATAGGAGGTTCCTGCCCAAATATTCCCCTGGAAACCAGTTGAACACATCATTGCCTATTTGTTAACTTTGCAAGAGGGTAAGTTGTCTAAGACGGGTTACAATCTGTAGCAATGGCCTATTGTACGTTATAAATATGCAAAAAAGCTTTGTAAATGCCATTAGTGGAAAAACACGAACAATTTACTCAGTCCAGAATATCTCCTAAATTCAAGGGATCGATACACTCTTACCATTTAGTTTTTATTAATCTATCAACCCTATTTACTTTTAAGTTCTAATGCCTTATTGTTGTCACTGCTGAATATAATAAAAGGTACATATGCTCTAAACATATGCTCACCTGATAATCCATAATAATGAACATCTTCAGTTGCCGTGAAATCAATGACTGTGACATCGAGCTGTTTTGCAGTTGCTAGAACACTACATTGCAATAAGCTCTCCGGCGTTCTCTCCCAAAACACATTCAGAATGTGGCCAAGTCTAGAAGAGTAGATAATTATGCTGTGATTTTCTTAAATATCCATTTCTCAGACAATCTTCATCATAAAGGTTATTATCTAAATATATTTAGGAAAAAACATTATTTTTTAGCCAGTTAATTATCAGGTTGATTAATATCATTTCTTAAATTAAGTATGATATTAGCTCACTAAGCTAGACGTAACAACTTATAACTCTCCAGTAGAAGTGAACTATACCTATTTAACATAATACATTACTCCTTAAGTAACAGATCAAGTAATTTTATGTATTGTTATGTGTGCAACTATTGATAATTTAATTGATAATTTATGTAGCTCTGCACTTATAAAAATTCATTACTTGACGTTCCTTACTGAAAGTAGTGGGATATATATTTGAAATAAACAAAACATTTTAAATAATGTCATGTAACTTTCTATGCGCAAAAAACAAAAACACAACTCGGTGGTATCTAAATACAATAATACAAAAGTCAAACACGTATTTTAATTCACGAAACACATTACAGAATTACTCCAGGTGTTGGAACACTAATATAATGGTTAAATAAGAGGAGCCTTGCAAAGGTGTTTACGAATGAGATTTGGTTGTTTCTTGGAATGGAATCAGGTGTTACTTGATGTTTAGCTTTGATCTGCTTATATGTTCATTTTAGTTTGGTTTGTTAGACTTATATTAGACTTATATACTTATATTAACCTACAAAAATTGTCTATTGTCAAACTACAGCAAGTAAATATAACATTACTACACCGAACATTGTTTATTTGCAAAATACTAAAACCTACTGAATTTAAATACTAAGTTGTTGTTATTTTTTAAAATCATGCTTTAGTTTAATTATATTTTAAATCTTACATTTACAATTTATGCTAAATAAATTTTAAATTTCGCAATTTACCAAATCGTTAACAGCAATATTCGAACAGGGATTTATTTGAGAACACATCGTATAGCATAGAAAAATCCTTTCACATATTATAACTTTTTCACAGACAAAGAAAGACAACAAATAACCACGAATTTATGAAGGTTTACAGTGTAATAAGTTGTTTTTGTTTTGTTAAGCGATTAATTACCACCACCCTTTTGACTGTTGACAGAAACGTAAAATTCAATGGGAATTGCGGTTATTTGTAAGAAGCTAGCCAATTAAGTCATGTAGGATATATATGACTAATTTTCAGAAAATATAAAAATATTGTTGCTGTTGACAAAAAGTGTCATATAAGCTAATGTTTTATACAGGTCTGTAGAATTCCCGTGGACGTAAAATTAGTCAACATGTGTTTATTGTTTGAAGGTAAATCAAAGAACAATGACTGCAAAAACTGTAAAGAAAACATGCATTACGACCGCTGTTGACCGAAACGCAAAATTCAATTGATATAGGAGTCATTTCTAAGCAGATAGCCAGTTAAGTTAAATCTTATATGACTTATTTCGAGTAAACATGAAAATATTGACCAGATAAAAAAATTCTAAAAGTTAACATTTTGTACTAGTCCATAGAATTCATTTTGCCTGCTGAAACTTAGTCAATATCTTTTAACTGCTTGAGGGTAAATCAAAGGACAATAAGGACGAAAACTTTAAGAAACTTATCAATAAAAACACAAAAAATTCTAAATCTCGTTGTACCTATATTTGAACTCATAAACCGGACATTGTTTTTCATAACGAACGATCTTCACCACGTCACCAACTCGATATCGATACAGTCCGCTGCTTGACGTTAACACTATTTCGTAGCTTTGCCCAACTGTAAGCTATAATAAATTCATTTAAATTATTTAATCGGTATATACAGTTTCTAGTGGTATACTTTGATAATTCGTGAAATTTTACACATTAAAGCTACTTACTTTTGTATACATTTGCAAATGTTAATTGCTTAATAAATATCACGAATTGTATCGCTTATGATCAGCTAGAGTTATGCTTTCATTAAATATGCGATTTGGATTTAGGAAAATAAACTTAACATGTGATAACCTCATGGGCTAGTTTGGTTGTTGGATGTTCCTTATCACAATCTTGTTCATGTATAAATTCATAGAAATGTACATCATAAGTGAGTGTGTAGTTGTGATCATTCAGATCAGTGGATGTGTTTATTCCATGCACGCCCTCAGTCCCACCACAAAATACTGTCAGCATCGGAACATCTGAAATATGTCTATGGTTACTTAAAAGAAAATTGGTTTTTAACACCATGCTCGATAAAGTTCCAATGCCTTGACAATACATAACAAGATTGTTTATGGACAATGACCTAGTTTCCGAATGCTGATATAAAGATTTATGACATATCAGTTTAGCTTGTGACCAAAATTTCAACACAGTAAGGTTATGTATCTGGCGGAAGTCAAGATTTTAATAGAAAAATGGTTTCTCGTAAAACATCCTCCACCTTTCGTTGAATCGCCACGAAAGAAGTAATAGCCACGCGCGTAATAATTTCCGTTATTGCTAAGCAGAATATCACGACGGTAAAACCATATCTATATGCGTCAATTAAGATCTTAATTATAAAGTGAGTTTCGCTAATATTTCTGTTATTTTCACTAATATCTAGTGCATCAACAAAAAACTAGCCAGTTGTATAGTTACGCACCCTGTTTTGAATAAAAATTGTATGAATATATGTATGTAAATGTGTATATTGCCAGGTAGGTACCAATATTCCGTACCTGTAGTTAAAATTTCAACGGCAGTATAGCTTACATCACTTAAGAATGCAACAAGAACATGGTTGTAGCCAATATTGTAGATATTGTAGAAAAAACTATTGTCTTGGTAAGTAGTAGTTTCTGATTTCATTCTTCAAAATTTTGTGACAGCAAGATGATATTCCTAGCATTTGTCAAAAATTGAATTTTGACCAAATTTCTGCCATATTTTCTTAATCACGAACCCCTCTCCTCCCAATCAAAAGTTATAGTGACTTAATTACCGATGTCTTAATCAGTATTTCATTTGCGTGAAATTGGGTAAGAATTAACAAAAAATATTTTCAACTCTTCTCGAATAAAAAAATAATTAATAGCCAGGAAGACAGGAATACCTGCTGCCCTCAGTTAAAATTTTAAGA
>OX457029.1:66529421-66764421 GCA_949752745.1 Protula sp. h YS-2021 | reverse complement strand
TTACTTTATGGGGAATCTCTACGTCATCAGACAAACACCCTGATGCTATGTCCTCGCAAATGCTGTCAGCATGCAGCATCATGTATGCGAAAAAATCCAGCAGTTGACTGGAAAACACAATGTTGATGCTTCCTATTTCTCTTTCGCGTAAACCAAATACGGCATTGCATTAGAATGCTGCATCTTCTTGTGTAACATCAAAAATATTGGGAGAGCTGGGGAGCATAACCATGGAGTTTCTGCCCCTTTTCATGTAATAATGAAGAATCCCTGCCACTTGCAAGCCGCCTGGCGTTTCCTTCACTTTAGGAAAGTACCACAGCCTCAACACCTTGCACAAGTCTCTCTAAACAGACAAAAAGGTGCTATAAAAACACACATTACAATTTAACGGCTGGCGTCGTGTGAGACCAATGTACCATGTTAAGTACAAGTCATAAAACAGTTGAGGTCGGCAGTATTTTTATTGATTAAGAAGGCATGTTGTTAGTGCAAAATAACATGAACGCCCATAAACATTGTTTGCAGTACAAAGAAAAAATAAAAGATATTGTTCTTTAAAACCTGTTATACATAAGCATGAGATGGGTGGAACTAAAAACTGTTAGTGTGCAGAATAAAGAGCAAAACTCTTGAAAAATCTACCGCAGGTAGACAGAACTAAATTGTTTTATAAATATCACAACAACCCTCACTTGTTCCTCTAACAAAAGTTGCATATCTTACCTGTAGTCCCTTGATATGTGGATGAGCCATAGCAAATCCAAATGCGTGAACACCACGTTTCTCTGAGTCTTTACCTAGTGGTATTAGCTTTGCTTTTCCAGTTGTTCCAGAAGTAGAAGCAAGGAAAACTGGCTTTGATTTAGTTAATACATTCTCACCTCCATTCGCTATTTTCTCGACATATTTTATGTAATGATCGTATTTCACTACGGGGTGAAGAGTTTTATAGTCTTCATAGCTTCTTATTCTTTTAAAATTAAACTCCTTGCCATAAATAGTGTCAGCGTTTCTTTTGAACACTCTCATAAGAAAGTCATTTTGGATATTTTCGACGTCTCCATAGTGACTTTCGAACCTTCTAAACATGTGACGACCTAGTACAATACCAGTTCGGGTCATTAGGTAGTGATAAAAGAGTGTCCTCAGGCTGTGGGATGATGCCGGATTAAACGATGATATATCGTAGCAGACAAGTGCACTAAGATACAAAACAATACCAGTGACCCCTGAATATAAATATTAGATACATATTGTTTAAAACCTCACATTTTTATATTTAAGCGTACTCCAGACTCACAGTAGATACCTAGACGATATGCTTTCTATTAAACCAATAAGATAAATAACAAAATAGCAAGTCAAATAAGTAAAGTCTAACATGTTAACGAGTATTTTCTGCGTATCTATGGATACGGAGTTGTTATATTTATTTTATTACTCATCATGCTATTCGTTTTATAAACACTTAAGAAAACTGTTAATAAATTCGGCCAGAAGTGCATCATTTGTACAAAAATTGAAGCAGAGAAGAACTCGCTAAGGAAGGATATACAATAATTTACCATTCAGCAATGGCCATAACTAGCACTGTAGGATTGAAAGTACGGCAGTATTATCACCGGCTGGGTCAAATGATATCATATATGTTAGTATGTGAGCCAAACTGGTAGCATATATGTTACGGTGTTGGCCAATTGGTATGATACTATTTTGTAGGCCAAATGGTCTCATATATGTCACTGTGTTGGCCAACTGGTATCATATATGTTACGAAGGGGCTCAACTTGTATAATATTATTATGTGGGCCAACTGGTATCATATATGTCACTATGTGCGTAAATTGGTGTCATATGTTACTATGTGGGCCAAATGCTTTCATAGATTGTACTATGTGCTTCGAAAAAAAACACTCACACAAACGCAGAGAAGAGGGATATAATTTTGAGGCAAGAGATTATTCGCGTGGATTGCCTTTTCTTTGAAAATGGGAAACTCTCAATATGTACACCGCGTTTGCTATCAAAACGTGGGTTCGCCTTTGCTAAAAATTTAGCACTTCACGTTTTGCGATCATTTGATAAACCCCTATCCCATCCCCACCTTTGTAAATTATCAAATAATTCTTCTTTTACTTCTCTTCTGACCGGCGTGAAAAAAGTATTATTTTTCACATACTCAACTGCTTACAATATATATTGATTCCAACAAAAAAAAACAACTAGAAATAGTGATATAAAATTAAAAATTAAATAATCTGGATTTACCAGAAATAATCCACATCCAACTGCTACTAAATATTATTCCTTCATTGAAAACAACAGACTCCAGTGCAATAGCAATGCAGACAAAAGCCGCACATAAACAAAATTTACTTCTGCTGTACCACAATGTGCTGGCCTTAGTCCACTTTTCTCTCATGTTTATGATATTTTTTTAAGATTAAGTTACAATATTTATTATGATTATTCTTTGATATAATAATTACACCACGTTTATGCATAGAATAAGAATATGTTCATAACAGACAGAATTCCCTAATGAAGCACAGTTTTTTAATCTTTAGAATGAGCGCATATGAAAAGAATATTATGGCTACTTTTAAGCTTCGCGAGCGGTTTCTTAATAAACATGGAAATTTTAAGCATGTTGGAAATAGTTTTTACAGTTTATGGTATCAATAGAGCAATATTCTAGAAGGTTATTCGTATAGACAAAGGACATAATGCACTTGGCTATAGCAAAGTATTTAAATGGTTAAATGGTTAAATTTAAATGATTCGTTTTTGGGAGGGTGGTTGAAGTATCAACTGACCCTCACTTGTAAAACTTAGAGATACAGATATACGTAAGCTTGTCATTTTTAACATCTTGCTTAGGTTTAAAAACATGCAAAAATTCTAAGAGAAGAAAACAGCAGATATTTCTAGTCCTGGTCAAATACCGTTTTGACAAGCGAGGTACGAAAAATACTTGGGGTCAGAGATAAATGCCGTCGGGACAAGTAGCGCATGTTACTATTTAAAGAAGACCAGTACTAAAGATCTGTGAATAAATTGCAGAGAACCAGTGAGAACAAGATAAAAAATGAAGTCAATTCTGTTTCTAGTAGGGATACAACTGTGTTATTGTTGTGAGTATAACACCGCATATGTTTTAGTTACAAGTTTTACACTAAAAACAGCTGTTCTCATTTTATACCTATCATTAAGTATCGTGTGAAATTGAAAAGCGCATGTATATTGAACACTACCAATATACACTGCATGTGTACATCGTCACAGCGCCAAACTTGCAAGCATCGCATCATTAGAGGAAAAGAACGCTTTAGTGTCACGCCTGTATAAGTATGACTGGCTCTACATTGTCTTACAGGGTCGAAGACAATATACCGCATGGTTCTATTAATGTTTGTGTTTTTAAAATAAGAAATAATTGTAATTATAATTTCACTCATCTAAGGCACAAAGGTTTATTTTATAACATAAATAGCATAAATTACAAAGGCATGTTTTATATTTCAAAAACATATTTAACATGACAGGTCTGATGGAAATTACTGGATTGGGCTATTGATTGATGTATTAGACTGCCGCGATTGTCGAAACTCCACTGGGCATATCAACTGCACAGTGTGCCGAAGAAACTGGAAATGGTTTGATGATACGCCAATGAGTGAAGACCTTGTACAGAACGCCTGGCACAACTCAGAGCCTTCCGGTGGATCACATTGTGCACGGCTGCAGTTCAGACTGCAACATGGATTTGCATTTGCTGACTTCTTTTGCAATACAGCCTACAGTTATATTTGTAAACAAGGTTTGAGAAATTCATATATATTCTCGGATATGTGCAAGGTTCGATATTTTTAGAAAGAATCAAGAAAAAGGTATTCTACTAGCAAAGTTCCAAATATGCAATCATAATCACAATGCATACATGCAGCAAGGAAAATCCGACATGTTATTGGAAAAAATTGAGAACGTTAAAAACATAGTTGGAATAACAAGTTGGACCCATCCTTAGTTAGACATAAAAATTCTATGCAATTGAAATATTCTATTTCCTTGCAGATGGCATAGATGCTTCTTAATAACTTTGTGAGTGCTTGCTACATCTATGAAATGTTCTAAGATGATTCCAAAAATGAAACCATTGACCTTTGAATAAAAAATTTCACAAATGCTATCTTTATTAGTTTAAACCAAATAATGAAAATACAAGCAATTAATGTTAAATATTTGTAAAAATTGTCACTTCAGAAAAGCAGCTTATGGTTTGAAAAAAATAACACAGAATGTGTATGCAAATTTAATATTGCTTAATGTCTATTTATTAATTGGAACAAAATTAATTTAAAACAGTATCATACAAAGTGAAAAAATTATATGAGAAAATTTGAAAACAATTAATTTTTATTCCCTTTTATTGGTTAGTAATTTTCATATTAGAGTAAAAATTAAAACTGCAAAATTGTCACTTGTCCATATGAAGGTTTGTAAATAATTTACAGCCATAGACGAATGTTTTCACGGCGTTTGTGACTTTAGTACATGCAACAGTGTGTGTTTTAAAGATGAAAGCTAGTCATTGTTATTGCTTTGTAGTAATGTTCTTGTGTTGTCTTTCATGTGACATGAAGAGGGAATATCAACACTACATTTAATACAAATATGACTGAATGCTGTTAATGATTTTAATGTTTGTGTTTCAAAACAACGTACAGCTATAGACGAGTGTGAAAGTAGCCCCTGTGTTCATGGAATATGTACCGACGCTATCAATGGCTATGCCTGCAAGTGTGACAACACGGGGTTTTATGGGCAACACTGTGAAATGGGTAAGTTACCTGTGTAATTTATTGATTCAACATGTTGTTCACAATATTACTTCATCTCCTTTCCCCGCAGTGTGGTTAATTAGGCTAACGCCCTTAGAACTTGTATTTCTCAAATTTAATTTAATCTAAAAATAAATAGAAAACACGACACAACAAAGTGCTCACTGCCAGGACTGCATAAAGAAATGAATTGCCTATCTTGTGTTTTATTACTTATTTATGGATCATGGCGACATATTAATTGTGTGTAATTATATGTAGATGCTAAAGAACGTGAACGCACTCTAGGTATTATAGAACTTGTATCAACGAATCAAATGATTACATTTGTGATTGCCGCGGTAAGGGATACCAGAGCAGTAACGGATTAGGTTAAATATTCACTTCACGTCCCATAACAGGGAGCTGAATTTCACTCTGATTGCTTCAGTTTTGCGAAAGCAATGCTTCAGATCATCTGGCACACAATGCAAATTTTTTTCAACTGAGTCTTTTCGTCGTCCAGTTTAAAACAAATAAAACTGCGAAATTTAAATGTGATTGTGTTTAACATGTAAAAGTGCACCTGAATATTTTGTAAGACTACTCTTTTTATCAAAACATGTAGAAAATGGTACAGAGGGTAATATAGCTGATTCAGTTACTACTGATGGCCCAACCATTTCTAGTTGTCAAGAACGAACCGAAAATGATAGTCCTGAAAATCGAGGTAAAAAGAAAACAACTTAGAAAAATAAACAAAACAAATCAAGCAGTCATCTTTTGTTTTTGCACAGTAAAATTTGATTATTAGAGAACAGCAGTAATCTCGTTGATAGAAAGAAGTTGCTTAAAACAACGAAATCTTTATATTTCTCTTAAATACTGCAAAAAATCATTGACGGCTTCAAATAAGGCGATTATGATTTTATGTTCCATATAAATTATGATATTAAATATGCTAGGAGAATGAGTGGGAAGGTATCAAAGAAAATTTTTTGGATTATTTCTAACGTAATTGTCGAAAAATGAAGAGATTATAGTCTTTAATGATGCAATGCATAAATAATGAATTACGTCATACTGTGCTAAAATGAAATTTATTAAATTTATAACCCTGTGCAAGTTGTCTTTAAGTAGATATTCCTTTGTGGCAGATACAGTTATTATAACAATGGGATGCATTATTGGGCTGCTGGTTCTCACAAATATTGCATCGCTGTTTTTCCTGCTCAACCAGTACGACTTACTTTTAATAGATTATGACACTTGAATCTTAAGGAGCACGTCTTATTGGCCGTTTTATAGAATGTTAAACCTTACCATTAGAGAGGGATCAATATAAGAAAAACTTGTAAAGTTGTTTTAAATCATGATTCTTTGACAAATTCAAATTGTCATTTTGCTCAAGTAACCTGTATATATTTATGTAACGTTATACATTATTGTTCTAAATAAAAATTTGTTAGATATATGAAAAATGTAAAAATAGAAAAGAAAACATATATTAAAATTTAGTACCTTAATTTTTTAATAAAAATATAAACATAATTAATATTTTTGAACAATACTACATTTTATAAATTTATGTTTGCATAAATATTTTACAGGATATGCTTTAGGGGAAGAAAAGACAGCAACGAAACAGCTGCTTCAGCCGATGACAACACCTATACCACTGACCACACTGCCACAGCTATAGCAGTCAACGTGGTACACGTGAACGACAACTCTCAAAACAAGACAGGAAATAACAACGAAATCAATGAACGGGATTCATCCGCATATGAGAAAATTCACATCTATCAAAACTAAGTGAACTTTATAAATGAATTGTGAAATCCATCTTGAAAAACAATTTGACTACGTAACGTCAGAAAAAGCTGTGTAAACGTCTAAGATATTCTGCGTAACTAATAATTTTAAATATGGCCTTTAGCATTAGCATTTCATCTGTTTTATAACTTTCTTAGAAAACCAATTATCAGCAAGTGTTTTGAAATTATTTATACACTTTAATTTACTTTGAATAGCTCTGTTTAGTACATAATTGTTGATTCATTTTTTAAAACGCATAATTAACAAAAACCCAGTAATACCAATGCAGTGTAAAGAACAACGACGTTTTGTTTTCTTAAGGCATTAATGCATTCCTAATTTATTTTACGCAATTATTTTACGCAACAGTAATATACGTGACTTTTGTCATGAGTATAAACTTCAGTACTTTCAGCATTTGTTATTGTAAAATGATGTGTTGAAACATTACTTACCCAAGCGCCAAACATTTTTGCTGTAATTTATGTAACATTTTTAACGTGAACAAATCAATCAGCTTGTCAACTTATTTTCTTTGATATTGAGGTATCTTTTGTGCACATAAACATCTCTGCTAGAGAATCAACATTTATTTTACAATTATTAGAAAGCTTGATATTTTAAATTTATATAAATAATTTTTAATTAACTTCTAAGTATAAGTTTCTAGAATATGATGACAAAAGTGGAGCGAAATCGACAGATTTTTACATAAGCTTTGTATCTTACGTGTATGCGACAGAACTGTGATTTCTGAGATTTGAAAGCGTTATTAACGCTCTTCACTTTCTTGGCAAATTGGATTTAGTTTGATCACAGTAGTTTGATACTGAACAGAAATGCTTGTGAAATGCTCACAAATTGCTACTTCATGCATTAAAACAAAATAGGCTATGATATGCAATTAAATCATTGTGTATTATGTCAAATAGAATTAATTAAGCCCTCGTTACATATATGTCATCACACATAAATATCTTTGTTAAATATAAGTTATTTCTAGATGACCTTTGTCTTATTAAGAATAGTAAGTATATCATAAATTTAAACGTTTCTCAAGGACATTTTTGCCAAAATGTAGGAGCTTTCTTTTCTAAACGCTCATATTTTATGTTTAATCATATTTTTAGTGTACCGAATAAAATGCACAAGAATTGTGAATTATAGTGCAACATATGGGCAGTTGCAACTTAAAATTGTCTGTTAAATTTAAGGCAGTTTTAGAAATAGCATAAGGGGTCTTAAACTAGGATGACTCTTTAGTGCGAAGATGTTTGGTATAAAATATTGCCATCCTGTGATTTTGCTTGCTCGTCAGAATGAAAACAGTTTAAATCCATTTTCGGATTTATTTCGTACACAAATATCATCCATTTGCATGATTTTTTTCCAGATAAGAAACAATTTTGAAATGAATTATATAATGTTTGCTGTGCCAGCAGTTACAAAGGCATATTATAACTGGACGGTACTTTTTGTTACGTTAAACTTGACGATTATAGCATGTGTGTTTAAAAAGAAGAAATGTGTAAGGACGAAACTGTGAGGTGAACAAAAATCCAATCTAGCAACAGTAGATTCTGAAACAGTCAACATGTTTCTATGCAAGTTGACAACGAAATTTGAAAAAAAAATATGTAAAAGATGAACAAAGGTGAGTGCATGTTTCATTGTTACAGTTTTAAATTGATGTGATCGCAAAACGAAACACTGATGTAGAATTGCAAACCATTATATAGGTACGTGGCTGTACAGCTCTGTCTATTTAGACATTGAAAGGGGTCAAAGAATAACACACAAAATGTTTCAAATATCAATATTGCAACGGATTTTGCTGTCAGATCTATTGGGCTCAAATACTTAGAATTCACATAAATAGCCATGGAAACTTGCCTCACCACAAAATTGATCATGCAAGCCATTTTCAAAGACAACGACACAATTGTCGGTACCATAGTTTGCGAGGTAACCGTGGTTACTCGGCTCATCAACAGCCCAAGGTTCACCACCTGATTCACTTGGTAGCCAGTCTATCGCGGCTTCACTTGTCACCCAGGACCAGGGAGAACCGGCATTCGCTCTTGTGGCACCAATCCAGAAACCTAAATTTGCCTCTGCAATCACCAAACACATATTACACAAGTACATTTTAAAGCACCTTTTAAAAAAAGGAGAATTGTAGTTTACGACAAACTTGGTGAGTGTTAATTTGAAATTCTGTGGTAGATAGTTGCACTTCGCTTAGGTATTCGCTTAGGTAAGGCAATTGAATCGAACATCATTGGCCAGCTATCTACTCTGAGCCTGATTCAAACCACCGCCTTGAAATTATCACAGCAACTCTAATAAACTGTATTAACAGTAACTCTCCTTTTTTGCAATATCGTGCATCATGATATATTTGGGTATACATTTACGGCCATAAATGTGACCTATTGCTGATATATCTACCCAGTGCCATGCTTTTGAGCTGCTCAAACATTGGTTCGCTATTCTCCTCAAATTCAGCTAGACGTCCACCCACTGCCACACAACTATCTCTTGCATTTGTCCAATGATGAAGGTTTGTATTCAACACGTAGCATGCTTCACCAATTGACATATCACACCCTATCATTTAAATAATATTTATGTCTACTAAACTTTATATTTTCCGTTTATGTGTGTTATATGTAAGAGTGAACACTGCATATTGAGGTGTTAAGAATTTGTAGAGGTACCTTTCATGCAAATATATGTAAATTATGTGATACATTCAAAGTCACATTGGAGAACATGTTGAATCAGTCCATGGTTTTGTTTCAGCATGACGCAATTTAATTCATACACTAACATTTAAAAAATACTTAAAACTTGTTAAGCATTGAACTATTAAAAGCTATAAAATTTATTAAACATAGTTATGTTTTTAAGTATAAAAATTCGAGGAATTACCATTAACGTGGAGTCCGTAGTCACATAAATAAGCACCGAAAGTAAGACTCCCACAGTAGTTATCATTCCAACCATCAGAGAAGACCATTATGCAGTTGTCATATCCGTATGACTCATAATAGCCATAATTATAGGGCTCTCCAGGGGCCCAGGGTTCTCCACCTGTCTCATATGAAGCAGGCAACCATGGTATCGTACGTTTACTGGTTGACCAGTGAAATGGTAACGAGGTACTTGCTCTTTTGGCGCCAATCCACACACCTTCATTTAGCCCTTTATAGGAAAAAGAATAACTTATCTATATTAAATATTTTATCGTACAGTTTGAAGTTTGAGCCCATTTAAAATTAGAGACAAATAACATAGGTTCAATAGCGATTTGGGATAAAATGCATAACTTAAATGAACTTATATATAAAACACATTGTTCATTGCAGAAACCTCTTGAAATAGGTATAGAGATCATATTTGAACAAACAGCATCATAATGAGTTCACGAATAGTTTTTCCAGTGCCTAAATTAAAGTTTAGCTTCACAAATATCGGCCATTACAGAGTAAGACAATTTTGTGGAGAATTTTGAACACTGTGATCCAGCACATATCATGCCGAGACTTTGCTTTCACTTTATCATTTTCTCTTTCACTATATTAATATTACCCACTCAATAGAATCAAGTTAAAAAGGTGGTTGGCTAAATAATATTTTTTCGACAATTAATCAATAATTAATTGAATAGGATTTTTCTAAAATAAGAAATGCTCAAATATACTAGTTTATTTCAAATATGTGTTATTATTTTATTGAATTTCCAGTTACCGTTTGCAAATGTATTGATCTGATTAAATAATGTTTGATTATGGTTCTCAAATTCCGCTGAGCGCCCACCAATTGATGCGCAGTTTAGACGAGCACCATTCCAGTGTTGTAAATCAGTGCTATACACGAAGCATGATAGTCCGACTATGATATCACATCCTGCATTTTAAACACGTTATTAATCGTTTAGATTTCATTTGATAAGCCTTTAACATATTTTCTTACATTTTATTAAAGCTATATGATATACGATGAATAATTATATAAAATCGTAAAGCATTGTTGGCAGATTTTAAACAATATAACATAATTAAAACAGTATATATCGAAATATTTTATTTGAAGAAACTAAATAACAGCCTTTACTTAGAAAATATCATTTCTTTTTGTCTGATACATTATTCAGTAGTGATTTGGCTTATCCTTTTACAAAGCTTACTGACATTTATTTTTATGCATACATACGCATATACACATGCATGTATACCAAAATACAAAAGAATATGTTAACATTAAAATAAAGTCGGTTACCGTTTGTGTTATCCCCATATTGACACAGAAAAGCATGTGAGGTTAAAGTGCCACAGAATTCGTCGTGCCATCCGTCATCACGGACAACTATGCAATTGTCATATCCGTAGTTTTCAGCGTAGCCGTAATTGTACGGTTTATCTCTTGCCCAAGGATCGCCACCGGTACTGAAGGAAGCTGGTAACCACGGTATTTGGTTACCACTTGAGGTCCAGTACCATGCTGAATGAGTAGTTTCTCTTGTTGCTCCAATCCATACACCTCTATTTATATCTGTATTCAATGCGTTCAACCCAAAAGATAATTTTTAATACACAAAATATATCGGATTTCAAATAAAAACGGATCGCTTTAAGGCTGATTTTTCGGTATTTGTACACGGCATAAAGTTTAGGATCAAACTAAAAGATTGTTATCAAGTGGCAACACAGAAATTTAATTTTAAAACAAAACATATTGTGTTCACTATGCTGCTATTGTAATTCGTTTTTTGTTGGCTATGTAGTTTTTGGTCTGCCTAAATTTCTTTGTTTCTACATATATATTATTGGCTCTATAAAAGTAGAAATGCTTTGTGTAAATGGTATTTCCAGCTGCTTCTTTGCTCGAATGAACAACAATAAAGACACAAATAATGCAAAGTAGAGGCACTTAAGGTGCTAAAGAGACAACGCTAGCAAAACCACATAACAAATAGTATCATATACTTGCTCAGTATAAGAAAGGGGTAAACATGCATATACCTTCTCTGCGATTAATGCTAAGACAGATGAGGAAAGGCCGGCAAAGGTGCAGCTTATATATTAGAACGCGACATCATCGTGTATGTGTGTGTTTGTGTGTGTGCATGCTTACGCCTGTGGCGTGAAAGGCAGGAGAGAAGGGGAGGTTGGGCGTGCAAAAAAGCAGTTATGCAGTTATGCAGTTATGCACGGATCAGGTGGAAGAAGGGGATGGGAATAGGCAGAATTTTAGTCGCTGAAAGAGCTTGATATTGTTGTTTCCGAAGTTACATGCTGCAACTGATGAACAAAGCGTAAACGGGGTTATTTGTATACAGCAGCAACTCCCCCGTTGGTAGGCACTTGACCAATGAACACAAAGCGAGAGATATATCGGCAAGGCAAAATGCTAACAGGATGGCAGGGCTTGTCAACGTGCTTGTTAAGTGACGAGAATCTAGGGTACCGAAACCCTGTCAATCGCAGACCAAACCTAGAGAGTTGTTTCAACTAACTGCAAGCCGAGGTAAATTGTCACTTTTCCTTGAACAGTAACACTTGCTGCGGACTAAATAATAATAATAATATTCTAGCCATTTTTCATACTTACCCACAGACATACTTTTGATTTCATTGAATATCGTTTGATTGTTGTTTTGGAACTCGGCAAGACGTCCACCAGTGGCGGCACAGCGCGCACGGGCACGGCTCCAGTGTTCTTGCTCATTGTTCAACACATAGCAGGAATCTTCATGGATTATATCGCAACCTGGTATTTCATTCATTAACCTTGTAACCACCTTAACTATGTCTACGTGTTTACCCGACACTTGCATGAACATGACACGGCTTATCAGTTAGAAAACTAATTAGCGTCTTGTTTTGAATAAGATTCCCCGAGCTGCTCGTTAGTGCTTGAGGAATAGGTTTCTCTTGAGTTCACAGATATAGCAGTGTTTTGCCTTGATCATATTTGGCGCAATGCAAAAAAAAAATAAATAAAAATTCCAAAAAGTTTTGTCTTGTAGTTTTAATTTTTGAACATTAAAGGAGTAGAAACTTTATTAAAAATCAATATCAAATACCAATATCAAAATAACAATGCATAGTTATGATGAAAGAAGTGTATGAATTTGTATAGTTTTTGTCAGAATGCTACTTACAGACAAAGCCGCCATTTTGCAACACTAAACATTCTTTACCACTTGGTGCACACGGTTGACTAGTGCATGACGTCACTGCATCTATTCAAAATACAATAACGCATCTATTTAAGCTACAATAATAATGGATACAAGTTCAAGTAGACAAGCATAGCTTGCCACACCTTTCTGCTGAGAAATCTTAGAAATAGAACGCATTTGTCAAAATTAGGTTTTTTTTACTTTAATTTACACCATTAATTGCCTTATGCGTTGTATCATGACCCACCTTCACAATTACGTCCAGTCCATAAATCTACAGGGCATGTGCAGTTGTATCCGGTACTTTGGCTCACATGGCGTTCCCCACCATTCAAACAGGGCTCGCTATTACATGCCGTTATCTCCACTAACGCCACAATAAAGAATATTACCCAGTTCTCTTTGTTATCTCACTTTAGTGCTGTTTGGATTTCATTAATTATCTTAATAAAATTAAGCTATGTAATTGAGTTATCAACATCAATTCCAATATATATGGCAAGGCAAATAAATATTTACAAAATTATTTATTAAATTAATTAAATCTATGACAATGTCCTAATTAATTTTAATTTGAACATTATTATATTTGACAGATACACCTAGAATTAACGAAACACTGTATGTGTAAACAGCAAATAAGCATATCATTTATAAGCATGTGCAATATAAATCATGTTTAAAAAAATTAGGTATATTATGACTAAGTACGTTCGCAATGAGAACCAGTCCATTCACCTGACGAACATGTGCAGACATAGTCGCCATCTTGTCTGACACGACATTCCCCGCCATTCATACATGGTTGACTCGAGCAAGCTGTCAATTCAGCTACACGAAAGAAAATAAAACAAAACTAAAGAAAACACCTGAGGAATGCTTCTTCATTGTATTTAAAATAAAGGAGTTGTCAACGATATGAAATTCCTGATTGACTACAAGGGTGTCTTAGCATTACGAATCCAATGCCTTTAATACTTTTACTCCTCCGTGTATCACTGACTTTGAATTCAATTCTCACGCGTTTACATGTATGTTTGAAAAACCGTACTTATCTTATTCTGAATTACTTAATCAGTCAATCAATTGTTGATAAATTGTATAAAGCTTTGAGAAAAATAAACAAAACATTGAGCAGGGCAGTGGCAAATTTGAGATGGACAGAGAGTAAGAGAGAAAGAAATAAAGTAAATGAAAACAGAAAGATTGAATAGACGAGGCTGGAGAAGCAGGAGTAGGTGTTGAGGAAAGTGGGATAACTGAGAGTGAGTTTGTTGCAGACAGATATAGCAAATGCTGAGACATCTTTTCGAGCAAAACAAACACCATAACAAGTAATGTGACTGCTAGCGCTTAAATTCAGTTTGTCTAAATAGCATTTAGTTCAAAATCTGCTCAATATGACAATATTAAAAAGTGAATATGCTGCACAATACTTACCAACATAAGTCCATCCAATTGTATTCCCAATCAAATTCGAATCAGTGGCACTGGCAAGTAATTCACATATAAATTCATTGCTGTTGCTTGGACCATAATTTGACGCCATGCAAGTAGGGTGTGAATGGCAAAGCAAGGCACACTCAATGGCTGTTCCTGCAGGTTGTGAAAACAGTTTGGATGATACAGCATCTTTTTTGTTTCTTAGCGTTGTAAGCCAAGATTGAGTTTTCAAATTGATACAAACTCCAAACTCAATCAATAAGAAACAACAAAGTAAAATTATAAAAATATTCATGCTGATAATTTGGTTTCTAAATCGTAACAAGCCAAATCTGCTTTGTCAGAATCATGCAAATAAATAACAGACATTTATATCCTATTAGCTTTCTGGGTTGAAGTGATGGCATTGATATTCTGAAAAGGATGTTATATTACGAGAACAGTTGTAAAATATGAATAGACAAAACAATTAAATATTTAATGAGCCAGGTACTGGTTCAAAAGATGAAAAACCTTGTAAAGAATATTATATTATCTGAAATACAATTAGCTCTAAAGATAATGAAATATGTTTGTTTGAAATATTAATGAGAATTCGAGATCAATTCATTCAAGCTATAAATGAGGATGTAAATTTTCCATAAGCGTTACTTTTAATCTTTAAACTAAGTATGCATCGGTTCACTAATCTCAAGTTTATAAATATCCCATTTACCGCAATTTCAGATATTTAAAAAGACTCTAATAACAATGCAACATATCATTTGTTCTATTTATGGAAACAATTAAGTGGGGAACTCCCCTAAGAATAATAGAGCATTTCGATGTAATTCCAGAACAGTGGCATTTATCCCGGACGAATTGAAAGATTAATCAAATACCGAAGATAACATACATAATTGAAGTAGTTTATACCGATTCAATCAGACGAGTTAAGCATGTAAATCATATATTTTAGGTTTCAGTACACAGTTAATTACATTGTCAAATATTTTATGATGTCTCGAATAGAGTTGTTGTGTAAATCAAGAATTCACAGTTCATTTAGTGAAGGACTGGCCGAAAGATCTAAAGTCCAAAGCTTATAATTTCCGTGATAGGTGATCTAATTCTTTGCATTCGTCTGGTCGAGGCAATAGGACCGAGATTCATCCTTGCGTTAAACACCCCTCACTTCAACGCTGTAACAAACTGAGATAGTAGCCAAGCCTGAACGAACAGTTCACCCCAGTTAAGATTAAGGTCACTGCGTCTTGTGGTTTCTTCAGTAATGGAGAATAAATTCAGTAAGTAACTCATGTCTTAGTCTAAACTTTTCCTCAGCTCGAGCGACTAACTGCGATACAAGAAAGAATGTACTATATTTTCTGCTGTATTTCGCCAAGACAAAAGAAATTCTGTGACATTTCAATTTTTACAGAGGTGCACATCAATATATTATGTTTTAAATGGTGAACTTTCAAAGGGTCGTATTTCAGTGTTAGCTTCGACAATAGAGAATGTATGCACAAATTTTGACACGCCAAACGTTTTTGCAACTAGAATTTTACCACAAATACTTAAATCTATTTGCCTGTGCTGATTTAGTAAAGTGGTTAAGCTTTAACTTTATCATCAAAGTTTTTCTCCTTTTTTAATGACGCATTTCGCCCTACATGTATTTCCAGCATATTGAACGACCCCTCTACAACATTCATATTTAAAATTTTGTCATTTTTGTCCCTACAGCATCCTAGATAAAAGATACAGCATTTCTGGGTGTTTAATTTCACCCCTGAAAACTTTGAAAATCCTCGGATGGTTTCAATTAGCGTGTAAATGGATGGAATGGTTCTTACCATGCATGTGCAGTCATCTGCAAATTGTTTATTTTTATTCATTTTGTATCCTATATTTAGTCCTATAATGTCATCATTTGCACGTATCATAATACCCAAAATTTCTGCGCACATAATGAAAAGAAGACTTGACAGCGGACAACCCTGGTGCATGCCACGATATAACTGAAACCAATCGGTATGATAACCATTATTGCTAACACAACTGAAAATATTAGTGTAGCAGCACTTTATCAATGCAGAAAATAGAAAGGGTCACTCGACTGAGTCACATGCCTTTTCAAAATCCAGCTGTAACAGAAAGCCAGGTAGATTGTAAGCGTCATATATTCCTATAACATCTTCAAGAAATCTAATATTTTCCCTTCTATGTTCCCCTTTTATAAACCCCGCTTGGTCTGGGTAGATAACTGTAGAGATGTGTTTTGTTAACCTCTTTGCCAATGTCTTGGTGAGAATTTTATAGTCCACATTGAGAAGTGATACTGGTCTCCAGTTTTTAATTTGAGTGCCATCTTTCCCTTTTTTTCTAACAATACTATTACTCCCCTTCTTTGCGACATAGACAATTCTCCTTTTTGAAGGGAATAGTTTAAGCAGGCAACCAGCTTCGGACCAATTTGTTCCCAAAAAGCTTGGTAGAACTCAACTGAATAACAACACTAAAAATAGGTTTGTGTTTACTTTAAAGAATCCTGAGTGTAGGTAGTGCTATTATTTTGTTCTGAGGATAAAAGTAAAATTTCGCTGCGTTTGTTTTATTTGAATCTTGAATACATCATAATAAATTTTCATTTATTGAAAATTATGTAAAGAAAATTCTCCATAATTTTTTGTCAAATTAGAATATATAAAAGACATGCTATCTAAATAAAAAGTTATGACATATTGCTATTCATATGATCAACAGTTTTATCTGAGACCTATGTAAAACTAACCACAATAGCTTTGATATTACCCTGGAAGAATCGCATTCTGCATTGCATGAAGAAGCTGTTTAGTGTTAGCTTCTGAGTAAGAAACTTTTTTATGTTGAAATCCTGTCAACATTTAGAAAACTTGAGAATGCACTTGAGAGAAGAGAATTGAAAATGGCTCAAATTATTAGATTCCATAGAGTATCTATATGAATGGTCGGTTAGTGTCGTCCTTAATGAAAAATTACAAGCAGACAGAGGACCCCAGAAAAGAAGTTAAAAATAGATCGTGTAGGTCTGGTGAAGAGATTATGGATCTTATTGAAGTTTTGTGAAAAAAAGATTACATGATCGATACAACCTAATGCGGATTGCTTACGAAACACATTTTTAAAAGGTATCTGTTTGCCAGAAATGTTGCGAAACATACATCAAATGATCTTAGTCACAAAATCATTTTAATAAAAATGTATGCATTGATGTTTACGTAATAATATACAGTTGTATATCAGCAAAATAATGGGCCCGTAAGGGTCAAACATTCCAATTCTTGAGGCACATTGTATGCCAACTTAGCATTTTGTATAAACAAAAAACTCAATGATTAAAGTATTAGCTCCCTCGCTCCCTCGCTCCTTCGCTCCCTCGCTCCCTCGCTCCCTCCCTCCCTCCCTCCCTCCCTCCCTCCCTCCCTCCCTCCCTCCCTCCCTCCCCCTCCCTCCCTCCCTCCCTCCCTCCCTCCCTCCCTCCCTCCCTCCCTCCCTCCCTCCCTCCCTCCCTCCCTCCCTCCCTCCCTCCCTCCCTCTAAATAGCTAAACATTAGAGAAAATACTGGCAAAAATCCAATTTTCCTGAAATGCATCTCCTCTTAGGAATTTATTGAAAAGTGAAGGTAGAATTGGAGAAAATTGAAGCTCCTTGAGCTAATATTTATCCAAAGCACTGGAATTGTTCCAAGGAAACAGTTTGTAATAGGGGACTGGTTACGGGTGTTTTCTTGCTAAAGAGACAAACACTAAATGTAGCCATGAAGGACAGAAACTAAATAAGAATTTGCCAGGTCAATTGGTGTGTGTGCTTCTAATAAAATGTTTTGCTAAGGACAAAACAACATGAAAGGGTAAACTGAATAACAACAATCTTACCATTTTTACAGATGTTCTTGCCATCAAATTTACATAAGTAATCACTGATAGTGTATGCTCTATGGATCACTGCCACATTCATTTACAGCTCTTAGTTTTAATATTTAAACACCGCAACATCTGAAGTTAAAGCTACTAAAGCAGGCACTACATAACACAAATATTCTCATGGGTAAATATTTTTATGTTTTACGGATAATTAACATCTTTCCTCTACTGAATGCCATTAACAGGCTGCTAAGAAATAACTATATATTTAAGGACACAACAATCACGCCATACTTTGATTCGTGCAACTTAATCATTTTTCGGAATGGTATCCCGTGCCACTTATAGTCACGGCGATTCCTGTACAAACAGTTCATATTTCTTCTAGCCAATTAAATACACATACAATAATTTATATTTTTAACAATCAATATATAATTTAATGCATGACTAACCCCTTTCAAAACGTTTTCTATGGTTTCCCATACCGTCCTAATTACACCAGTAACCATTGGTACCTGCAATGCATGCTCCACGAACACGGGGAGAAATCGTTTCCTTCTGAATTTTTTATAAATCATGTTGTGCAATGATGCCGTTACTAGATTGTATTTTGTTAATAAAAGCTGCAGCCAAATCAATTTGATTTCTGAATTTTTCTTTTTTGACTGCACAATTGCGTAAAATGAAAAAATACTGTAGAGAGATTTAATATAAATCTCAAATTTCTTTGCATCGAAGCTAAGTTGTGTTAACTCATGTGCTGTTTTAAAACTTTTCTGCGATTTCAATAAACTGTTGTAATTACTTTAAATGCCTGAATAAAATGTAGTTTTGTGATATTCTTTCTCCATATAATTATTGCTTGGTTTTCATTGGAAACTAATGATTTAGCTTATTCATAAAACCAAAAGTGGTTTAGTAGCATTTAGTAGCATTTAAAAACTTTCACTACAATATTACCTTTTACACGAAGCAATGGTATTATCGCATCATAACGCCGATAATTATTCGTTATCGTTTTGAGCTTAATAAAAAATGGTGTAATTCATATTTCACTTTAATTGGATTAAGAATTTTGTCAAGCATATAGCAAAACCTTAAGAAAAAAATCCGACTTAGCATTTCAATGTCTACCAAAGGTCTATCTGAATTTACTTTATTAAGAAGTAAGCAAGAAATAAAAGTAGTACAGAAGACATTGATTCAGAGCCATCGTGGCCCTGGTTCCTGCCAACTATAACAAATTATATGGTTGTCAGTGAACAGAAGGACAACTCGATATATACACACATTCCTTAAGGCATTTATTCGACTACGTTTCGAAGACAAACAACAAAAAGTGACTTCTTCACAGAGTTTTTTTTACTATGCACGACATTCTCCAACATGCGATTTAACATCGAAAAATAATTACTTGTTCCATATTTATTTGCTTGTGTTAACAGTTACATTATTTGAATAGTGATATTTTTGGTTTTACTTGAGAAAACGTTGACGTTTAGTGGATGAATCTATACAGATAATTAAATGCAACCTTTATTGAAGCACGTAATATAAAACAAACTTTTCAGATTTTTGGCGTTTTGAACTTAAAGCGACAAGATTGTCATATTCAGTGTTAAATCTGGTTTGGTTTTGCATTAAAATGTACTTAATATTTGACAGAAATCAGCAAAATTTTCTTCACAAAAGACCTCAAGATATTAATACAGTCAATACCCTTAAAGAATGACGTAGTTGATAACGCCAGGAGAAATATACAAGCTATATATTCAAATTTTAATGTGCAAATAGGAGGCCTCTAGGCAGTGTGCAGTTATGTATCGATTGAAAAGATAGCTTAACAATAATTACTAATCGTGAATCGTGCACTGCAACTTGTTCCGCTCTTGAAGCTTAAATTTTATATATGAATATCAGTGTGTGTGATTAATACGGAAGTTTATTTGCAATGTCGTATGTCAAAGCATGTGAAGCACTGTTATGTAAATAACATACTTACTTTAATTACAAGATTTATTTTCTTATGATTGTGTTGGTTTGGACGGAATCAGAAAGGTAAGCGATAACTAAAAATAATTATTTGAATGAAAATCATCATAATTCAATTTAACTATTCAATATTTTGTAGAATCAAATTTATATGATGAATAACGACTGTAAAGCATAATAGAAATAATACACAGTCAAGACAGAAGTACAAAGAAATATAGCCAGAAGTCAAAAGTACCGATTAATTGTTGGCTATGGGATCGGTTTACATGCAAGTTGACTTCTAAAACTGATTTCTTTTTTCCATTATACTGCCTATTTTATTTTATGGTTTATATGTCGTTTCTAATGCTTAGATACATTTTATAGTAAATTTAAATTGTACTCTTTTCCGTGAAACACAAATAACACAACTGTTGCCTAAACCGGCATTATTCTAAATTGTCATTAAGGCATAAGCTTTCCTTTTTCCAATTGTGCAAAAAACTTTTAAAAAGCCCATCGTTTAAACAATATTCATATGTTGGGTACGAAAATTGTTGTTAGGAAACTGAACAAGCCCTCTCCTTCAACTCCGCTCATTACGAGCCAGCACAAACACAGTACTTGAGCTATGCCTTAGCATTAGTACATATATATCCCAAAAATAACCAATTCAGATGCGTTGTCTTACGTACATGAGAACTCTTCAATGAAGTTAGAACGTGTAAGTCAAGGTACTCTGTAAATAAGAGTCCGACCACAACAGCTAATAGAATTTGGCCCTGATGATTCCCTAACTTTTTGAATGGTTAAAGGAATAAATTTAATAACACTTATGGTCAGGGTGAGGGGTATTTTAAGTTGAAGGAAATCACTTACTATTTTTGTGACCAAATGGCGACATCTATCTCATTTATAGGATAGACATCAGAACTTCATTCTAAACGAAAGTTAGTTGACACACTGTATAGACATCAGTGACATAGTGTATACACATCAGTGACACAGTGTATAGGCATCAGTGGCACAGTGCATAGACATTAGTAACATAGTGTATAGACATCAGTGACATAGTGTATAGACAACAGTGACACAGTTTATAGACATCAGTGACACAGTGTATAGACATCAGTGACACAATGTATAGACATCAGTTACACAGTGTATAGACATCAGTGACACAGTGTACAGACATTAGTGACATAGTGTATAGACATTAGTGACATTGTGTGTAGACATTAGTGACATAGTTTATAGACATCAGTGACACAGTGTATAGAAATCAGTGACACAAGCCAGAGATAACCTTAGCATATTATAGTTAAACGAGAATGACAGCCATCGACTTTTTTGCAATATTTCAAATGTGTGATAACAAATTAAGAGCATGCCTTAATTTGACAATTAACACGCGAAAAATGACTTCGTGCATATACGAAAATATGGGATGACCCAAGTAGGGGATTGATTCTTTTGATGGAAGAACGGTTATGACATCTGAGTAAAAAATTACATGCTTTTAATCAATACAAAATCAAAACAGAATAAGAGTGAATCCTTACGAAACATTACAGCATGATCGACAAGCTTCCAGGTATTTAATTTCATATTGTAATTGAGCAGATCAATGGCAATATGGCACAATACTTGCAACGGGCCATTAATCGAAACACTGAGTAACGAAAGGCTTATGAATAGTTTTATTATTTTGCCAATATTTACCAAATCCATGCACTGTGGAACATTTGCTAGCTTCCAAAATGGCATACAACAGTTGCAGTGCGAGCACAATTAGGGTCTAAAAGTAATGTCAAGATTAAAATCACCAAATATATATCCATTAACAAGGGATAATTTGTTCGTTTGGAAAGCTTGACCGCAAAGTTAATATATAGGTTTTTTTGCTTCCACTGGCCTTGATGTTAATCAAATATATATGTTGTTCTTATTCCCTGGTACTTTCAGAAAAATCGAGGCACGAATGAAAACGTTTGAAAAGTTTACGAACGCTTTTTTAATAGAAGCGTATTCTCAAATGGGTAAGAGTAATCCAGAATGATATGTAAATAGAATTAAAACATATAGAAGATGATTACAAAGTGTGCGGAAAAATATTTATTCCTCATATCTCTATAATTTTCAAGCCATGGCCATGTAGAAATAGAAAAAGAGCAAAGCCCGGCTATTCCCTTATGTGAGGACTGCAGTAGTCTATAACTAGGGTTATATTTATATGTATGTATATTTCTATTGAATTTTATTATTTTAATATACCAATCACATAGTTTTCCTGGAGATTGGAGGCCCGCTTTTTCTCGATGTACGTCATGTGAGGCCCGACTTTATGATGGCTTCAAATTGCTTTGTTCAACTTTATCGAACAATGCATTCAACCTAAACCAATCTTCACAAACTCCCTACGTACCAACTGATTACCATACATGTACATGACTTTTCGAAACGCTCTCTGAAAGCAGATTCTCTGCGGTTTTGAACAATATTTGTAGCATATATGATACCAAACGCCCTCACCCTTAATAGGAAAATGTGGTCTCAGAAGCCCATTTTTCAGTGACAATTTTTTTCTTTACAAGAAGTGCATTTTTTAATCTTTAGAATGCGCGCATATGGAAAGAATATTATGGCTACTTTTAAGCTTCGCGTCAGATTTCTTAATAAACATGAAAATTTTAACATGTTGGAAATAGTTTTTACAGTTTATGGTACCAATAGAGCAACATGCTTGAATATTATTCGTATAGACAAAGGACAGGATGCATTTGGCTATAGCAAAGTATTTAAATGGTTATTAATAAGACTCCTTTTTGGGGTTAAGTATCATCTGATTTTCACTTGTAAAACTTAGAGATACAGATATACGTAAGCTTGTCATTTTTAATATCTTGATGCAAAATTCTAAGAAAAGAAAACAGATATTTCTGGTCCAGGACAAATACCGTTTTGACAAGTGCTGTAGGATAAACGTTTCGGGTCTGAGATAACTGCAGCGGGGATAAGTAGTGTATGTCACTATTTAAAGAATATCCGTGCTGATGAACTGTGAATAAATTGCAGAGAACCAGTGAGAACAAGATAAAAATGAAGTCAATTCTGTTTCTATTAGGGATACAACTGTGTTATTGTTGTGAGTATAACACCGCATATGTTTTAGTTACAAGTTTTACAGTAAAAACAGCTCATTTTATACCTATCATTAGGTATCGTGTGAAATTGAAAAGCGCATGTATATTGAATGCTACCGAATATAAAATAGTATGTTTTGTCTGCCGATTTGTGCTTGAGAAAAGAACGATTGCCCTTGCATAGACGATAAAATTTCTTTTTTTCTACAAAATAAACTGTGTTTTTATTTGAAAGTTGACAGCTACGAATGGAGAGGTTATCGGTACTTCATATCATCGGATGAAAATTTGACTTTTTTGGAATCACAAAATACATGTGTACGTCGTCACAGCGCCAAACTTGCAAGCATCGCATCATTCGAGGAAAAGAATGTTTTAGTGTCACGTCTGCATAAGTATGACTGGCTCTACATTGTGTTACAGGGCCGAAGACAATAGACTGCATGGTTCTATTAATGTTTGTGTTTTAAAAATAAGAAATATATTAATTATAATTTGATGCAACTAAGACACAAAGGTTCATTTTATAACATGAATAGAATGCAACGAAGGCCAAAAGGTTTATTTTATAACATAAATAGCATAAATGGCAAAGGCATGTTTTATATTTCAAAAACATATTTAACATGACAGTTCTGATGGAAATTACTGGATTGGGCTATGGAATGATGTGTTTCGCTGCCGCGATTGTCGAAACTACACTGGGCATATCAACTGCACAGTGTGCCGGAAAAACTGGAAATGGCTTGATGATACGCCAATGAGTGAAGACCTTGTACAGAACGCCTGGCATGACTCAGAACCTACCGGTGGATCACCTTGTGCACGGCTGCAGTACAGACTGCAACATGGATTTGCATTTGCTGACTTCCCTTGCGATAGAGTCTTCAGCTATATTTGTAAAAAAGGTTTGAGAAATTCACATATATTCTCGGATATGTGCAAGGTTCGATATTTTTAGAAAGAATCAAGAAAAGGGTATTTTACTAACAAAGTTACAATCATGCAATCGTAATCACAATGCATACAAGTAGCAAGGAAAATCAGACATGTTATTGGAAAAAATTGAGAACGTTAAAAACATAATTGGAATAACAAGTTGGACCCATCCTTAGTTAAAAATTCTATATAAATAAAATACTCTATTTCCTTGCAAATGGCAAAGATGTCTCTTAATAACTTTGTCCGTGCTTGCTAAATCCTTGAAATGTTCTAAGCTGATTCCGAAAATGAAACCATTGACCTTTAGATAAAAAATTTCACCAATGTTATCTTTATTAATTTAAACCAAAAATGATGAAAATACAAACAATTAATGTTTAGTATTTGTGCAATTTGTCACTTCAGAAAAGCAGCTTATTGTTTAAAGAAATAACACAGAATGTGTCTGCGAATTTAATATTGCTGAATGTGTATTTATTGTATGAAACAAAATTAATTTAAAACACTGTCATACAAAGTGAAAATGTTAGATGAGAAAATCTGAAAACAAATTAATTTTTTATTGCATTTTATTGGTAAATAATTTTCATATTAGATTGAATATTAAAACTGAAAAAGTGTCACTTTTTTGATATGAAGGTTTGTAAATAATTTACAGCCAAAGACGAATGTTTTCACGAAGCTTGTGACTAGTACATGCAACAGTGTGTGTTTTAAAGATGAAAACTAGTCATTGTTATTGCTTTGTAGTAATGTTCTTGTGTTGTCTTTCATACAAAATCTGTTTTTAACTAAAATAAACCAAGAAATGTGACATGAAGAGGAAATATCAACACTACATTTAATACAAATATGACTGAATGCTGTTAATGATTTTAATGTTTATGTTTAAGAACAACGTACAGTTATAGACGAGTGTGAAAGTAGCCCATGTGTTCATGGAATATGTACCGACGCTATCGATGGCTATGCCTGTAAGTGTGACAACACGGGGTTTTATGGGCAACACTGTGAAATGGGTACGTTACCTGTGTAATTTATTGATTCAACATGTTGTTCACAATATTACTTCATCTCCTGTTCTACATTCTGTTTTTCGCCACAGTGTGGTTGATTAGGTTGATACTCTTAGAATTTGTATTTCATTTAATTTAATTTAATCTAAAAAGAAATAGAAAACACGACACAACAAATTGCTCACTGACTGCCATGACTGCATAAAGAAATGAATTGCGTATTTTGTGTTTTATCACTTAAGTATGGATCATGACGACACATCAATTGTGTGTAATTATATGTAGATGTTAAAGAATGTGAAAGCCCTCTAGGTATTATAGAACTTGCATCAACGAATCAAATGATTACATTTGTGATTGCCGCGGTAAGGGACACGGCAGCAGTAATGGTAACATGGGTTAGGTTAAATATTCACTTCACGCCCCATAACAGGGAGCTGAATTTCACTCTGATTGTTTCAGTTTTGCGAAAGCAATGCTTCAGGTCACCTGTCACACAATGCAATTTTTTTCAATTGAGTCTTTCCGTTGTCCAGTTTAAAACCAATAAAACTGCAAAATTTAATTGTGATTGTCTTTAATAAGTAAAAGTGCACCTGTATATTTTATAACACTACTCTTTCCCGTATTAAAACATGTAGAAAATGAAACAGAGAGTAATATAGCTGATTCAGTCACTACCGATGACCCAACCATTTCCAGTTGTCAAGAACGAACGGAAAATGATAATCCTGGAAATACAGGTAAAACCAAAAAAAACTTAGAAAAATAAACAAAACAAAACAAGCGGTCATCTTTTGTTTGCGCACAGTAAGATTTGATTATAAGAGAACAGCAGTAATCTCATTGATAGAAAGAAGTTGTTTAAAAATAACTAAATCTTTATATTTTTGTTAAATACTGCAGAAATCATAGACGGCTTCAATATAGCGGTTATGATTTTATGTGCCATATAATTTATGATATAAAATACGCTTAGAGAGAGCGGAACTCAAAGAAAATTTTGTAGATCATTTCTAACGTAATTGTCGAAAAGTGAAGAGATTATAGGCCTTAATGATGCAATGCATAAATAATGAATTGCGTTATACGGTGCCAAAATGAAATTTATTGAATGTCTAACCCTGCGCAAGTTATCTTTAAGTAGATATTCCTTTGTGGCAGATACAGTTATTATAACAATGGGATGCATTATTGGCCTGCTGGTTCTCACAAATACTGCATCGTTCTATTTCCTTCTCAACCAGTACGACTTACTTTTAATAGACTATGATACTTTAATCTTAAGGAGCAGCGTCTTATCGGTCGTTTTATAGAATGTTAAACTTTTCCATTAGAGAGGGATCACTATAAGAAAACCTTGTAAAGTTGTTTTAAATCATTATTCTTTGACAAATTCAAAGCGCCATTTTGCTCAAGTAACCCATATATATTTATATAACGTTATACATTCTTACATATAACATCTATGTCGCTGGTATATAGAAGTTTATTGTTCTAAATAAAAATTTATTAGATATATGAAGAATGTAAAAATAGAAAAAGAAACATATATGAAAATTAAGTACCTTAATTTTTTAAATAAAAAATATAAATATAATAAATATTTTTAACAATACATTTTATAAATTTATGTTTGTATAAATATTTTACAGGATATGCTTTAGGGGAAGAAAAGACAGCGACGAAACAGCTGCTTCAGCCTATGACAACACCTATACAACTGGCCACACTGCGACAGCTATGTCATTCAACATGGTACACGTGAACGACAACTCTCAAAACAAGACAGGAAATAACAACGAAATTAATGAACGGGATTCATCCGCATATGAGAAACTTCACATCTATCAAAACTAAGTGAACTTTATAAACGCATCATGAAACCCATCTTGAAAAACAATTTGACTACTTAACGTCAGAAAAAGCTGTGTAAACGTTTGAGATATTCTGCGTAGCTTTTCATGCAATAATTTCAAATATGGCCTTTAGCATTAGCATTTCATCTGTTTTATAACTTTCTTAGAAAACCAATAATCAGTAAGTGTTTTGAAATTATTTATACACTTTACTTTACTTTGAATAGCTCTGTTTAGTACATAATTATTGATTCATTGTTTAAAAGGCATAATTAACATAAACCCAGTAAAACTTGCGTGTAAAGAGCAACGACGTTTTGTTTTCTTAATTCTAAACATGCATGTAAATACATTCGTGATTTATTTTACGCAATTATTTTACGCAACAGTAATATACGTGACTTTTGTCATGAGTATAAACTTCAGTACTTTCAGCATTTGCTATTGTAAAATGATGTGTCGAAATATTACTTACCCAAGTGCCAAACATTTTTGCTGTAATTTATGTAGCATTTTTAACATGAACAAATCAATCAGATTGTCAACTTATTTTGTTTTAAATATCGAGGTATCTTTCGTGCATATAAATATCTCTGCGAGAGAATCAACATTTATTTCAAAGTTACTTAGAAAGCTTGATATTTTAAATTATTATAATTAATCTTTATTTAGTTTATGTGAGATACTTTTATTTAAAAGTTAATTATGCAACAGAACTGTGATTTCTGAGATTTGAGAGCGTTATTAACGCTCTTTGCTTTCTTGGCAAATGGGCTTAGTGTGATTACAGTAGTTTTATATTGAACGAAAATGCTTGTGAAATGCTCACGAATTGCTACTTCATACATTAAAATAAAATAGGTTATGATATGCAATTAAATTATTGTGTATTATGTTCAATAGAATTAATTAAGCCCTCGTTACATATGTATCATCACACATAAATATCTTTAACAACGGACATGTAGGTTGTTAAATATAAGTTATTTCTAGATGACCTTGGTCTAATTTAGAATAATAAGTATATCATAAATTTATACGTTTTTCAAGGACCTTTTATTGCCAAAATATAGGAGTTTTCTTTTCTAAAGGCTTATGTTTATGCTATATCATATTTTAGTGTTCCGAATACAATGCACAAGAATTTTGAATTCTAGTGCAACATGTGGGCAGTTAAAACTTAAAACTGTCCGTCAATTTTCAGACAGTTTTAGAAATAGCATACGGGTTGTTAGACTAGGATAACTATTTAGTCCGAAGATGTTTAGCATATAATATTGTCAGATAGTTTGCAGTCAGAACAATATTTGCGTGATTTAGCGCCATCGGGTGATTCAACTTGCCAGGCAGAATGAAAACTGTTTGAACCCCTTTATCGGATTTATTTCACACACAAATGTCATAATGTATGTTGTGCCAACATTCATAAAGGCACGTTATAACTAGACGGTATTTTTTAAACTTGGCGATTATAGCATGTGCGCTTTAAAAGAAGAAATCTGTAAGAACGAAACTGTGAGATGAACAAAAGCCGTATCTAGCAACAGTAGATTATGAAACAGTCAACATACTTCAATGCAAGTTGACAACGAAATTTGAAAAAAAGTGCAAAAAAATGAACAAAGGTGAGTGTCATTGTTACGGTTTTAAATTGATGTGATCGCAAAACGGAACACTGGTGTAGAATTGCCAACCGTAATAAAAGTACTTGGCTGTACAGCTCTGTCTATTTACTCATTGAAAGTGGTCATAGAATAACATACAAAATGTTTCAAATATCAATGTTACAACGGCTTTTACTGTCAGATCTATTGGGCTTAAATACTTAGAATTCACATAAATAGCCCTGGAAACTTGCCTCACCACAAAATTGATCATGCAAGCCATTTTCAAAGACAACCACACAGTTGTCGGTACCATAGTTTGCGAGGTAACCGTGGTTACTCGGCTCATCAACAGCCCAAGGTTCACCACCTGATTCACTTGGTAGCCAGTCTATCGCGGCTTCACTTGTCACCCAGTACCAAGGAGAACCAGCATTCGCTCTTGTGGCACCAATCCAGAAACCTAAATTTGCCTCTGCAATCATCACACACATATTATAAAGTACATTCGGAAGCACATTTTCAAAACGGATAATTATAATTTGAAATACTTACGACAAACTTAGTGACTGTTTATTTTGAATTCTGTGGTAGGTAATTTCACATATATTCGCTTAGGTAAGGCAATTGAATCGGACATCGTCGGCCAGCTATCGACTCCGAGCCTGATTCAAACCCACTACCTTGGAATTATCACAGCAACTCTTATCAACCGTATTAACAGTAACTCTCCTTATTTCCAATATCGTGCATCATAACATATTTGGGTATACATTTCAAAATAATAGGTAAACAGTCTTGGTCTCAGACTGTTATTAACACAATATATAAATCGCCCATTCGGCAATAAATGTGACTAATTGCTGATATATCTACCCTGTGCCATGCTTCTGAGTTGCTCAAACATCGGTTCGCTATACTCCTCCAACTCAGCTAGACGTCCACCCACTGCCACACAACTATCTCTTGCATTTGTCCAATGATGAAGGTTTGTATTCAACACGTAGCATGCTTCACCAATTGTCATATCACACCCTATCATTTAAATGATATTTTTGTCTGCTGAACTTTATATTTTCCATTAACGTGTGTTATGTGTAACAGTGAGGAATGCATATTGAAGTGTTAAGAATTTGTAGAGGTACATTTCATGTAAATTTATGTAAATTATGTGATTCATTTAAAGTCATATTGGAGAAAATGTTGAATCAGCACATGCTTTTGTTTCAGCATGACACAATTTAATTCATATACTACTATTTAGAAAATACTTAATACTTGTTATGCATTGAACTATTAAAAATTATAAAATTTATTAAACATAGTTATGTTTTTAAGTATTAAAAAATTCGAGGAATTACCATTTACGTGGAGTCCGTAGTCACATAAATAAGCACCAAAAGTTAGACTCCCACAGTAGTTATCATTCCAACCATCAGAGAAGACCATTATGCAGTTGTCATATCCGTATGAGTCATAATAGCCATAATTGTATGGCTCTCCAGGAGCCCAGGGTTCTCCACCTGTCTCATATGAAGCAGGTAACCATGGGATCGCACGTTTACTGGTTGACCAGTGAAATGTTGACGAGGTAGTTGCTCTTTTGGCGCCAATCCACACACCTGCATTTAGCCCTTTATAGGAAAAAGAGCAGCTTATCTATATTAAATATTTTATCGTACAGTTTGAAGTTTGAGCCCATTTTAAATTTCGCATACGACTTTGGCGCCAAATAACATAGGTTCAGTAGCGATTTGGTATAAAATGTATACTTTCAATGAAATTATATGTAACACATTGTTCATTGCATATGTAACACATTATTCATTGCAGAAACCTCTTGAAATAGGTATAGAGATAATTTTCGAATAAATAGCATTATAATAATATAACGAATAAGTTTCTAGTGTATGAATTAAAGTTTAACCTCATAAATATCGGTCTTTACAGCATATAATATATATATATATATATATATATATATATATATATATATATATATATATATATATATATATATATATATATTACAGCAAAAGGAGATTTATTGGGAGAATTTTCTCATTTATTTCTGTAAGTTTTCTCCACACTGTGATCCAGCAAATATCATGAACTGAACAAGATAACGAGACTTTGTTTTTAGTATATCATTTTCTCTTTCACCGCATTAATTTACTCATTAAACAGAATCAAGTTAAAATTGAAGAGATGGTTGGTTTAATAACATTTTTTTTGAAAATTAATTATTGATTAACTGAATAAGATTTTTCTAAATTAAGAAATGTTCAAATATAGTAGTTTATTTCAAATATGTGTTATTATTTTATTGTATTTCCAGTTACCGTTTGCAAAGGTATTGATCTGATTAAATAATGTTTGATTATGACTGTCAAATTCCGCTGAGCGCCCACCAATTGACGCGCAGTTTAGACGAGCACCATTCCAGTGTTGTAAATCAGTGCTATACACGAAGCATGATAGTCCGACGATAATATCACATCCTGCAATTAAACACGTTATTAATCGTTTATATTTATTTAATAACCTTTTAAAATGTTTTCTTACATTTTATGAAAGCTATACGATACACGATGAATAATTATATAAAAACGTAAAACATTGTTCGTAGAGTTTAAAATATACAAAATAATTAAAACAGCATATATTTGAAATATTTTATGTGAAGAAAATAAATACCAGAAAATAGCATTTCTTTTTATCTGATTCATTAATTCAGTCACTATTTGGCTTATTGTGTTACAAAGTTTACTGACATATGCATGTATGCATGCATACCCATATATACATTCATGTGCACCAAAATACAAAAACATATATTAACATTAAAATAAAGTCGATTACCGTTTATGTTATCCCCATATTGACACAGAAAAGCATGTGAGGTTAAAGTGCCACAGAATTCGTCGTGCCATCCGTCATCGCGGACAACAATACAATTGTCATATCCGTAGTTTTCAGCGTAACCATAATTGTACGGTTCATTTCTTGCCCAAGGATCGCCACCGGTACTGAAGGAAGCGGGTAACCATGGTATTTGGTTACCACTTGATGTCCAGTACCATGCTGAATTAGTAGTTTCTCTTGTTGCTCCAATCCATACATCTCTGTTTATATCTGTATTCAATGCGTACAAGTCAAAAAATATATATATATCTGAAACCAGTCATAGGGAGACCATCCATGCTTTATATATAGCACTTAGGGAGACCATTTGCACATTGTATAATGTATCTATAAATCTTTTTTAGGAAAAAGGCCTGTTTGTGGTCTTTTTCTTCAATTTCGTGCTGAACCATGTGTAAACAGCTTGAACATTTAAGAAAAAAATACTGGTTGCTATAATTTTTTAATACAAAGCTGATTTTTTGGCACTTGTATTTGTACACGGCATAAAGTTTAGGATCAAATTAAGAGTTTGTTATCAAGTGGCAACACAGAAATTTAATTTTGAAACAAAATATATTGTATTCACTATGTTATAGAGTTATTCGTTTTTTGTTCGCTATGTAGTTTCACACACACACACACACACACACACACACACACACACACACACACACACATATATATATATATATATATATATATATATATATATATATATATATATATATATATATATATATATATATATATATATATATACATACACACACACATGCACACACACACAGATATATATATATGTGTGTGTATGTAAAAAAATAAAAATTTAGCGTCTTAAGTGACCCCTTACATCCAGCCACAGTGTCCGAAAAAAATTATTGGCTCTATAAAAGTAGGAATGCTGTTTCTTTGCTCGGATGAACAATAATAAAGACATAAATAATGCAAAGCAGAGGCACTTAAGGTGCTAAAAAGACAACGCTAGCAAAACCACTTAACAAATAGTATCATATACTTGCTGAGTATAAGAAATGGGTAAACATGCATATACATTCTCTGCGATTAATGCTAAGACAGATGAGGAAAGGCCGGCAAAGGTGCAGCTTATATATTAGAATGCGACACCAGTGTGTGCGTGTGTGTTTGTGTGTGTGTATGCTTAAGCCTGTGGCGTGAAGGGCAGTAGAGAAGGGCGGTTGGGCGTGCAAAAAAAAGCATGCGGTGTATGCACTTAGGCACGGATTAGGTGGAAGAAGGGGATGGGAATTGGAAACAACAATATCAAGCTCTTTTGGTCGCTGAAAGTTGCGTGCTGCAACTGATGAATAAAGTAAAAGGGTTTTTTTGTATACAGCAGGAAATCCCCCGTTGGTAGGCACTTGGCCAATGAACACAAAGCGAGAGATATATCGGCAAGGCGAAATGCTAACAGGATGTCAGGGCTTGGCAACGTGCTTGTTAAGTAACGAGAATCTAGGATACCGAAACCCTGTCAATCGCAGACTACACTTAGAGAGTTGTTTCAACGAAATGCAAGCCGAGGCAAATTGTCACTCTTTTTTCCTTGAACAGTAACACTTGCTGCGGACTAAATAATAATAATAATAATAATAATAATATTCTAGCCATTTTTCATACTTACCCACAGACATATTTTTGATTTCATTGAATATCGTTTGATTGTTGTTTTGGAACTCGGCAAGACGTCCACCAGTGGCGGCACAGCGCGCACGGGCACGGCTCCAGTGTTCTTGCTCATTGTTCAACACATAGCAGGAATCTTCATGGATTATATCGCAACCTGGTATTTCATTCATTAACCTTGTAACCACCTTAACTATGTCTACGTGTTTGTTCGACACTTGCATGAACATGACAAGGCGTATCAGTTAGAAAACTAATTAGCGTCTTGTTTTGAATAAGATTTCTTGAGCTACTCGTGAGTGTTTCTCTTGAGTTCACAGATATAGCAGTGTTTTGCCTTGATCATATTTGGCGCAATAAAAGAAATAAAATTTCCTAAAATTTTGTCTCCTTATTTAAATTTTTGAACATTATAGTAGTAGCAACTTTATTAAAAAGTTCAATATCAAATATCAATTTCAACATAACAATGCATAGTTATGATGAAAGAAGTAGATGAATTTGTATAGTTTTTGTCAGAATGCTACTTACAAACAAAGCCGTCATTTTGCAACACAAAACATTCTTTACCACTTGGTGCACACGGTTGACTAGTGCATGACGTCACTGCATCTATTCAAAATACAATATCGCGTCTATTTAAGCTACAATAATAATGGATACAAGTTCAAGTAGACAAGCAGAGCTTGCCACACCTTCCCACTGAGAAATCTCAGAACTAGAACGAATTTATGAAAATTAAGTTTTTTTTACTTTAATTTACACTAATTACTTTATGCGTTGTATAATGACCCACCTTCACAATTACGTCCAGTCCATAAATTTGCAGGGCATGTGCAGTTGTATCCGGTACTTTGGCTCACATGGCATTCTCCACCATTCAAACAGGGCTCGCTATTACATGCCGTTATCTCCACTAACGCCACAATAAAGAATATTACACAGTTCCCTTTGTTATCTCACTTTAGTGCTGTTTGGATTTCATTAATTATCTTAATAAAATTAAGTTATGTAATTGAGTTAACCACATCAATTCTAAAATATATGTCAAGGCAAATAAATATTTACAAAATTATTTATTAAATTAATTAAACCTATGACAATGTCCTAATTAAGTTTAATCTAATTGATATATTTGACAGATACACCTAGAATTAAAGAAACACTGTATATGTTAACAGCAAATAAACACATCATTAATAAACATGTACAATGTAAATCATTTTTTTAATTAACTTAGGTATACTATGACTAAGTACCTTCGCAATGAGAACCAGTCCATTCACCTGACGAACATGTGCAGACATAGTCGCCATCTTGTCTGACACGACATACCCCGCCATTCATACATGGTTGACTCGAGCAAGCTGTCAATTCAGCTACACGCAAGAAAATAAAACAAAACTAAAGAAAACACCTGGGGAATGCTTCTTCATTGTATGTAAAACAAAGGAGTTGTCAACGATATGAAATTCCTGATTGACTACAAGGGTGTCTTAGCGGTACGAATCCAATGCCTACAATACATTTACTCCCCTTCCGTGTATCAAAAACCTTTCCTATCTTATTCTGAATTGATTAATTGTACAAAGCATTGAGAAAAATAAACAAAACATTGAGAGGGGCAAGGGCAAATTTGAGAAGGACAGAGAGTAAGAGAGAAAGAAACAAAGCAAATGAAAAAAGATAGATTGAATGAATGAGGTTGGAGAAGCAGGAGTAGGTGTTGATGAAAGTGGGATAACTGAGAGTGAAATTGTTGCAGACAGATATAGCAAATGCAAGACAAAAGCTGAGACATCTTTTTGAACAAAACAAACACCATAACAAGTAATGTGACCGCCATCTCTTAAATTCATTTTTGTAGGATTTAGTTCAAAATCTGTTACATTATATGTTATATTACAGTATTAAAAAGTGAATATGCTGCACAACACCTACCAACATAAGTCCATCCAACTGTATTCCCAATCAAATTCGAATCAGTGGCACTGGCAAGTAATTCACATATATATTCATTGTTGTTGCTTGGACCATAATTTGACGCCACGCAAGTATGGTGTGAATGGCAAAGCACGGCACACTCAATGGCTGTTCCTGCAGGTTGTGAAAACAGTTTGGATGATACAGCATCTTTTTTGTTTCTTAACGTTGTAAGCCAAGATTGAGTTTCTAAATTGATAGAAACTCCAAACTCAATCAATAAGAAACAACAAAGTAAAATTATAAAAATAGTCATGCTTATAATTTGGTTTCCTAAATCGTGACAGGTCAAATCTGCTTTGTCAGAATCATGAAAATAAATACACAGACATTTATATCCTATTAGCTTTCTGGGTTGAAGTGATAGCAATGATATTCTGAAAAGGACATTATATTATGAGAAGAGTTGTAAAATATGAATAGACAAAACAATTAAATATTTAATGAGCCAGGTACTGGTTCAAAAGATGAAAAACCTTGTAAAGAATATTATATTATCTGAAATACAATTAGCTCTGAAGATAATGAAATATGTTTGTTTGAAATATTAATGAGAATTCGAGGTCTATTCATTCAAGCTATAAATGAGAATGTAAATTTTCCATAAGCATTACTTTTAATCTTTAAACTAAGTATGCATCGGTTCACTAATCTCAAGTTTATAAATATCCCATTTACCGCAATTTCAGATATTTAAGAAGACTCTAATAACAATACAACAAATCATTTGTTCTATTTAAGGAAACAATTAAGTGGTGACCTCCCCTAAGAATAATTCAATTTGGATTTTGTCAGCTCTTAATATCATAACTGTTTATTTATGTCCTACAACATAGCATTTCGATGTAATTCCAGAACAGTGACGTTTATCCCGGACGAATTGAAAGACCAGCAAAATACCGAAGATAAAATACATAATTCAAGTAGTTTATACCGATTCAATCAGACGAATTTAGCATGTAAATCATACATTTCAGGTTTGAGTACACGTTTAATCACATTCTCAAATATTTTTGATGTCCCGAATGAAGTTACTATGTAAATCAAGAATTCACAGTTCATTTAGTGAAGGACTGGCCGAAAGATCTAAAGTCCGAAGCTTTTAATTTCCGTGATAGGTGATCTAATTCTTTGCATTCGCCTGGCTAAGGCAATAGGAACGAGATTCATCCTTGTGTTTAACACCTCTCACTTCAACGCTGTAACAAACTGAGATAGTAGTCAAGCCTGAAGGAACAGCTTCACCCCAGTAGAGATTAAGGACACTGCGACTTGTTGTTTCTTCAGTAATCGAGAATAAATTCAGTAAGTAACTCATGTCTTAATCTAAACTTTTCCTCTCCTGAAGCAACTAACTGTGGTACAAGAAAGAATGTACTGTATTTTTACTTTATTTCGCCAAGACCAAAGAAATTCTGTGTCATTTCATTTGCTGCATAGGTGCACATCAATATATTATATTTTAAATGGTGATAACTCCGAACTTTCAAAGGGCCGTAGAACACTAAAACAATGTGCGAGCATCGAAATTATTGATCACATAATTCATTACTCTAACAATAACAGCTTAATAAAGACGCTAAAATTCAAACCCAAGAAAACAGGAGAAATATTGCCATTTACAAAAAAAAAACAAATTTAGATTATCATCAGTTGCCTATTGCCTGTCCTATTTTATGCTCAGATGAAAGATAATAATCTGGTATTTTTTTATTTTAATTCGTCTGTTGACAAGATTTATTAAACTAGGGAGAATAACGACTTTTGCAGCTTTTGATTATGTAATGAGATGTTCCGGGAATCACAATACTGTTAATAATATCTGCAGTTATGGTGTAACCTTCTGTGTATGTGATGCATTTAAGTGCCCAGCGAAACCTGTGTCTTTGTTATATTCGACTGAATAATACATTAAGCAATTGCTACAAGATCATGTAGGTGGCTCATTTTTATACCATTAATCTTCAGTGACCAATGATTTCAGGTGAATCAGTAAAATAAGGTTAATGTTATTATAAAGGATGCAGTTCGCTGAATCGTTTCTTGTTTTGTATAAGATGATGTAAGACAATGATAGACACCAAGAAAATTACAGCAGATCGTGCAGTATTTTATTGCACTCTATCTCATTACGCCAGGGCCTCTATTTACGTATGAATTTGGCTTGGATTTATCCTGTCAGTTACATTAGCGCTTTTGTTTTTCAAGAGCTCAGAAGTTGCCCGTGACTTTTGCTTGCTTAGCTGCCTCTTTGAAATTAGGTAATAAAAGCTTAATTAATGAACAAAATATTTTATATTATGCCTCGCTTTTAACATTTTAGGCTCAAAGGGCAAAAGTATATTTAATGTTCCTTTAAAGCGCATACAAAAATGTAAGTATATCACTAAAGGACTGGCATTTTACTGGCATTTCTTGGAAACTCGTACTCCGTGCATCCAGCATTTAACACAAATGTACCCATACTCGTGTGTAATTTTGTAGATGATCTATCGGATCTTCTGAGAATGCTAACTCAGCCGTCTTAGCATTACAATATATTTGCTCTATTCCTTGAAACTGATTGAAATCGTTGGTTCTCCTACACCTCTACCCGCAACAATTATGGAGTTTTATGTATTTTGCTAAATTTGGAAGATGTACCATGAAAATGCCTTCTCGGAAACTTTATATCATACGTCTGCTGTTGTATTACTGGCTGTCCAAGGACACTTGCTCGCTCAAAGAACTACAGTCACTAATCCGTAAACTGCAACACCCTTCATGCTGCATCCATGGTGACCGGATCGGTATAAACAGACTCTTTAATATTCTGCGGGCAGAATTTCTTTCAGACAATTCTACTCATAACAGTGATTTTCCCCAAAATAACAACTCAAAATTCTGTTATCAATAATGAGCGAACCACAATGGAGCACAGCTGATACAGTGTCTGGCTGAGCATTACTCGTAGCGGTAGAGATAAATTGTTATGAAGTTTAACATCAAGTTTATTCCTCTTTCCTAAGGCAAAAAAATCGTGTTTCTATCAGCTTCTCTTAAGACATACGGAGCTGTACACAATTGCTTGGATGCTATTCCTCATTGTAACATATATAACGGCTTCCGGTGTGTTTAATTGCATTAAATTAATTATTTATTCAGAATTTGATTATTTTTAGCTGTTTCGCAAGTTTTTCATGCAGTTGTTTAAAAAATAACTCGCAATGTATGGATTTAGTTTCGCCATAAATAAATCCGAAATGTGACTGTGTGTTCTTTGAAAAGTTAGAATATTTAAATATTATTTATATATATATAAAATTATAAACAAACATAATATAAAATAATGCAATATAAAATTATAATTATATATATATATATATATATATATATATATATATATATATATATATATATATATGTTACAGTCAATGTTGGAAACCCGCCATTTCACGAAATGGCAAACTGTGTTGGGTAAATTCGCGTAATGCCTAAAATCTTTTGCCGTTTCACGAAATAACCTAAAAGTTAGGTTATTTCACGAAATTACCTAAAAATCTTACATTTTATTTCACAAATTGGCAAACCAAGATCAGGCAAAATGGTGAAATAAGCTTTTTTTGCTCGAAATTGCTTACAATCGTGACAAATATTGTGTCTTTTATCTTTTATAATTGCAATCAGATTACTTCAGTTTTCAAATACAACTAAAATACAATTAATACATCATAGTTGGTTTGTTCCATCACAGTTGATTGCAACTGATCACAAGCTTTTAACGCGATCATATTAATTGTAATTCATGGTAATGCACACAAGTGTTTGTGCTCCTTTTTGGATGATTTAATTGCTATTAGGATAAATTTCAGAACAACACACTGAAATAGGTTAAGGTGATGTACTCAGGAACTAGTCACTGATTTGCCATTAACCTACTCTGAAAAAGAACATCCTATAACGTCTGCTTTTACCTACTCTGGAATTAAGCCGTTTTCATGGATTGGTCATAATAAGGAAATTTTCTCCATATTGGCCCTCCGGAGAAGATATATTTTGATATAAATTTACCTGAAATCGGGACATTTTTATCAAAAATTCCTAAAAATGGGAGAATCAAATGAAGATAAATACAAACAGGAGCTGTACAAAGTATTTGAACAGCACAGATCGGTCTTTATGCCAAAAGACGAATATTACTCGACTTTGGAGGAACTAAAAGCATGCGCCTTAAACACCGGTGTAATGAAACGTTTTGACCCCCAAACAAATCGACCCCCTGGTCGATTTGTTTTGAAACAAACAGACCCTCGGTCGATTTGTTTTTGGGAAAGCCCGTCATAACAAACAGACCTCCCGTATAATAAAATGACCCCCTCCAAATAATCATGTTTAAATATAAAATGGAAGTAAAAAAGGTGCACATGGTTTTTAAATACTATTTTAAGCATTTTCTACCTCTTGATGTAGAAAATTATTATTTTGAGCCTTTGAAATGCTATTATTGAGCTTGGACAGATTTTTTGGTGACTGCGTGTTAGTGGTGTTGGAAGTGTTTTCGTGTTTGAAAATGTAGATGTTAGTTGCTAAATAAATTGTTGTTCATGGATATAGTTTTTATTTCAATTAAAGAAACTAATAAGGTGGTCATATGTGGAAAGAAATAAAGAAATCAACAAAAAAATAAGAGGATTAAAACATTTCAGGGGGGGGGGGGGGTCGATTCAAACTACTGTTATTTCTTATTCCTGTGATATTCTCTTGTTATAGATAACAGTTTGCCATTTCACGTAATTGCAAACCGAAAATTTAGGTAATTTCGTGAAATAACCTAAATTTTAGGTTATTTCGTGAAACGGCAAAAGATTTTAGGCATTACGCGAATTTACCCAACACGGTTTGCCATTTCGTGAAATGGCGGGTTTCCAACATTGACTGTAACATATATACATATTCATGTACGCATCAACAAGGCTACATTTTGACGACATTTTGTCGGTTTTTACAATGCTTTGGAAAAAAGTTGATGCATCTTGTGACAGGCCACGTTTGGTCAGCTACAGCTATCGGCATGGTTGATGTCAACGTGAGCGCGACCTAAGGAAATGCTTATGTAATGCCTGAACGGGAATCAGCTGCTTACCAGACGCTTCACGTATACCAGAACTAAGCCACAGATCAATGTTTTGCATCTTGTAAAATTGGACATCGCATAGACAAATATATGATTTCAAAACATTGTTGTAAAACGGATATATAATAATAGGGCACTTCTACTTAAACACATGCATAAGATGAATTACAGGAATAATTTATGCAAAACTGTCTTCACTTAATTGATTTTATATAATATTAGATTTTAATTGCAGAATAATAATTAAGTACATAAATTGACACAAAACTTAGCACAGAAGTCACCATATTTTACTTGCTTTTTAATAACCTTGTTATTTTATTTGCAGAGAGGTGATTTCATTTGCATTTCGTAACGAAACATCTGCGCTAATTAACGTTATACTTAGAGAGTAGTCTATTTCATCCTAATTCATAGATTCGATCATTTCATGCTTTCACTACTGTCTCTGTGGTTTCTTTTCTTCATTTTATATAAAGTGTTGTTGAAAAAATACAGTATTTTCTCACTTCGTCAGATCGCTTAGTAGATTGCAATATGCGACATAATTACTATTGTAACTAGATTCCTTTCACATACATTTTTGATAACTAAAAGTTTACATTTTTGGATTCCAGTGTCGAGATAAATCAGGTGTACTTTCACTGTCCTATCGCGGTTGTGTCCCTTATATAATACCTTTGTTATTGCACCTGTTGAAAAGTGGCTTAAAATTTATTTCAGAACAAAGCATCTCAGCAGGATAACAATATATTCAGATATCAGATAAATTAATTAACAACACACATATACACTACAATGTACCAATACAATGTCAGATTCAAATACAACGATATACTTTTCTGGTATCCATGTTATTTTCCGTGATTTATTTCAAGCCATTGTTGAATGAAATATAATATATAATATAATATAATTTTGTCATTAAGCATTTAAATATCTCAAGCTAATGTTATTTGGTTTTCATGCATTGATATTGATATTATTTACATCAGATAATGATATAGGAAGAGTAATGTTTCTTTTAATATCTGCAATGATTTCTGTCTGTGGAAATGTCAACACAGCCACGCGATATACTGAACCTTAGCTATAATCATATTGATTATTGTAAGGAGGTAGTGGTGGTTTACATGCTGCCAACTAGCTCATAAACGGTCTTGCTTCGCTTGAGAAGAATGTGTTTAGTTTGCTTGTCATACGCAGTCTTTGTGTGTGGTATAACACGCCAGGAAGCACAATTGAAAAATACGTGTCTGAAGATAAAGAAAATTACCTTGAATATTCTAAGTTCCGTAATCCATTAGCAAATTTATGCATTGGCTTCAAATAAGGACATTTAGGTATTACTGTTTGTGGTTCACGCTACACACTGAAAAGAATAAAGATAAAAAACAAAAGATAGTTTGACATGCTGCCATTGATTGTTTAACTATTTTTAGGATTTAAAGTTTATACAAGAGAAAAGAAGTAAGTAATATTGAAAGTTACACTTGATAAATGACTAAATATAAAAGCTTATTTATTGACGTATTGTAAAAACACTATATTTTGATGTAAACTCGGGTTTGCTTGCATCAGTTTCTTACAATATCACTGTTGTTCTGATAGAGTTCGGTTTGGTATTATTTCGACCATTTGTTACATTTTGAGAGAAGATGCGTTAATTATATATTGAACATAAAACCGAGCTAACTGTCGGTGCATGTTTATGATTATGAGGTTCATCAAGCGTCCGTTGAGCATTTAATAAGTGCTCATATACACAGCCACACCACCATTTTATTGGATATTTTGTTAATATTTTTTAAAATAATTATAAAAATTCTTTTCATATTGCTTGTATGGAAGTGATCCAGGAGTTATTTTAACATTAGTTAAGGTTCTTAAAAGTTAAAAGTCAAAGTTAAATTAAAAATAGAAAAAAATGCATACCGTTTTTACATTCTCTAATTCTTAACTTTAAAAGGCAGCTAAATTATATTACCATATTTCTTAAATTAAATTCTTCCTTACGTTATTAATGAATTATTTCTTCATTATTGATCTGAATGAAGTTGTTTATATTTTTATTTTCGAAGCTGTTTTCTGTTGATATGAGGAAAATGGCTTCAGCAATACAAACAACGAGAAAACTATTGTTTCTACTATGTATTACTCTGTGTTATTGTAGTAAGTATAACGTAGCACTACTCTAAATATTACATGACATAAAAACAGCTGTGTTTCTTTTCAGGTAAAATTCTAAAATTTTGATTCTACTCATTTTTGAAATATCAAAGGAGATATAATACAACTTTATTTATGCTCAAGGAAATTTCCAGTGTTTCAATATATTCCAATTGCATTTTTGTTCCAATGTTCAATGCTATTAAATATTATATTCCTGTTGTTCGCATATTTAATTAATTTAAAAAATTAATTAGATAATATTGAATAAACTTTGTTATTTTCTCTATTAAAGATAACTGGTACAGTTGGGAAAGTTTTCGGTACTTCGTATCATCAGGACAACGTCTTACTTATTTGGAAGCTGAAAACGGATGCGTGTCTACCCACAGTGCACAGCTGACAAGTATATCATCTTTAGATGAAAAGAATTTTTTAATACAGCATCTCTTAAGGCACGGATCACTTTGTATGACCTTTTAAATAGTGAAATCATATGCTGATAGAAGAAACTCTTGTTTCAATAAAAATAAAAGAAGTGAAAATATAGCTCCTAAGATAGCGAAAATGTCATGTCTATAAGGGTTAAAAAAATAATGATGTATTTTATGAAACAGTCATTCAGAAAATTACTGGATTGGACTTTGGTTTAATGAATCGGATACATGCAGCGATTGTGGCTCTGTACCCGAGAATTGGACTGTGCCTGCCAGTTGCACAGAGTGTCGCAGGAAATGGAAATGGCTTGATGGTACGTCGATGAGTGAAGACCTTGTGCAGACTGCATGGATATATAATGAACCTACAGGTGGTATGAATTGCGCAAGACTTAGATACGACGAAAGAAATGGGTTTAAATTTGCTGACATTAATTGCAGACAGGCCTATAACTTTATATGCAAACAAGGTTAGTAGTACTATTTAACCTTTCCTCTGTAGGTCTTTGAGCAATTCAATTAAATGATTGAGAGCAAACGGTTAGATAATAGACTTATAATTCTTTGGAAGCGAATATCTGACCAAATAAGTTAGCGATAAGGCATCTAGTGATTTAGCAAATAGGCCACTACAAATTAGCATACCATAGGTACAAACTCACAACTTCAAGAATTATACTTCGGGTTTATAATGGAACACGCGTGATGATGTATATATAGTTGACTGTATATATAGTCAATGATTAAACTTTGACAGTAGTATAGAACAAGAAAAGTAAAAATATGGCATTCTGAAATTGTTTACAAAACACCTTAGGAAATACAAGTGGTTTGATTTTTTAAAAAATTTTCATTCTATATGTGGCATGGTAATTTGAGAATCAAGTGCACCTGTCACTTGATTTAAGTGCAATTCTTTGTAGACTGAATCCCTCGATTTCCTTGGATTTGAGGAAATCTTTGCTTGTTCCTATTTTATTCATTATACCATTTACAGTAACTACAAGAGACACATGTACTTTCTTGGAATCACAGCCAACAGATATTTCATTTAGTTCATGCAGTTTGAATTCGGGCTTAAATTGCTATGTACATTCCATACAACGACACACTGCATGCAAATATACGATAAGTGCCAGAAAAAACATTGCTTTTTTCCTTTGCAAATTACAAAACTAAAAAATGAACAGATGATGTCGGAATGAGAATTCTTCGGTCCTATGAACTATGCAAAATGCAGTTTATCCTTATAACTTAAAATAGTTAAAGTGTTAATTGCAGTTCTACTATTTTGCATGATGGTACGTCATTTCTTCGCACCAGTCCGCCATTGTTTATTGTTGAAAAATTAATTGAATGTGTTTGCATTAACATGTGTTTACTTAGATAATAGCATGTCTTAGCAACATTTAAATTAACAAGTAGCAATGTTCAAACGAATGTGATGTTATTTTGACACTGACGTGCCTAAAGTATAATTTATTTCTACTATTTCCCATTTATGTTTCATAATTTTGCGCCCATCAGCCCGTATTCGTTTCTTTGTATTTATTTTGATAGTATCCAAAATGCGTGTTAATGACATCAGTGCATGTGTACTCATATGATATGATACTCCATTTCAAACTTAATATACATCAATTGTAAATTACTACACAACATCCAGCAACTTTGTGTTCGTGTCTTTATTTTACTTTGCAAGTATCTTTATTTTAATTTGCAAGTATATTTTTATCTTTGTAACTATTTTTTGTTTTTACAATTTTTAAGACTTTGTCAAACTTTAAACAGACTATAAAGTTAAACATACTAAACAGTTTGTAATATCTTCAGTATATTTTCAAGATATTCGCAATGATATTTTCAATGCAGTTGACAATGTGTGCACAATCACACCCTGTCTGAATGGTGGGAGCTGTGAAGTAAATGAGCAAGGCTATGCCTGTGTCTGCAGCACTGGCTTTGTCGGTACCAACTGTGAAACATGTAAGTTCTTTATTATTTTACAAGAAAAACAACTTTTTTGTTAAATATAAGCATAATCTATATAACTTCATTTGATTTGTAATTTGATTGAAAAAGAAGAGAAAAGAGGCAACTAAAACACTTTTAACCAACTGTGGATGTTCATATATTCTAATGGTTTTCATAAGACTCAGTCTACGCTGATTATCAACTAATAAGTATTTCCAAGGTAAGATATATAACTTTCGTTTGTTTTTCTGCATTGAATGATCGCGCAGGAGGAGGTTAGATGGGCTTTTATTGTTCATTTGTAATCGGGTATAACAAAGAAGATTGTTGCACATGTGCGATTATTTGTTGGCCACTGTGATTTTCATTTGCAGGAAAGATCCTGTGGTTGGGTAGGGAAGGGGGTGTGCAAAACCCGTCCACTTTCTTAGTGTAAAGTTTAAGGCAGCGTATGATTTAGAATTAAAAAGAAGCTAATTTACTTACAAGCTGTGTCCTTTTACAGTTCTTGCATTAGATGTTTATTTAATAACAATGACACAATACTTGGTAACTTTCATGTAATTTGATTAGATAAATTAAGCCAAAAACAAAATCACATACTTTCTCAACATTTATTCTGTATTATTTGCATATTGTTATGTTTAGCAATGGGCAACAAACATTCATTCTTGATGGTTCATATTTCGATATGCTTTATTTTCTTACACATTTTTTCCCCAAATACATTTGAATATTGTACTGACATTCCTTGGTAATGGTGGATCTGGCAACAGCAGATCAGACCGTTTTGAATACGAAAAGGACGTCTTTGGTAGCAACTGGGGTAGCAGCTTACACCTTGACAGCATACTCTATGTCTTAAACCGTTTATTCGTAGGTTTGTTTTATGAGAATTAGAATTCGAAAGAGATGCGGCGGCATTTTCGTTGTGGCAGTGAAGCTAACACGAAAAATGCTCACAAGAAACCAAATTTATGTCAGCATGTAAATTATCCAAAATAATACCAATTTCAAAAAAAGCTTGGAAGACCCGTGTAGTAATGTAGATGGTGTTATTTTCAAATGTGGACACGAGAAATTACTATTGCCAGCACCACATTTCAATCAATGAACTCAATTAACAATAAATTTTAGGCTATAGCATACGTTGTAATATTATATATATATATGTGTGTATTTTTTATATTGTTTTATATATATATATATATATATATATATATATATATATATATATATATATATATATATATATATATATATATATATATTGCTGCTGTTTGCTCATCGGAAACAATCTGATGACGGTATTCATATAGTTTATAATTTTTACCGTGATATTTGTTATATATGAAATGAATATCACTACTAGCTGATTGCTTAAGATTGCAAGATGGCGGAGAATCCAAATATAGAATCAAAAATATTAAAAGTACATACATATGTATGTTAATGTATTTGAATACAGAGTCAAATGTAGAAACAAAAAATAAAATGACGCTCAAATTTAAAATGATCAATTATGACGTGATTCTCACTACCTTATGTATATGTGGAAATAAAATTTTGTATTGCAAAAGCAGATAAAACCGATGCTCAAATGAATAGAGATTTTATGTCAATTTTTTTAGCAATAAGTGGTTCGGTAGAAAGTTTTACAAACAATCTGTCACCGTTAACAATCGTGAAACTCATATGTGCATGGCGAATCTATGGCTGTCACAAATGGTTACTCATGTAATTGTGACTGCAAGGGACACTAAGGCATCACTGTGAACTGGGTTAGTTAGATGTAGCTAATATTTAAACACATGTGTGAGAAAGTAATGGCATCCAACCAAATACACCTTTTTTAATAGGATATCAAAAATGTTACATGCAAATCACTTTTAGTCATATAGACATAATAATAATATTTTTTCAGAATTTTGTTAAGGAGTCTTTGAAAGCAAATCTAAAATCTACATTTTATGTTCTATTTATCAATTTTAATGTGAAAATGTTAAAAACAGCTGTCGATGAATGTGAGAGTAATCCATGTGTACATGGGGACTGTATTGACGTTGCCAATGGTTACGCGTGTGACTGTGACAGTACAGGATATAACGGGCAACACTGTGAAAATGGTCAGTTAGATTCTGTATTATATAATTCATTTACTGTTGTTTTAAAAGTTTGTTACCTCAGAAGTACAGTCCTATAGTGATATAGTCTTTTCAAGCAGTTCACAAATTCAAATTTTACAATAACATTTTATCTTCTATTTATCAATTTCAATGTGAAAATGTTGAAAATATTTGGCAGCTATAGATGAATGTGATGGTAATCCATGTGTACATGGGGAATGTATTATTGATGCCAATGGTTACGCGTGTGACTGTGGTGGTACAGGATATAACGGGCAACACTGTGAAAATGGTTGGTTTTGTATTATGTTATTTATTTACTGTTGTTTTCAAAGAAATGTCTATCTCCTCAATACTTATTAATGTGGTGCATAGTAAAGTTATATTTATGTGCAATTTTCGCAGTTACATTATTTTCTAATTTATTCAGCTGGCAAATTCCTATAGAAAAACACAATACAGATAAAATATCAATACATTTTATTTCTACAAATTTGCTTAGATACCTTTGTTTTAAAACTTTTTGAAAACCAAAAAAAATATGAATATATATTTTACATATGAACAGAGATAGTACCTTTTGTTTTATTACCTTATGACAAGAAATGCTTTACTTTGGCATGCCTGTAAAATGTGCTCTTTTGAGAAGATTACAATCTGTAATTTGAAATCTAGGCGATTGTAGTATACACAGTTGCATAAATATTGTTTTTAAATTCAAGTCAGGTAGAATATATATTTAGCACTTCTAAACCTTTCGATTAAATTTTAAGCAATTTTAAGTGCTGTACATATTGATTAAAATTAATATTAAGGACATCAAAGAATTAACATGGTATAAAAACATATCAATATTATAACTAGATTTGTAAAACCAATATACTTAATTTTAACATGTGTCTTGATATTGACGGGAACGTTAAACTAATTATGCGAGGTTTTGCTACGACAGCCAACAAGACAACCATATACCAGAGCTGTCTGTTTAATTACAAATAAATGGTATTTTCTTTTCAACAAATTTGTCCGAGGTATAAGTGAGGCATGCTATTTTTGTAGCTGTCAGGGTACAGGCTGCTGTTTTGTTTCGTTTTTGTATGTGATTTAGTTTGCTGCGCGCTTTTTGTCACTTTGCAGCTCGTTATAAGATCTTGTAGACTTTTATAGTAAATTTTTTTTCAAGCTTATGATGTTTCTTGCTGGCTCACGCTTAAATGACATGGCGTTTAGCAAATCATCTCAGCTGTTATACAGTGAACAACATAAAATTTCACGTTAAAAATAGAAGCTTGTGTGATATATTCCTTTGATTCTTTTATTACACAAAAAAGTCGCAGATGAACCGACAACATCCACACCACACCAGCATGACAATGAAAATAAAGGAAAAAGCATGCCAGATGATGAAAGCAAAATAGGTGTTTGCTTATATTAAATTTTACGTTATTTCATAGAGCGGCAGAGGTTTAAATTAATAAAAAATAATAAAACCCCATGTCTCATCTTGCAGTTCATTTTAAGGCTCTGTAGGTTTTTTAAAAGTAAAACTTCATCTTTGAAATAAGCAGACAGTTTGACTGGGTTGACTGCTGATTAGAGCGTTGGTAATTCCAAAGTTTTGATTTAATTACGGTCACGGGCTGGAAACAAGGCATTGGATTTCGCTCTGATTGCCTCAGCTACACGAATATAGTGGCTTAGAACGCCTATCGCAAAATTTAAAATTATCGCCCATTGAATCTTTCTGTCATTCCATTTGCTTTTAGCTGAAATATGTTTTTACAGTGTATAAAGAATCAGGTTCTGTGTAGTTTTCAATACTGTCAATAATATATATATATATATATATATATATATATATATATATATATATATATATATATATATATATATATATATATATATATATATATATTATACAAGTCGTTATGGTTGATACCAATCAGTTGGTGAATGCTCTAAGTATCTAAATTGATGTAAAATTTATTAATTTAATTGTAAAATGGCACTATACTGCTTGATTTTAATATGTCTTGCTAAGCTCTTATAAAAAGTAGGGATTGAGTTTTCCGATTTTCAAATTAATGACGAAACTGACTTTCTTATAGACTCAAATACGGATACCATTGCAATGGGCTGTGTCATTGGTTTACTCGTTCTCACCAATGCGTTCTTTATATTTCTTCTGGTAAAACGGTAGGTTTTAATTTTAATGGGTCAACCCAATATAAGCTCAAGTGGCCTTTTTATGCTTATACTCTACTTATTCAATAACCGTGTTATTGTTTTATGTTTTATCAAAATATGCAATCTCTGAAGGTTATCTATCATATTAGCTAATCACCTATATTTTAATATGTGTAGCTAGTCATTTAAGTTAGAAAAAAACATTATTTGATTTGGTGAAACGTTAAATAGCAACTTGTGAACAGTGGAATATAAAGTCTTTTGTCGGACACAATAATCGATAAAATATTAAATCGGATAATAACACTTTGACATCTTAAGATATCTTTGCAATTATGATTTATAGAAAATGTCTGAAAATCAAGAAAGATACTCGGCAAACAGCTGCGGATGCACCAGCTTCAGGCGATGAATACTCGTATATCACAAACCACCCTCCTACAGCTACAGCTGTCAGCATGGTTGATGTCCACGTGAGCGACGACCTCCAACACAAGGGAGGCAATACTGATGCAATCTGTGAACGACAGTCAGAGGCATACCAAAAGCTTCACGTGTACCAGAACTAAGCGGAGCATAAAAGCCGACATGGATACTGTATACGTAAACAAAATCCCTGAAAACACCTGAGGTAGAATGTACATATATGAATAACAGTGTGACTGCCACAAACACGTTATGTAATGTCTGATTTACTTGTTTGCTGTGAGACATATACATCGTATTAATTTTGCCTGCTTGTATTCAGTATCACACATTTAACTGTGCACTGATAATTATACACATGAATTGAAACGAAGCTCAATACATTAGTTACCATCCAGCAATTGCCCTTGAATGTATTTTTGTTTGAGTGGTTATTACTTTTCATTCCAAGCGAAGCAACTTAGATGGATAACAAAGTATTTAGTGAACAGCCTATTGCAAAAACACACTGGAATTTACGCATTAAATGTTATATTCAAATTTTTTGCCACAGTAGTAGTAGATGTGTAGTAGCTATTTCCTTTTTTCCTGATATATTTGAAAGAGTTGCCAATAAAAAGAAATAAAATACAGTTTCTGAGTAATTTATTACTTTTCGTTTTGCTCATACTGGAAGAATAAGCTATAAAACTACAGTTTTGTCTTTAGAATTTCGTATATTTCGATAGATTTAATGTTACTTACACTGAAACGAAAATGATTGATTGGCAATTAATTTTTATTAGCCTTAGAATGAACCGGTGCATTTAAAACAATTTCCACCGTTATAACAAAACCAACTGGCATTTAGAAATTAGCTACTGGTAAGAAAATAACATCAATCAATTTTACTAGCATTATTGCCATGAAACACATAATAAAATCATAAAATGCTGAGCTTTTGCATAGGTCACAAAGATCTATTACTTGTAGGAAATATACACTGGTGATCGCCTTAGCTGGCATGATTGTAATCAAGTCACGATTCAATGTATTTTCTGCAAACCCAACTAGAAGTCAGGGTGATCGCACTTAAGTATTAACCATCCTCAACTCTAATTAACTGAGTTTGTTCGGACTAATGACCTAAACTGAACTGAATGTAGCAAAAAACTGGTTGAAGTATTTCTTCGTATCTCTTTTACCATATCAATTGGTAATGAGAGGCCAGCTGTCACTCATCAAATTTACAATTGGGCACTATATCTAAACTTCATTTTCAAAAAAAAAAGAACGGCATCAATTAAAGTCGTCACGTATAGACACCTGTACCCATTAACAGAAACCGTATTAAGATTGTTGCTGAAATTAAATAACATATATAACTTTCTAATTTCAAAATGTTGTATCAAAACAACTAACTATTTCAAGGAAAGATGTTTTAAACAACTTTATGTACAGGAATCTGATATTATGGTTTGTATGCATCGATAACAAACAAGTTGTCATGACAGAAAAATTCCTTGGCCCCACTTGAATTGGACGTGTTTATTTTAAAGCTTCAATATCACATACGTCATAATAAGTAACATTGAAATGAGATAATGAGATGGCAACGCGTCAAAGTAAAATTTATCGGGATGGATATTGATTTTTGGGAGGAGGCAGTAGGGTAAAATACTGCTAGCTGGTATATTGCTTAGCTAAGATTGAAAGGATTTTGATTACTGGCTACATGAAGTCTTTTTGTATAGTATAAAAACTTCAAAGCTAGGTATTTTGAAGAGGAAAGTAAAATGTACATAATTCGCAATGTAAATATGAAGTATCGAATATCTGGTAAATCTAAACAGTGATTTAAAATAATTTATATAATCATTAAAAATAAACTAGCTCTTTTACGGAATAAAGATAAATTAAAATAATCGGGTACGCGTATTTGATGTTAATAGCGTAAATGTAAAATCTGCAGCCATTTATTGGGATTAAATCGATGTTTTCTTAAATAAAATAAGTCTGTGATCTCGTATTCCCAAAATAAAGGTCCGTTTATTATTATTATTATTATTATTATTATTATTATTATTACTATTATTATTATTATTATTATTATTTTATCAGAATTTGCTCAATAACACATTTATTGGTAATCCATTTTATATGATTTTGTCGCCTTTGATATTTCGAACATCCTGTCTGACATGTTTCTTCTTATATCGTTTATATGCCCCTAATAAAAATTTAGAGAAAAATCTTACAATTACAAAATATCGGGCGGTATATTTAAGTATGTAACCAACAGTGCATATTCCGAATAAAAATTGGATTTTGTTATATTTCTCCAACTTTCTACCCAAATTTTTATTTCAAGGTGTTAACATCAGAATTAATACGTTAGCTTCTGGTTGCATAACAGCATGATTGCAATCATTTAACTGTGCAAAAAAATAGGATGATTGAGGCTGTTTATGAAATAATCTTCTTGGTCCAGATCGACCTATACTGACATACAGTTCTAAATTTTGTAGCACATTGCTAATCACATGTTCTGTATTGTACTGTACTAGTATCAGGTATGCGATGCACTTAAAGATATATAAGTCTAACTAAAGCCCGTGTGTTCAAATCAAACTGTGCCCCATGGTATGGAATTCCGCATAAAAAATCACCAGGAAAGAGTTTACATTTATCAAATAACGTGTCATTATCCATCATCAGATGGCACCAAAAATCTAATCCTCACATTAGATCGAATGTCACTACTGAATATGCTACCAGTTGAATAAGAAATTAGGTTCACAGTCAATTATAAATAACTTCCTCTCATTTTCAACAGAACTGTTACGTTTCACTATCTAAGTTTAAGCTGCAATGGTATACACATAAGAAAGGAAAGAAAAAATGTCGTAAAGAGAGCGAAGGATCCTAAGTCATTAGTCCTAAGTCACGAATTACAAAATGAGAAAAGGTGTGAGGAATAAAGGCAATATTTTCATCATTTTGTTGGCTTACCAACTACGTGTGAAACTGGCCAATATGTATTCCATTATGTCCTGTTAATTCAATCAAATGCAAAACGCTGCAGCCAAATGCAAACAGCTCTTGTTTGCACCTGAATCTTTCTTAGAATGCTGCCAGCGACGAAATTTTATTATTTTTTTCGTGGCGTTTATCATTGATTTAATAGCGAATGCAATAATACGAAAAAAGCCGTTTTTGCTTTGTTAAAACGCATTCAATTTATAGTAGAATTTGACAGTAGGTTTTCCAATTGCCCAGTAACTCATAAATATGCAAGACAAGCCAATCAATTGATATTATACCTTACAACACCTACGCCATCAAGTTAACTATATAGAAATATTTTAAATATTCTTGTGCTTATGAACCTACTATGTAAACACAATTGATGCGCTCATATTTATGCAACGATCAGAAGGGTAAATAAGAGAGCAAGTATGAAAAACGCAGTATTTAGCACGTAGTTCTTACAGAAATTAGCTTTCACATGTATTTATTTTACTTGAATCAAAGACATGGAATATTCCAAGGTAAAAAAAAAAACAAATCACAGCGATAAAGGCAAAAAATTAAAATATTGAGAAATTTTGATAAAAATTATAAGCGTTTTATATGGTTGTAATAATTGTTAATAGATAAACTCCAGATATCAGCTTATTAATTGCAAGTTCGAAGTTAAAGTATAAGGTCAATTTTTTATAATTCTTTTTACTTTCCATTAAAAAAAGTACGTGTGTTAAGTGTTCATAAAGTAGATACATCGAAGCAACATCAGAAATCGATATGTTGAGAAAATAACAAATATAAAACGGAAACGCAGAGAAAATCACAAATCATAAGCCGACATACAAAGAAACTAGCAAATTTATATTTTGAGAACATCATAAATGACAGATCGATGTGCTGAAAAAATCACAAACAGCAAAGCGATGTGATGAAAAGGTCAGAAAGAACAAAGTACAGTCACAATTGCCGTATTTTAATTAAACTAGGGTTCATTTGCTCTTAAGATCAGTTGCTCATAAATGCAATAACTCTCCATGTCAAAACGAGCAAAAGTTGGAGAAATGAGAGAAATCGGTTCTAGTATGATTGCAACCACTGATTCACAGGAAAACGTTTTAAAAAATTGTATTTATCACGTCTTCGTTATGAGAACCATATGCTATTAAACACTGTCGTTGGAAACTTATCTCAAGGTATTTAGCACTGCGGGGTGTTTCTTTGTTCACACTATTTCAAAATGGGAGTTTATGAAACAAAATTATCTGAATTAAATTATCTTAACAATACATCAATGCACAATTATGTTTTATTACTTTTATGTAATACAGATGTTAACGAATGCAACATCACTCCATGTCAAAGTAAGGCATTTGTGGGAATGAAGAAAATCAGTTCCAGTGTGTATGTACACAAGCATCTACTCCGACACAATGTTAATTTGGCATACATGGCATCTTTCATTGAAAACAGGCTAATATTATCTGTTTTATAATTTCCAGGAAAATGTATCTTAAATTATTCACATTGTCGGACCTTTCTTTTTTCTTTCGAGACCAGGAAAAACCAAAATTTTGTCAAAAGCGGGGCTGCATGTGGCAACGAAAGAAACGGATTTACAGTGTACTTCCTTACAAATATTCACAGGAATATATTGTTGGTATAATACTGGCAGCATTATCGCTTTGATAAACAATTTGCATTAGATATTTCGGACGTTTATAATATCCTTCTAAAATTTGTTGTTATGCTAAGGTGTTTAATGTTTACGTATCGATTCCAGTGCCTTTGCACCCACTGATTCACCGAAACACTGTAAAATTGATACTAATAACGTTTTAAGATTCTGCTTCTCTTGGAAATATAGTTAATATCATTCTGTATGCCAACCTATCGCTTAGTATGCTCGTTCTAGTTGTGATACAGGCTACGGCAGGACTTTTCAGATCATTGTGCCAGCTGGCGTGGTTTTATTCTGTTGCCTAAAGTATTCTGCTATTTAAAGTGTTATTTTCATTTTTTAAAGTTTATTTGGTTCAGTTATGGTAACGTATGTCTTTGCATATATGTGTGAAGCATTTTATTCATTTTTGCTGTTTTGCTGCTTATATATTGCAATCGTTAGAATAGGCATATTTACTATGTCTTTGACTTACGATTTACAATAAGATTGCACTTTGTTGAATGAATTTTATTGCTTATAGATGACAGAGATGAGTGTCAAATCTCTCAAAGGAATTTCATGTCATAGCTATAAGCGAAACATGGCTTGATTCAAAATCAGATTTGACAGATTTTAGGCTTGAAAATTATGAAATGTTCAATGTGGTCAGAGATGGCAAAAGGGGAGGTGGTGTTTCATTATACATACGTAAGGACTTGGACTGTACTAAAATTGAAAAATTTTCGCTTTCCAAAGATAAATTATTTGAGTGCCTATCTTTAGAACTGTTTATAAAACATGGTTAAAATATCATTGTGTCGTGCATTTATCGAACTCCAGCTTCTAAGTTTAGAACAATTTCTTTGTTATGTTGAAGAAATGTTAAAGGATATAAATTCAAATAAGTCGATTTATATATGTGGTGATTTCAACTTAGACTTGTTTAAAAGTGATGGTCATTTAGACTCAAAATATTTCGTAGACATGTTATTTTCGTACGGCATGTACCCTATGATAAACAAACCTACTCGTGTAACTTCATATTCTGCTACATTAATCGATAATATATTTACAAACAATTTTGCTTGTGAAAATGTCAGTGGCATACTGTGCAATGATATAACTGATCATTTGCCAATTTTTAGCTCCTGTTACCATAGAGGCTTATCTAAAGTTAACAAAGATAAATTCAAATAAGTACGAGTTATAAATGGTGCCAAAGTTGACAATTTTAGAAAAGAAATGCTTGATATTAAATGGGAAAAAGTGTTAGGCGAACATGATGTAAATATAGCATATGATATGTTCATACAAATGTTTAAAAACTGTTATGATAGAAACTTTCCGCTGAAGAAAAGGTTAATGTGTACAATAAAAGTGAAAACAAGCCATGGTTAACTAAAGGGTTCATTAACGCTTGTCAAAAGAAAAATAAATTGTATGAAAAAATTTATTTCCAACAGAAATACTGAAAATGAAATGAAATATAAACGTTATAAAAATAAACTCACGTCAATATTAAGAGCATGTGAAAAAAAGTATTATGATGATTTGATTGCTCAAAATAAAAATGATATAAAGGCAACTTGGAAGATAATAAATAGTGTTATAAAAAATAAAGATCATTCTCAGCTACCGGTTGAATTTAATAACGGCAACTGCCAAACTACTTCAAGTGAAAGAAGTATTGCACACGAATTTAATAAGTTTTTTGTTAATATTGGGCCAAATTTGGCTGACAAAATACCCTCAACAGAGGGTAAACATTTTTCAGATTTTATGCCAGGATCTAATCCCAACTCGTTCGTTATCAAACCTGCAACTGAGAGTGAGTTAATTAAGGTCGTGTCAAAATTGAGGAGTAAAACTTCTAAAGATTGTAATGAAATTTCAATGCAAATTGTAAAAAGCGTCATAGATACTGTAAGTAAACCCTTATGTCATGTATGCAATTTGTCCTTTTCATCTGGTATTTTTCCTGATGAAATGAAGATAGCAAAAGTGTTACCTCTGTTCAAAAGTGGTTGTAATAAGGAATTCAATAACTACAGACCTGTGTCTCTTCTTCCACAATTTTCGAAAGTTTTGGAAAAATTATTTGATCACAGGCTGCAATCCTTTTAGATAACAATAGGATATTAAGTAAATCTCAATACGGTTTTCGAGAGAAGAGGTCAACAAATATTGCATTATTAGAGCTTATTGAAGAGATATGTGAAGCCTTAGATAAAAAGAAATGTACCATAGGTGTGTTCATTGACCTTCGTAAAGCTTTCGACACCCTAAATCATGATATTCTTTTAGCAAAATTGTATCATTACGGTTTTCGAGGAAATGGTTTGAAGTGGTTAAAAAGCTATCTCTCAAACAGAAAACAGTTCGTACAGATAAACGATGTCCGTTCTTGTCTATTGAATATAGTTTGCGGCGTACCACAAGGGTCAATTTTAGGTCCAAAACTTTTTATTATTTACATGAATGATATTTGTAAAGTATCGAATATTTTGCGTTTCATTCTTTTTGCAGATGATATTAATGCATTTAAATCCGGATCTGACATACATGAATTAGCTGATACTGTTACATGTGAATTAAATAAATTACAGATTTGGTTTAACGTAAACAAATTATCTTTAAATGTTTCAAAAACAAATTTTATGATATTTGGAAATTTTCACAATGCGGGTATTAATATCAAAGACATTAAGATTTATATAAATGGTTTTGAAATTGAAAAGGTAACCTCGACTATATTTTTGGGTGTGATTATTGACACAAATCTAAACTGGCATGAGCAAATAAATCGAGTGTCTGAAAAATTGTCTAAAAGTTTAGCGATTTTGTACAAGGTTCGCAACTTAATAGATAAATGTTCTATGCTCACAATTTACAGTTCTCTGTTTTTACCATATCTTAGTTACTGTTTTGAAATTTGGGGCAACACCTATGAAACTAAACTTAGATGTTTATATTTGAAGCAAAAGAGAGCTATTAGGAATTATTAACAATGTCGATTATTACAGCCATACAAATGGCCTTTTAATTGACTGTAATGTAATCAAATTCTTCGAACTTGTAAAACTGAAATCTGCGTGCATAATGTATGAAGCGTATCACAATGCTCTACCGTTGAATGTCCAAACATTGTTCCCAGTAGGGAATTGTACTGGCTCGTATTGTACAAGACAGCAAAATAAGTTTAAAACAAATTTTGTAAGAACAACTATGAAAGCAAATGGCTCAAGTATTTCAGGTGTTAAAATTTGGAATGAGTTACCAGAAAACATACGATCTTGTGTCAGCACTAATGCATTTAAAACTTTAGTTCAACAGTATTATATTAACTCGTACAAAAGTATTTAATTTATGAAACAGTATTGAAAGTTTTCAGGTGCTATTGCTTTTTGATTAGGACTTAATATAGTTTTTTTTATCTCTAACCAGACCATCAATGTGTTTTGACCTTATGTTTTAATTCCTGCTTCTCACGCTTTGTTTCATAATGAGAGATCATGTGTTACAACAGCATGGGAGGGAGAACATGTAAAATGTATGTTAATTCATTCTCTGTACCTCTTGAGGCTATACTATGGTTCTACATTATCAACAGGCTTGCTCTCGAATAAGTTTTAACTTCCAGCTAAGCCTTTCTGGTCTTATAATGCAATATACTCATTTACAATTTCTACTCTTATTGTGTACTTTAAGTCGTCGTAAAGAAAATATACCGAAAGTTCAATTACAAATGAGAATTGGGACAATCACAAAAGGAAATGTTGATAAAATCCACACACCATAAATAGATGTGCTGCGAAAACCACGAATCACAAATAATATTTGGTGAAAATCGCAAGGATAAAACCACAGTTTTTAAATTGAACTACACCAAGGCTGCTTTCTTATTATCATATATTGATGGAAGCTCCTCTTCTTCTTGTCAAAAAGATGGTAGTTGTAGGAACGGGTTAAAGTGTATTTGTAACCACGGATTTACAGAAACACATTGTTCATGTCTTCGTTAGGAGAACCATCTGCTAATAAGCCTTGTTGTTGGAAACTTGCCTCAAGCTATTTAGCATTGTAGGGTGTTTCTTTTGTTCATACTGTGTCAAATTGAGAATTTATGAAACAAAATTATCTGAATTAATTTATCTTAACAAGTTATCAATGCGCAATTATGTTTTATTACTTTATATAATAGAGATGTTCCAGTTCCAGCTTGTTTGTATAGAAGAATTTACTGGGATATGGTGTCATACTGTTAGACATTTGGCTTCTTTTGGAAAATATATTTAACGTCGTTATAGCATAAGCATTGATTATTACTTAATGCGTCGAGGAAAGAGTAGTGCATTATTCTCAGACCAGAGGCCGGATAGCTGCTATTTGTCTTTTATACAACCAACTCTGTTTGAGTTTTTCCTTCATCTTAATATTTAACAGTACATTTATATTAATAAAGCGTGTTATATATACTCATTATTAATTTTAAGTTTATCACAATAAATATAGATCAACGTACACAATTTTTCAAAATGAAAAAGCATGCCGAAATCCAATGCTAATTATTCTAGCCAACAGCGTTATATATATTAAATTGAAAAGTGTTGGCAACAATTATTGTGCAGTTATATAGGCACTATATCATGTAAATTTCCTGCTCATAGCTTTGTTGATTGCTCTTGTTACTGGATCAATCTTAGCTGCAATCACAGTGGTGACTGCTGCAGTATTTGTTTCTAAAACAACAGACAAAGTCTGGTTATTACACAATAATATCCTGACGTGTTTGAAAATACAGTGTGGTTGTTTTGGGCCTTTAACATTGCTTATTTATTAAATTCGTGCATGTAAAGTTTTACTCAATATCTAAGTTATTTAGTTTAGAGGAAATTATATTAAATATCTCATATAGAAAGGAATAATTATTGTAAAATTGTGGAGAACTGAAACAGTATTGTATGACACTCTGAAGTTTCAAAGTCACGGCTCGAAAACTTTGGACGAAGTCTATTCGTCAAATTAAGGAAATGAACTGTGTTATCTTCAATTAAGAGCTACATAAAATCACATATAAATAATAGCAAACTGTTCAAGAGAGAAAATATTTATCATTTGATTTTTGGGTACTATTTTGTTGAAAATAGAAAAGGAAGCAATGCTGAGGAAAATACGAGACCCCGGTGTGGACGGATTTCGACAATCGTCTAACAACTCTCCCTAATGCAAACAAACCGATGCATTCGGTCAGCTCTAACGACGTTATGGCATCGAATTGCAACAACAACAATACTGGTAAGATTTGTTGTGTTTACATTGTGTTTTTTGTGTTGCATTGTTCTACATCCTAGTGTGTTTATTTTCTTGTGTTAGTATTTTGTAATTAATTGAGCCCCAAACATGCCTCACACATGCCAAAAGCATTTCGTTATTGCTAAGGGTTTTCTTATCCGTCAGTTGATGTGTTGTGCTACTTAGAAGACATGTTTCGTGTTGTTGTTTCTTTTTAAATAAACATTTAAACAAGACAACAATTTTTTATCTCTAAAATATACACAGTTTTCTAAGAATTAAACTCATTTTTCTTCTAAATTCATAAGCAACTGGACTTAGACAAACCAAAATAAAACTTTCGCGAACTATATGAATATATTTATCCGTTTAATTTCAAAGTACGGGTGCATTGTTCTTTGATATATTTGTAATATAGATGCTAAAAGTGTACCTACGGTTGCCATAGAAACCGAAACTACTTTACCAAGCCCAAATGCATCGACAGAGCACCTGTACACTGTATCTGGAAAGGTTCTGAAGCCCGAGTTACCGACTGATGCCGCATTGATGTCTGTAAAGCCGTCAATGCTGCACCACCAAGGTACCGTATTTGTCACTGATGAAGCATCCAAGGTAAATATTCACAGAGAAAACATAATGTAAATATAAGCAAAAGGGCAGAAGAGGAGCTACGTTTGAGAAATCTTCACTTCCAATTCGAAACTAAGACGGATGATTTGCTTGTTTTCCAACAACCTTCGACATACATATTCAGCAGTTATGTAATCATAATAATGATCCATTGAGCAGTGAGGCCTAAGTTTTATTTGAAGAAATAAAATTATGATCATGATTTATTTGCCGCGCATTTTTGTTCTTAGATGATAATTTAGCCAAAGGAGCAAATTAGTTCCAGAAAAAAATGAACCCCCTTTATGTTTTATTCCCCTTCTATAGAGCCATGCTGCGAAGTAAAATTTTCGGAATTCACCTCCTTCAATGAAGAAGAAATTTCCAAAATAATCTCTAAATCAAGTAATGCCTGGTGCAGTCAAGATCCAATACCAACGCCACTTCTGAAGAAATGTCTACCATCGCTGCTGCCGACTGTAACTAGCATCGTTAATCGATCCTTGAAATCAGGACAGTTTCCCGATTCCTTAAAACAAGCACTGGTACGACCATTAATCAAGAAACCGAATTTTAACCTAGCAGAACTTAAGAACTACCGTCCAGTTTCTAATATTCCATACATGTCAAAAATAATTGAAAAAGCTGTTGTAAAAAGTCTGAACAATGATATGTGTGAAAATAGTCGTCACGAAAAGTTTCAATCGGCGTATACAGTTGGCCATGGAACGGAGACAGCACTAGTGAGTATTCAGGACAATATTCTTCGAGCATTGGACAACAAGCGCAGTATTATTCTTGTAATGCGCGACTTGTCAGCGACCTTCAACACCATAGACGACGGTATCCTACTCCAGCGATTGCAGAAACGTCTAGGTGTCGAAGGCACAGCGTTGAGCTGGCTATCAGAGTATCACACGGGAAGATCACAAGCTGTTGTTATTGACAGTGCAACATCCAGGAACGTGGCTCTCCCTTTTGGCGCTCCGCAAGCGTTTAATATGGGCCCAGAAGACTATAAAATTTACATGCTTCCGGTGGCAGATATCATGAAAAGACACGCTATTGAATTCCACATCTATGCCGACGACACCCAAAGCTACCTCTCATTTCCGCTGAATAATCTCAGTGACCTCGAAATCTCGAAAAACGGACTGGTAAACTGTGATGACGAAATCAGACTGGATGACTAAAAATAAAACAAAACTGAACGATTCGAAAACAGAGGTAATTATCTCACCCGCTTACAAAATTAAACTGAAACTCGTCAGTATCAATATTGGTGAAGCTACAGTTATGCCTACAGATAGTGCCAAATATATCGGCGTCATATTGGACTCGTACATGGCAATGAATAAATATCACAACGCTGTAAAACATGTTTATTTCATCATATATATGAATATTCGGTCCATACGTTGGCTTAGTGTCTTTAAGATTAGACTATGCATATGCCATATTAAACGGACTTCGAAAGCACCGAATTAATCAGCTACTGTGGAAACAAAATATCGCGGTGCGTATAGTTTCTGGTCACCAGAATTTCGATCATCCTGAAAAAGCTGCACTGGTTACCAATTGTTCAACGAACTGACTTGCTACTGGCATTTAGAGCAATGCATGGATCAGCGTCCTTCTATCTGTCTGAGTTACTCAAACCCTACCAGGCCTCTACGGTCCAGCATGGGCAACTTGTTGGTTGTACCGAAAACCAGAACCAGAACAAGATCTTTAGAGACAGAGCATTTTCATGTTCAGCACCGCGTAAATGAAATGCGTTGCCTCCAGAACTTCGAAAAGAGACAAAGCACACTTTGTTCAAGAACTGACTTTTTAAGCTGACAATTTGCATTGTTTTAGAAAGCTAGACTAAGTATATCTACAGCTTCTTATGCTTCTCATGTATTCTTATATATTGTACGTTTTTAAACAAATTTCCATTAATTCTTGATTTCTAAGGTTTACTTTGTTTAATATATCAGGGGTTCATTTATTATCCACAAGAAGAAATTGATATTGATTTTCGGGTAAATGATTTTGAAAATAACCTTAAACATGACACGTATTCAGTGAGACCTTAAAAAAGAAATTGCGCATTTCTTATTTGACTTAAAACAATATCAAAGTTAAAGTGATGATTACGAAATCAGTATTTCACATAGGTTACTAAAAACTAAGCATCTATTCTTGCATTTTATAATACGCTTACACCGAACAGTTTCTTAATTAATGCTACCACTTTGTTTTGCACAAAGTAGTAAGCTGTTTATAACTGTTTTGCAGATGCAATATTTGTAAACAATAAGTTGTCACTATATGGCAATTCATAGAATGAATTTTACGAAATATATTATTCATTTATTATATATTATCAGTTGAGATATATAACCATGCCATAAAAATTAACCACACACAAAAATCATTCAATCAACTAATTCACATTCACAATTAAGATTAAACTTTAAATCCAGTTAGCAAGTTCATTTTCATTTTGTAACGATAAACACAAAGCCACATTTTCTAGCTTTACTAATATACTTATTACTTTCTAAATTAACCATAAATTTGTTTGCGGTCTTCTTGACTAGTTCCTCGTAACCTTTTTACGCCGTCATTTCTATTAGCACAAATAAGAATGAAGACCTCCTTTTCTCCTAACTTTGAAAATAGATACAAATAAAAGCATATGCTTTTGCAAGTTTGTTTATTTTTTTGTCAACGATCTTTACTGAGGGGGTCAACTTGTAGTATTACCGATATGTGTTAAAAATCCCTTTTCTATGCAATGCAATTTTAAAAGAGACAATACATGTGTGTCAATAGTCAAGGACACAAACCACTTGACTGAATACTGACAATAGGCCTACTCTAGTAGCTACACTGCACCGTATTTTTATGACAGAGTCTTCGAATTGGATTCAAAGCATGTCCTGTTGCCGATTATGTTAAACTGATTAGCTGGATACGATATCACAGCAAATTGGCCTTTGTTCAATGACCGGATCTGTAATGGATAAAACTAGCATGATGGCAGAACGAAATTATTAGTCTCAATCTTATTGAACAACTTTGCAAAACAATGATAAATATTTTAGTGTTCTGAACACATACTTAAATCTTCGGTCGTCAAATTCACAGGAATATCAAGTATAAGTTAACATTGCCTTGACAAAGGCATTGGGATGAAATTGTTCTTGCTTTTTTGCAACGAGAGTTGTAATGACCACACGGACGGTGTCACAGTGAAACAAAGAAGACATTTCAACAGTTTGATCAAAGGCACGACTGTGTATGTTTGTGTTCTAATTGCTATAGACTACGGAGGGGGTGTGTTTTGTGCTGCACACTTGTGGAAGACCAATGAACTCGCCAGTTCAATCACAAGCCTTCTCCATGAGCCTGAACAGCTATAAATTTAATATATAAATTAAAAGTCTGCCTGTGACCTAGCTTTATAATGACCCATGCACTGATTTCGTTTTGCATCGAATACCCACCCTTGGTATTTACAGTTTGCTATAAATCTTGCATACACTAGGTAGAGCATTTTCTGTCTGTGCTCTTTCGTTTGTCAGTGGAACAACAAATTCATACATCTGCTCTTTTGTTTATGGGTACAAACGATAATAGATGATAACCGAAAACTCTCAGTAATCGAAAGCAGAGCGAGTGCGTTAATGGTAAGAATATATATCTTCATAGAACGAGCCCTATACAGTTGATTATTGTCATGATTATCCCTGTCGCACTGGTAGATCCTGCAGCAGCAGATCAGACCTCCTTGAATGTTCGTGCATGGCCACGTTTACTGGAGACAACTGTGAAACAGGTGAAATTAACTGTTTTATGTGCTGTTTATAAATGTATAAATGTATAAATATAAATGCTAAGTGATGATTTGTTTTTCGGAGTTTATTGGCAGGTGAAAATCTGCAGTTTAACACGTCTATTTCTATCTCTAAAAAATGTGTTTATAGGTTTGTTTTATGACAATTTGGAGTCTAATTGAGGAAAAAAGATGAAAGTGCATTTACGACTTATCTGTAAAGCTAAAACAACACTTGCCTCGTTGTGTGATTTCAAACTAATCAAAAGAAAAAAATATGTCATTATGCAAAATATCTAAAATTAAAACAATTTCAGTACTTGCCTGGAAGGTTGTATTTAGAACAATGCCAGTTATCAATAAAATAAAAAATATTGTCAAAAAGATGAAATCTAGCTATCAGTTTTACATCTCAAGCATTTTAATTGAAATCAATAAACAATAAGTTATAAGCTGCTGTGATCGTTGTAAATATTATTAATAATTTGTGTTTATGTTTTGTCATTGCAAGCGATTTTAAGACGATATTTATAAAGTTGGTATTTCTTATCGCTGCAATTATTTATATTTGCAATGAAGATCACAGCTTTGTGATAACCTAAGATTTCAAGATTGAAAAAAATCTTCGACCATTTGTGTAATAAATCTTTCGACATTATTTTTTTTGCAAATAATTAGAGTATAGAAGTGGCACGTGTGTGCATTGTGAATTTATGGGTGTCACAAATGGTTAATCCTGTTATTGTGACAGCAAGGGATAATATAGACACTATGAACTGAGTAATGTATTGGTGTATGCTTTGATTGATGTGTTCTAAAAATGCAAACTTTGTGAAGAAATTGTAGCTTTTTACTCTGAAATAAAATGCTACCTATCAACAGTATTTTAGTCAAATATGTCCTTTGCATAAATTCAACAGAGTTTTTTTAAGTAAAATGTGGAAATTAATATTTATAGATTACACAAGTTTTTCCAACAGCTTGATAAAGTGCAAGAAGTTCTCCAATTTAAATGCTACTTTTATAGTGTTATTTCATTTATCATTTTAATATGAAACTATAACAAATATTGATGGCTTTAGACGAATGTGAGAGTAATCATTGTGTGCATGGAGAATATATTAATGCTGTCAACAGTTACAAGTCTCACTGTGAAGGCACAGGATTTCAATATCGCGAAAAAATAAATGTGAGTTAAAGGTCATGTAATTTAGAAAAGGGCAATGTTAAACTGTGTGATAAGTAGGGGGGAACGAGACTTCTGATCGGACGGTTCAGAAGTCAGATGGGGCAAGCTAGAAGCCCTACGCGATATCTGGAGGGACCGGCCAGAAGTTCTCCATTAGTTCGTCTAGATATCCCGTGAGATTTCTTGTAGGGCTAGAAGCCCGATGTGATTTCTGTCCAAGCCCCAGGGCGGAAAATCGTTTTATGCTTCTTGGCAATGCATGTTTTACTTTAAAACCCATACATGACCAGTCAAACATCACCATTTATGCAATAACACGATTTACTTTCATATGTGTTTTTAGTCCTGAAAATAGGACCGAGGCTTTTAGTTCCTAACAAAGCCATTATACTGCTGCCATGTGGTCAGCGTATGTGCATTTCTTGTAATGGTGTTGGACAGCGAGGAGCGTTATTTGCCACAGATACAGGCCACTTGAATCATCTGCACCCCATATGTCCAGATGCGCCCCTTTGGCGATTTCTGTTTCTAGCCAAAGTCTGGACATTGTGTAGTTAGAGAATCAGGTTCTTCTGCGGTTGTCACTCTACCTGTCACCTGGGCTGCTGTCGACGAATCTGCCTTTTATAGACTTGAAAACTGCTTTGATATTGACCGCATCGCCAATGCTTCCTCTGAAGATGGTGGCGGAGACCTTGCTTTCCTTCCAGGTGGCTCTTCGGTGGCAACCTCCACAACCAATGCCGCGCACGAACGCTTAGCAATGGCAGCCAATCCATATGATGTGGAGCGAAGTCTTCAATATTTTTTTAGCTTCTTGATCCGCCTGCTTAGTTTAAATAGTTCATAATCCCCAAAGATAAATCTTAAAAAGACTTTTTCCAGGGGAGTTAGCTTGTGCTTCTTGCAAACGGCATCACTCAGAAACGTGTGGATGATGATGACGATGATGATGATGATGATGATGATGATGATGATGATTATTATTATTATTATTATTATTATTATTATTATTATTAAAATTATTATTACGTGTAATTTATATACCGCTTATTATTAAGCGGGCAGTATAGCAAGAAAATTAATACAAATACGAACAAACCAACTAAAAAGGATGTAGCTCTAAAAATAAAATAATTGTAAGAAAGATAGTTAAATACATAATATTTCTAAAAGTACTTTGACTAAGACAACATTAACCACTAAGTTTAAGACTAGACCTCGTAATACTGTTTTAATAAAAATGTTTTAAGGAACGCTTGAAAGATTCGAGACTGGCACTGTTTCGGATCCTGCAGGGCAATGAGTTCCAAAGTGTTGGAGCCGAAACGCGGAAGGAACGGTCAACGTATCTGCATTTGTTCCTTGGATACCACTACTTGGAGATTGCCATATCCTCGGAGGCACAGCACAGGTTGTGGACGCATCGATATAAGGTCTGACAAATATTGTGGAGCAGTACTGTCCAGACATTTGAACACGAATGTAAGAATCTTTAATTTAGATCCCTTCCCCCCCCCCCCTCTTGGACGCAACAATCGTATTTTGCTATAGTTTTACGTTTCAGCTCATTCTGATCATTTTTCATTTTCAGGACCTCCCCAAGGGTCAAATTTTAGATTTGGCATAGTTTAACGTTTTTATATATTTTTTAACCCTCAGGTCATATAATATATAAGCCAAACACGCCAACTACACAACAGCACATAACTTCGTGGTCAGCAAGATCAAAATACCTTTCACTTCAACCCATGAAATACGAATTAAAAAAAAACAACGCATCATTACCCATGGCATTGAAAACATATGTGGAATGTCGTCTTCGCAGATGTAGCCAATTGCATAACATAGTGACGGCAATCACTTTCTACTAATCGCAATAGATGTCTTTTCCAAACACTTGTGGGAGCAACATCTTCCAAAAGAAACTCATATGAATGCCATTCAAACCTTCCAAAAGATTCTTCAAGAAACAACAAGAAGACCTAGAACATTGAGGTTAGATAATAGAACAAAGTTTAAGAACAGATGGGTAAAGTAGTTTCTGCAGAAAGGAGACATTCATACATATACTACCAAGAATGAGATGAAAGCCAACCTTGCTGAAAAAGTCATACGTACTCTCAAAGGAATGATGCATCGTTATTTTTTATGACGGCGAACATTGCGGTATACAGGGAGTTTACAAGACTTAGTCTACATTTATTATTATAGACCTCATGGAACCCTACCAAATGAATTATCCCCTGAAGATTGAATCCAAAGTATGCAAACATGTATATTGACACATTGAAATTGGAGTCAACGAAAAAGGCAAAATTCTTCAAGTGTAATATTGATCAACATGTTCGTATTTCAAACACGAAGTATATATTTCAACGAAATTTTAAAGGGAGGGACACAAGAAGTGTACATTGTCAAACATCGGTTTAAGAAGTAAGAATTACACTTGTTTCTGGCCAAAGACTTGTTAGACGAAAACAATGATGGTCATTTCTACGAAGAATTACAATCTGTTACAAAAGACGTTCAATCCAATTTCTCATTGAAGCGCATTAAGATGCAACGAGCAAACCTCCTGGTTATTTATTCATTGATTTGAGACAAAGACAGAAAAAAAGTTACGCTTTTGCACAGAAATTCTACCAAGTGATACACATTGCGTTTGTGTGAATAAAAAAGTGTATGAAGAAGCATTACACCAGTTTGGTATTGAACATCAAGATGCCAAGACGAATTCAAGTCATTCAAGCATTCCTTCATTCATTACCACGTAGTAGTGCTAAACGACATAAATCCTAATTAGAGCAAGCCACGAAAGATGAATTGGCCAGTTTGTTTGACATATGTTTGACATATGTTCTGCTGCAGATCAGTCATAACAGCTAACATTTCTAAACGATTTTCATCCTATTTCTCATGCAAAAATAACAGAACTTCTGGCAGAACTTAAGCAGTAAGTACAAGATGGACCGATAAGAATGAGCTTATAAGTGTTGAAAACTTGAAATTTCCGATATTATTGAATTACTGAAAGAAGCATTTAAAGAAGAAAAGAATGACAAGTTCCACAACGAAGCAGTTTATTCAGGAAAATGTAGATGTTAATATTTTAAAACTGCCTTCAGCAAAAAGACAACGTGAAGATATTACAAAAAGAATGAAATTGTGTCAGAAAAGACAGAAGGATGGGACAAGTTTTAACATGGCTCAAAGAGTTACATTGTTGTCAGAAAAATGAAACTACGACCTATATTCCTGTAAAAAATGAGGTTTGTAAGTTCTTGTTGTCAAGATGAGTAATACGCAACATCAGTGTGAACTATGCATGCAGTCTACACACTGCTGGCAGCGTACGGAATGCATGTAGCGTGAATGGTGCGCGCCATGCACAAAGTAATGTATATACGCATCCAGTCCGTCAACGATTTAGTGATCATGGCATCAGCAAATTTTTATACTACTTTGCATAGCAACAGAAGAATGAACTATTATCCCACTAACAAAAGTCTCTAATTATCAAATTTGTTTGCCACGTACATTAAATTTGAAAGAAAAATATGAAGTGGTATTCCCTGAAATTTAATGCTCACACACATGGACAATGCGACATGGAATGGACTACTACATTCATTATCAGTTATCAATCGATTATAGGTTTTATAAAGTTACCATTCCATATGGTTACTTTGGGTCCATACCCGAAATATGTAATGCAGTAAATGAAGCATTAGCAATCTCTATTTGTACTGACTAGAGATGCTTGAAAACCCGATTTCTTTCTGATTGCGTAATGCAATCACGACACGTCTATGGTCCCGATAGGGCAATCTCCGTAATTGCAATTGCCCCGAGATACGTGTTTTGCATCTGCCATTTCACAGTCAGCAGTCGAAGAGCGAAGACATGTTTTGCTCTACACTTGTTTCCTATGTATCCTCTTTGGACACACCACACTAGATAAATATACAGCAATTTTGTAGTTTGTTAACATGCCTTACGTGAAAAATCATCTGGGATGATTTTGAATATTAAATTGTAATATGGTTCATTTCGTTTGTGTTTACATAAGTTTCGGTTACTGACTCAGTGACTGTAAATGAGTCTTGTGTGTAAGTAATCAAAGGTTCAGTGTTATTTAATGGTTATGTATACTGGTACTGAAAAGAAGTGTTCATTTGTTGTTATTTCAGTCATGGAGCGATGTTGGAATGAACATAAACATGAACAGGTACGTCGCGTCTTTTCTGTTGACTGTCCGCCGCTACCTATTAATGAAAACTCTATTCGGTTAATATAAAAAAGTTAGACGAAAAGTTTTTCTTACTTTGAGAAGTTATTGTGATATTGCCCTTTCTAATGGATTAGTTGAGATTGTAGGATTTATACCAGATCAGTGGTATAAATAATCTGGTCTTGTTGAACATCAAACAGATGTGAAACATAAATTGTATACACTTTATGTGTACCGCAGTATTAGAGAGCCACAAGTAGTTGGAGACTATTATGTTCCTTTACTACTGTCTGTTCTAATTCAAGGTCATGATGGCGACATTACTATGCTAACTTATGAAGAACCTCATTACGCAATTGTTAACACACCCACATTTGACATTATAGAAATCACTATTACCCATGACACAGGTTATAATGTTACTGGAAAAGTATTATGAATGCATTGTGAAAGCATATAGACACGATCCATCTGCATACCGCAATCATTTTCTTCATGACGTGGGTGGGGATTTGCCAGGATTAAAAGGCGCACATTCAATAGGGGATGGCATTGGTTCGTTCTTGGGAGCATGTGTTCGTAAAGTTATTCCATTCATTAAAGCAGGAGCTAAAATTGTTGCACCACATCTTAAGAAACTGCTGAAGAAGAATGTGGTTAAAGACATGACTGGCGGCGTAGTTCAAGAAGTTGTTGGTGCTATTGATAAACGAAGTACACTAAATAAGGTTGTTAGAAGGCGAAAGGAAGTAAAAGAAACAACATCAAAAGATATCTTTCGGAAATAGAATAATGTCAATCATACATGATCATTCTTGTGAATGTAGTCTTTCTTCATTATAATGGTTTTACATGCAACCAACGCAAACTGCTGTAGAACATAGTTGTGGTGTAGACTATCAACCACTTACTGGCATTAGAGATTATGCTCCAATTGAATTTTATATTCCTGATAGTACAGAAGAATATTAGATTTAAAAAGCAGTAGACTTCATATGCTATATAGTACTGTAAAGCGTGATGGGACAGTTTGTGGTGTAGATGATAACGTAACATCCATCAGTGATTTGTTTAATAGCTTATGGTCCAACATTACTTCTGAATCGTCGATTGATTTCACATAGTAATAATTCCTACCTTTATACTAGAACAATTTCTCAATTTATTCCGTATTCAGAAGAAAGTCTCAATTTTGAGGGCTCCATGTGTTTATAAGGATACTGCTAGATCGATAAATTCTCATGCGGTAAATTCAGTCAGTCATGAAAAGTTTATAACAGGCTTTCATGTAAATGTTGAGCTTGGTGAAATAGCTGAAGCAGGAAATAATTGTTTACATAATCGTTATTTGCACAAGCGTCTAAGTCGTAAGTTTATGCTTATGGGTTTCTTAAGAGTGGATTTGTTTAAGCATTATTAATATCTTTACAACATGAACATGAAATTGAGTTTGCATAGGCAAACAGATAAATATTTGTTAAAATCTGCAAATGATGCCTTTGGGGTGTGATTGACAGATTCGCAAACATTCGCAAAGTGAGGGCTAGTCCAAGTGTTCAGCTAGGACATAGATGCATTGATGAAAACTGCCAAGTTTCCTATTGCTAGAAAAATGTAAACCTTTAGCCATTCCCGCTGGATTTCAATCGTTTGTGAAAGATAACATCTTATTGGGTCAATTACCACAACATATTGTAATCGGAATGATTCATAATAAAACCTTTGCTGGAACAGTGGTAAGAAATCCATACATTTTGAACATTCTTAACTACATGCACTTTTACAGTGATGGTGAACCAGTTCTATCCAACGCCTCAAGCTTAACATTAATAAGGGAAAATATCATGAAATTGTCAATAAATCTTTTGATAAATCGAATGGTGAAAAAGGCTCCATCATGACAAGAAAGATTGGCCTGGAAGTTATGCTTCATTTGCTTTCGACTTACCACCTGATTATGATGGTGATGACCATTGTGCCCTTACAAAGCATGAATACCTGCCGCTAGAGATGAATTTTGTCAATACCTTGCAAAACACAGTCACTGTATTAGACTATTCTTAATTTGACAACATCATTGAAATAAGCACGAATCACAACATTCAATTTGATTATCAATCATAAGCATGAAGCAGAGAGATGTCATATTGATGCAGGATATCATGACAAAAGATTTATTCCACGGAGTGTTACCTATGGATCAACTGCCAGCATTACAGCAAGAGGCCTATGTCATCAGCACAGGCAACTATGACGAACCTTGTGTACATTGGGTTGCCGTGTACCTTGACAAAGTTGTTCAATATTTTGCTCTTATGGACTTACACGTACAGATAATCATTTAGAAAAGTTTTTAAATAATGAGTGTGTGTATAAATCAATACCATTGCAGAAGCTCCTTTCAAATACTTGTGGTTTTTATTGTGTGTATTACATATTGCATAGAAAATTATTATGCAAATCCTTACATCATATTAACCCACTCGCAAAAACCTAAATTAACATAAGTTTCACAAATATTATCAACCGTCTTACGATATTGACCAGAAAGGGTGCCTGATCATATCCCCACCTTTTGAAATCCTATATTCTTGGTTCTCAGTGAACAACCTCTCTGTTATAGAACTCGATTGGCACCACAGTGCATATGGTTTAACAGGAATATAATTATAAATCGAGAACCGCTCTTTTATAAAGGAGTGATGTTCATAGCAGATCTGCTAAATGCAGACGGTCAGTTTATGGATGCAATGGAGATTGAGATGGACTCATACCTTTGCTGAGCTCGTCATAGTGTAGAAACCGTATGAAACGTTTACCGTCACTTTCACTTTAAGAACGTCTCATACTTTTAGGCAAAATCCAGGTACAGAAAAATTTTCTATATATACCTTCACCACAGCTCGTTCTTCAGGTGATAGGGTGAGAATAGTTTGATTATAGTACAATGTCAGTTCACCCAATGGATCAAGAGTCAGATATATGTTCATGATGAATAAGGAGTTCTACTGAACCATGTCAAGGCCTTTATACGCAGCGATCTGCCGAGGCACGTGGTACACTGACGTCATTTGTTTTTTTTTTCAACATTTGACATTCTTTCAATGACAACAAAATTCCCTTTTTGGTAGGATATAGCCTCCCAGAAATATGATCCGTGATATACTAACGAATGGAAACCATAACTTGCTGTTGGTATTCCACCAATTTAATATTTCTTTTCTCCATTGCTTGGTGTCATAATCGGTATATCATCTAAATTCATCTTCTTCCTAGACTTTACATCAGCAGCCCGCTTTACGCTTAAGTTTTACAGCAGTGACAGCAGCAACTTTCGGCTTAGTTTTAAGCAGGTGGCAGGTTTTACAATCTTTTTCGACTTTGCAGCACCAACATTAAGCTCAGGTTCTCGTTCTTCTTTAGGCTCAGCCTTACGCTCCCATTTTTGCTTTTAATACGGTTGCGTGGTAGCTGTAATCATGCACTCACATCTTTTTACCTTTCTAAACTGTGGCTGTCTTTGAGGGTGTTGCTGTGACTGTTGCAGTGACAGTGGCTTCGTCTCAAACCTTTGCTATAGATTTTGTTGTAGGCGTTGTCTCAGAATTTGCTGTAGGTTTTGTCTCAGACTTTGCTGTGGGCATTACTTTAGGCATTGTCATAGATGTTAGTTGCTGTTCACTCACTGCAGATACGTTCACTCTTCAACAGTATGATGTAGAATGATTGCTATGTCTGAGGGCGGGCGCCTTTTATATAATGTGCTCATGCTCTGTCAATTGCACTGTGAACTATCGCTGAGTGTCAAGCTTTTACAAGCTCCCGATAATAACTGAATGAACGTAGTAATTGCAGGACTATCTCGTTGATTTTTGCAAGCGCATTATTAAAGGACAAAGAAAGCATATTACAAAGTTTCAGAAAAAAAACTGTTTCCGGATAACTCTGATTTTTGCCAATTTTTAGACAAACATTATGAAAGTTATTAGAAATACTTTAAGTAATCATTTAACAGAAGCCTGGTACTGGCATTCGTTCATTATAGTCTTTTGTGTTTGGATAGCACTTAAATTCATATTGAAATAAGCAAGTACAGAACTGACTTTAAATAAACATACGATGGATGAAAATACACGAACTTGTCAAATCTAGAGGACAGAGAGCGGGCAGAAAGGTCACACAATGACAATTTTAATGACGCATATATGAAGTTTACAAACAAGAATCAGAGCAAGGGGTCTACATGTATTGACACTGTAATTTCAAAGATTCGAAAATCAAGAAATCCACAATTACGGGATGCTTTACTTAAGAACAATTCAAGCAAAAACAAATGTGAATTTAAAAAATGGTATTTGAAACTATAGGTCAGTACGTTCTAAAGTATTTATCGTTAACAAAATGGTTGTGGATCACGATTTCGATATAGTTTGTTTAAATGAAACGTGGCTATCACAGGATTCTAGAACAGAAGCAGGTCTTTTAAGAACAAAGGATTACGTCTTTGAAAGTAAGCCTACGTTCAATTGACGGGGAGGACGTGTGGATATGATTAAGAAATCATCAATTATTACCACATCCACACAAGTCCAGACACTTTGCAAGCTTTTAGAGTTATGGGTACTTCGTTTCAGATTCAAAACAAAACTTTTCGTGTTTTTAATGTTTATCACCCCTCTCCTAGCGCTTGCAATAATATCACCGACGATTGATTTTTAGAGGAATTCACGGACTTTAAATCAAATGTTACTATTTTAGAAAACGTTATTATCCTAGGTGATTTCAATATACACGTAGATGACCCTCATAACAGCATCACCCAATATTCTAAAAGGTTTTGGTTTTCAACAACACGTGGGGCAAGCTACCAATAAGCATAGACATACCCTAGATCTAGTTATTACATGTCTGTTTTTTTACACTTGCATGTCTGACAATAAATGCATCAAATTCAAGGTTCTTGCGCAAAAATCAATGTGTGTGCAGCAAATTTCTATTCTCAAACAACAAATCGATTCGAAATTCAAGACTAATAATTCTGCACAAGTTGATGATCTAGTGTCGGATTAGAACAACACTCTTTAGCACATCTAGGACTGAAACGTTCCAGAAAAAGAAAAAACAGTTATACTCAGACCAAATACGCAATGAATTGATGAATTTTTAAAGGAGCAAAAAAAGGCGACACCGCAATGAGAGGCGCAGTAACAAGACTGAGCTAAAAGGTGGCATTAAAGCAGATGACGATCAGTGTATTAACTATGATAACCTGATAAATAAAGCATAAACAGAACGACTGTCAAATACAGTAACTGAAAGAGTTCAGATGAACGTAAATTGTTTCAGACCTCAAAAGAAATTCTAAGTTAGAGAAATAAGCTTGCTTACCCCTCAGGTTGTAAAAATGTACATGAAGAATTTCTAATTACTTTATTGATAAAATAGCCAGAATCCAGGAATCTGTGTATGCTAAACAAACTAAAATCGATAATATTAAATTACTATGGAAGGAAATTGTGACATATAATGGTAATACTTCGACCGAACTTACGTTGATCACTGAACCACAACTTCGTAATATTATTAAAATCATGTTTAATGCGTCCTGTGCTCTGGATTCGACGAAATTGTACTAACTTTATCTCATATTGCAAATTTGTCAATGCAAAATTCCCAGGTTTCAACCGATCTAAGGGTGGCTGTTGTAAAACGGTTGTTAAAAGTAGATGTTAAATCCCGAAGAGTTCAAAAATTACCAACCAGTTTCTAATTTGCCATTTCTGTCAAAGTTCATCGAAAAGTAATAGTGGTTAAATTACAGGAACATCTTGATAGGAACAATGCTTGTGAAGTCATGCAGTCCGCATATCGTCGTTTTCCATTCTACTGAGACAGCCCTGTTGAAAATTCATAATGATCTCGCCTTTGTTCTCTGGATAGCAAAAATGTTAACGCATTAGTTCTTTTAGACCTATCAGATGCTTTTGATACCGTGTCTCACAAGATTTTGTTCAGTAGATTGGTAGATCCATATGGTATTGCTGGGTCAGCCTTAAGATGGTTGGAATCCTACTTGTGTAATAGGCTAAATTTGTTAAGGTATCATCTAGTCCCAACGATTTCTCATTGGTTTACCCCAGGGGGAGGGTGGAATTCTCGGGCCTATTTTTTTGTACTCTCCCCATTTCCCCCTGGCAGACATTGCCAGATCGCATCAATTAGGATACCATTTCTACGCTGATGATTCATAATTCAATGTGGCCTTAAGTAATGCTCAATCAATGTCAAACTTAGAGGGGAGCAAGCAGAAACCCCCCGGCCGAAACCTCCCCCGGCCCTAACCCCTTCCCCATCATCAATCCCACCCCCGACTAAAGTCCGCCGGCTGCATAACCCCCCCCCCACCCAACCTCCCCTGACCCCCACTCCCGCTCTCAAAGAAGATGTGTAATGATAATTTCTTCATTTCAACTTTCCAGCTATAAAAGCTGAATTCTGGAACTCTTTACTCAATGCGGCTTTAAATAATGCTCACCCAATGTCAAATATAGAGGGGAACAGGCCGAAACCCCCCGACCGAACCCCGCCCCGGTCCTAACCCCCGTCAACCCCGCGAATAAAACCCCCAGCGGCCTAAAACCCCACGACCCCCCCCCCCCCCCCGTTCTTGAAGAAAATGTGTAATGATAATTTCTTCATTTCAACTCTGCAACTAAAACAGCTGAATTTTGGAACTCTTTACTAAAAATTACAGAAAATACACAAGCTCTTTACTAAGAAACTACTGAAAATTACTGAAATAACCAAGCAGTCTTTGCGTTGAAGCACATATGGATTTACCACTGTTATGGGGAAAGCCTCTTCTGCAAATGCCATCTATCGCACGAGAAATTGTAATTTGCAAACTCGGCTGATCTCGCAACTGGCATATGAATTCCAATTTTTAATGTGTACACACTCATCAATCGTAAGAACAATTGCAATTTCAAAAACTGAGTGCTTTTATCAATGGGTGTATGAAGTTTCTTTTGTAATGATGATCAATTCCTTCAGTGGTTCAGAAATTGCAAATTTAAATGCCGTGTGATCTCTTCAATGGACATTTAAAGTGTTATTAACAACGTGGATGTTTCGCAGTTATAAAAGATCAAATATACCTGATAACCGGGGAATTTTTTGTCGGGGGGGGGGGGGGTTGTAGCCTGCACGAGGGTTTAGTCGGGGGGTTAGGGCGGGGTGGGGTCGGTGGGGTGGGGTCGGGGTGGGGTCGGGGGAGGGGGTTGGGCCTAGACTCAGTTTAGAAGGATGCATATCAGACTATTGGGAATAGATGGTCGCTAACAATTTAAAAATCAAGAGTACATGTGGGTGACCAAGTTCTTCTGAAAAAACCTGAAGGCGTAATTTTCAATGTCAGATTTTATTAGCCAAAAATGTTCAACATGTATGTTTTATTTAAAACAAATATATAGGATTAGACGGTTTTTAACATTAGAAGCCCCCGTACAGGCCTTTTTATGTCTCGCCTAGATTATTGTAATGCACTCTAAACATGATGTCAATAGATTACAAACGGTTCAAAATGCCACCGCTTAACTGGTTTTAAAATCTTCTAAATAATCTGATGTAACTCCTGTTTTGAAATAATTACATTGGTAGCCGTTTGAATACCGAATAGAAGTTTAAATTTTAGTTCATGTGTCTAATGCTGTAAGGGGTAAAAGAGAAACCTACATGAAAGATATTTTAACAATGCATACATCATCTTGTAGCTTAAGAACTCAGTCGCGAAAACAAGGTAACTAGGTAATATAGGTTCCATTGTCTCTTGCTAGTCCAACAAAAGCAAACACCACTTGTTAACATCTGAATTTTTTCTGAGAATGCTGAGGGAGAGGATTTTATTTCTTACGGTCTTAAATGTGTCTTTATCATTACTTTATAAATGAATGCAATAACACGATCAAAACTTTAGCAAACTATACTTTGTCAACATAGCCCATCGGGCAATAACTCATAAATATACATGATTTAATACAGGCCAATCAAATCAGAACTACTTCTCACAACATTTGTGCTATAAAAAGAACTATACAGACAATTATCGAGTAAACTTGTACATATGAACCTTCTAAGTAAACACAATGCATGCATAGGTGTTTAAGTGAGGACTAGAAGAGCGAATAAGCGCACACAGTATTTCCTGTTTTTATGGCTACACCACAACATTGGCTTTGAATCACGTGTTCTTGCTTATACGGCCGCTACACCTTTATATTATAAGACATATATATATATATATACAATACCGGCAGTTGTATTCAATGCGGAAGTTTTAATGATCTTTCCCGATTTGTAAAGTGTGTAAAGTTATTTAATATATACCGTAATAAATTCAAGAACATGAAACAGTTTTTATAGCAAGTAGTGGGTTGTGGCACTTGGCAATACACTTATTTTGGAATGTTTCAGGGGATTTAGACGGCCAGAGAGAGGTATTTAATAGAACTAGAACTATCTATCTATCTATCCCATCTATCTGTCTCTCTCTGTGAGCGGATTTTTAGCTAGAGCTATGCCATTGATATGACTCAGTATGTTTTTTTTTTACTTTTCAGTGTATATGTTCCATGCTTTATAAATTTAATGTACAAATATTACTCTTGAATAGTTATATTTCTGCTACATTTAGCACTAGATGAATGGTATCTTTGGGTCACATTCAGGTTCGTGATATTTCTGAATAAATAGTTTGATATTTGGCTCATGTGAAAAGGAAACTTATAAATTTTTAGTCAGTATTTTATTATTAGCTGTTTGTTTTAAAATACAGGCAGTATACCATTAACAAATCATGTTATCCTTTGGCTTGAAATAAGGATATATTATACCCGAAAAGCATAGGGATAAACAGTTAATTAAAAGATAATTTGACATATGTTATTGACGGCTTAACTGTGTGTATGATTTAAAGTTTATTGAAGTAAAGACAAATGAAACAAGTAAGTAATATTTATAGGTACACATGGATAATGATCAGATAGAGAAACTTATTTATTGATGTGTTATCAAAAACACATCTGTAGTTCCTATCACCCATTTCTTGCAATTTCACTGTTGTACTGATAACGCAACCCAATTTGTATTATTTTAGGATATTTGTTTTTACATTTTGGAAGGAATTTTTTATGTGTGAAACAAATAAAAACCGAGCTACGTATTGTTACATGTTTATGTTTATGGCAGAATGAAATTATGAAGCCTCCATTAAACTTTAATTAAAGCAGATATACACTATTACAGTACCAATTCAATTCTACATTAAAAAGCAAGACAATTATATTTCCATAGTTCTTCAATTAAATTTTTCAATAGTTATTATTGAATTATTTCTGCATTATTTATCTGAATGAAGTTGTTTATGCAAGTTAATTCTTAAATCTATATTTTTATTATATTACAGTACAAATATTATATTAAATCTGTATTTTTTTCAGTTCCAAAGCTGTACTCTAGTCCTATGAGGGGAATGGCACTAGCAATACAAATAATGAGAACAATTTTTTTTTCTTCTATGCATTCCAATGTGTCATGGTAGTAAGTAAAAGTCAGCACCACTTTCAATATAAAAAGAAATAAGACAGTTATTTTAATTTTCAAGTAAACTTCTAAAATCTCTGTTCTTGATCATTTTTGAAATATCAAAGAAGAAAAATGTTTATACTGAAGAAAACATCCCAAAGTAATTTTTCTCAATTTTCTAAGAGCATTTTTGTTAAAATGGTGTTAAATATTGTATGCAATGCTATGCGTTTACTTATAAAAAAGGCCAATTAAATACTATTAAATAAATTTTGTATAAATGATTAATTTTTGTTTGCTATGTTAAAGATGACTGGTACAGTTTGGAAAGTTTTCGCTACTTCGTATCATCAGGACAAAGTCTAACTTATTCACAGGCTGAAAACGCATACACAGTGCGAAGCTGACAAGCATATCATCTTTGAATGAAAGAAATTTTTTGATACAACATCTTTTAAGGTATGAATGACTTTGCATTATGTTACAAATAGTAAAATCATACATTACTTACCAGAAGAAATCTTTGTTTTAATAAAACAAATATATGAAATAAACGCATTGTTCTTGAGTGCAAATATCATATTAAAGCAATGTGGCTATCTCTGAGCCATCTAGTAAGTTAATTTAGAATCGGGAACAGAATTTTCAAATTGTGTATAAAATGAATTGTTAAATTTTGTGCTATAAGTCGTGGGGCGCCAGAATTATATCCTTTGCAAAGTTATTGGGTAATCAGGGTTCGAAAATCATTTTACACGCCACAGGCCACCCAGTTTGTTGGACAACATTAAAACTGACTGGATCACAAAGCAGCGCCAATGTCAGTCAACGGTGTGCTCGGTTCAGTAATGCGAAAAAGGGTGGACCAGGGCAACAACTTGTGGACTTTTTCCACCAAAGGATGTTTTTTCGAACCCTGTTGCCTATAAGCCTGGAGTACATTAGCTTGAAAGTGTGTATTGATTTCTCTTGAAATGTGGGCGGGAAATGGTTGTATATGTCATCACTGAAAAAAGTGTAAAAATGAGTGGGAAGGGGGCAGGTTCGCCAAGAAACCTGTAGTGACAAAAGAACCGCGGAACCCCCATATTTTACGATCTCAAATGTTGAATGAATGATCAGCGTAATTATGTACAATATGAGAGTATGGTTGTATATGTCATCACTGAAAAAAGTGTAAAAATGAGTGGGAAGGGGGCAGGTTCGCCAAGAAACCTGTAGTGACAAAAGAACCGCGGAACCCCCATATTTTACGATCTCAAATGTTGAATGAATGATCAGCGTAATTATGTACAATATGAGAGGGAAAATGTTGCAGGTTTTCGTTTAGTATTGGAATTAGTCTCAAAATTTGTTTTTTTTTTTTGCCATTCTTAGCAATACAAACCGAAAGAAATCCTGAGTCGTTTTAGTTCTGTTTTATTTCTCATAAAAGCCCGGTGACCATTGCTTTTTATATCCTATTATTATAGCACTGTGTCACATGGTTGCACATGCGAAGTATTAAAACAAAATTTTTGCAGATTAAAATTATGGGAGATAGCCGCATTTCCCTTTAAAAGGGTTGAATAAACCATGATGCATTTTATGAAACAGTTCTACAGAAAATTACTGGATTGGACTTTGGTTTAATGAATCGAAGGCGAATGTGGCAGTGTGCCTGAGAATGGGGATTTGACTGCCAGTTGCACAGACTGTCGCAGGAAATGGAAATGGCTTGATGGTACGTCGATGAGTGAAGATCTCGTGCAGAGTGCATGGAAATATAATGAACCTATGGGTGGTCAAAATTGTGCAAGACTGAGATACGAGGATAGCAATGGGTTTGAATTTGCTGACATTGAGTGCCGAACTTTCCATAATTTTATATGCAAGCAAGGTGAGCAATACTCTGTAACCTTTGTTCTGTAGGCTTTTGCGGCATTCAGTTAAATATTTGAGAACAAAGTCTACCTCATTAAGTTACCCCGATAAGGCACTTGATAATTTAGCAAATAAGCCATGAGAGATTAACATGTAAATAGTACAAACTCACAATGCTTCAAAAAGTATACTTTGGGACAAAAAAAACGGAAAGCATGTAATTATGTGTGCCTGTTTTATTAATCGATTAACGCGAGAAAAAAGTAGCTCTTTATATTTTTATGTTTTTATTTCGTTTTCTACACCAGAATTTTAGACTCAAGTGTACGTGTCACTCTGTATTGTGCTATTGTTCATAGACTAGTTTGAATTCGGACATAAAGCGCTAGGTACAGTCCATACGACCACGTGCTGCATATAAACGTACGATAACTTCCAGAACAAACATTGTTATTTTTTTTGCAAATTGTATAACAAGAAACAAGTGATATTTGGGCTGGCCATAGATATTCCGAGATTAGTTAGCATGTCCTTTGATCAAGTCTTTATTGTCTGTCGCCATTACGTACTGTATCGGTATCTCTCTGTCATGATCTGTCTCAGACATATCATATCACGTCACGTCCAAATGAAAATCACTTCGCTCCCATGAGCTATGCATATTGCAATATGTCCTTACAGCTAAAAATAGCTAAGAGGTTCATCGCATGTCTACTATTTCGTATTAAGCCACGTCATTATTGGTACAGCATGCTATTGTTTATTTTTGAGCAAAAATTATGATTGTGTCCTGCGGTAAATGTCATTCACATTGACTGCATGTCTATTCATATAATGATATGCCTTATCAAACGCAACATTCACCAGTTTTAAATTAGCACATAACAATGTGTAAAACTTTGCATAAGAATCTGTTTTTACAATTTTTAGGATATACCTTTTTTGGGGTAATAAACATCGGAAAGAGTTCATTTGGGATATCTTCAATTTATTTTCAATACAGCTGGTGATGTGTGCACAAGCAGCCCCTGTCAGAATGGTGGAAGCTGTGAAATACATGAGCAAGGCTACACCTGTCTTTGCAGCAATAACTATGTCGGTACTAACTGTGAAACAGGTAAGTTCTTCCTTATTTTACCAGTAACACAATCACTTTGACAAAAACACAAGCACAATTAATAAAACTTCACTTGGTTTGTAATTTGAATAAAAAAGAAAAAGAAAGAGGCAAATACAACCATTTTTCACCACCTTCTCAAATACGTTTTTCTGATGGTTTTCTAATGGATCGTATGGAAACATGTTAGAAGTTTCAATGTTCATGCAGAGCCGAAGATAGCCGAGAAAATTGTGGGACACATACGATTCATATTTTTGCGACTTTATTTTCTATTGACGGGGAAGGTCGGGAAGTTGGGTAGGGCTGTTGGCAGTCTGTACAATTTCCAAAAGTGTAAGGTTTGGATCGGATTATTCAGAACAAACCAAAAATTCAGTTTATTTCCAATCTATCAATATTAACAAATACGCGTTTAGTGCACGTTGTAGCTTTTCAATGACAATGACATAATTGTTGGTAATTTTCATGCAAACTGATTTGATAAACTAATCCAACAAAGCAAAGACATATATATTATTAACATTTATTCTATATAATATCGCCGATTCTGATTTATCGCTCATATTTAAATGTGTTAACCGTGTTATCAAAATACAGTTGATTATTGTCATGATAATCCCTGCCGAAATGGCGGATCCTGCAGCAGCAATTCAGATCGCTTTGAATGTTCGTTCGTGCATGGCCGGGTTTACTGGAGACAACTGTGAAACAGGTGCGATTAACTATTTTTTGTATTAAATGCTCTGCATATTAATCATATCACAGATACGAAAACTAAGGCTTTGTTTTTCGGAAATGGGCTGGAGTAGATGAACAAGCTGTAACTTTAACACCTTCTCCCCAAAATCATCTATTTGTAGGTTTCATTTATAATTATTAGATTGGATTGCAATAAAAAGGACACAAGTGTATGCCCTATTCGTCAGTGAAGCGAAAACAAACATTTGAGTTGTTCTTTGTTTTCACATGGCTCACAAGGAAATTTATGTAATTATGCAAGTGAATAAAAATAAAAACAATTTTAACACAAGGTTTTTAATTTAACTGAAAAGAAAAGAAAGGAGGCAAACAAATTTTGTACGTTCTGTACATTCTGGTCGTTGTTCAAAAGACTCTGTATATTCATTTTACCAACTAATCACTTTAGAGTAAATAATGTAGATATTTAAGAGCTTTTGTTTTACATGTATATGACAATATATATATATATATATATATATATATATATATATATATATATATATATATATATATATATATATATATATATATATATGTGACTATATATATATGACTATGGATATATATGCATATATGTAACACTGCGGTTTTGGTCATAAATGCCTGAATAATAGATCGCGCAGAAGCCCATTACATTCCCTTCAATAGGCATGATTATTCGGGTATACCAGGAAGGCTGTGGGACATATGAGATTAACTTTTTGCAATTTTGATTTTCATTGAGCGGGGAAGGTCGTGAGAGGTTTGGTTGAAGAGAGGCTGTACAAACATTATGTACTTTATTATTGTAAGCTTCCGGCAGGCGTGTAGAGCGACTTATTTAGAATTAACAAAGAAGCAAAGTAACAAGGAATAAACCTAAGATTAATTAGTATATATGCGGTTTCTATGTGATGTTATAAATTAGTAAAGAAAACACACAATGACGTCTTGTTGATAAAACATTTCGTCTTCAAATAATTATTTAATACTGGGCAGAACATCATGTGGGATTTTTTATACAACTGACGGATGAGATCGGTGATAAAGCATATTGGAAATGCTACCACATTGATTTTGACTTCTATTTACGATTTGTTTTGGAGCATTTTCAAACTATCAACATATTGATACACATTTTATGACCGTCTTACTGAAACCACTACAAGCGTTCTACAGACACAGGCGTTTTGAAAGTTTATAGTAAAGTAAACATGAAGTGCAGAAATTGGATAAGACACATATGGTCAATAATATATGTTTTTGCACTGATATATCCTGCTGAGAAAACACTATTTATTTATTATTTATTCTAATGGTTTCCTGATGGATCGTGCAGAAACATGCCAGGGCTTTCACTCTTCATGCAGAGCCAAGGATAGCCGAGAAAATTATAGGAAATCTGCGATTCATATTTTTGCGACTTTTTTTGCTTTTGGCGAGGAAGGTCGGGTGGTTGGGTAGGGCTGGTGGCAGTCTGTAAGCTTTCTAAGTATAAGGTTTGGATCAGGTTATTCAGAATCAACATAGAAGTCCGTTTATTTACGAACTATGAATACTTCAAAATTCTAATATGCATTTGGTACGCTTTGTAGCTTTTCAATGACAATGACATAATATTTGGTAATTTTCATGTCAATTGATTTAATAAACTAATCCAAAAACAAAGACATATATTTTTCAACATTTATTCTGTTTAATATGTCGCCCTTTCCGATGTCATTCGATAATAAAATTGCATGACTTATCGCTCATATTTAAATGTGTTCACCACGATGCCAATGATGTATTTTCTTGTACATATGTTTTATCAAAATACAGTTAATTATTGTAATGATAATATCTGCCGTAATGGTGGATCCTGTAGCAGTAAATCAGATGATTTGAATGTTCTTGTATGGCCGGGTTTACTGGAGACAACTGTGAAACAGGTGCGATTAACGATTTTTTGTATTAAATGCTCTGCATATTAATCATATCACAGATACGAAAACTAAGGTTTTGTTTTTCGGAAATGGACTGGAGTAGATGTGTGTGTTATAATTTTAACACCTTATCTCAAAAATCATCTATTTGTAGATATGATTTATTATTATTATATAGGATTGCAAAAAAAAAAATACTTAATTCTATTTCCTATTAATCAGTGATGCTAAAACAAACATTTGAGTTGTTCAGTAATTTCAAATTGCTCACAAGAAAATTTATGCAATTGTGGAATGATACAAAATAAAAACGATTTCAACACAAGGTTTGTAATTTACCTGAAAAATAAAGAAAATAGGCAAACACATTTTATACGTTCTGTACATTCTGTTCATTACTCAAAAGACTCTCCATATTTATTTTACCAACTAATCATTTTAGAGTAAATAATGTAGATTTTAAGATCTTTTGTTTTACATGTATATGACTATATATATCACTATAGATATATCACTATAGATTTATCACTATGGATATATATATATATATATATATATATATATATATATATATATATATATATATATATATATATATATATATATATATATTTGGTGATCCCTGCCCAAATGAAGTACATCATATGGCAGTCATGCGTTTTCGGGTATAGCAGAGAAAATTGTGGGACATGCGAAATTTTTCGCGACTTTGATTTCCATTGACGGGGAAGTCTGGATGCTTTCGTTGTAGAGAGGCTGTATAAATCTTGTGTATTTTATTATTGTAAGCTTGGAGGGAGGCATGTGGATCGACTTATCCAGAATTAACAAAGAGCAAATTAACAAGGAATATAAATAAAAGGAATATATTAATTTTTAACAAAGAAGCAATTTAGCAAGGAATATACTTAGACTTAAGTAATCTATATACTGTTTCTATGTGATGTAGTACTTTAGTAAAGAAAACACAGAATGATGTCTCATTGATAAAAATATATGCTAGTTTTTATACAAATGTCGGATGAGATCGGTAAAAAAGTTTATGGTGGAAATGTTACCACTTTGATTTTGATTTCTATTTACAGTTTAGTTTGCAGTATATTGCAGCACTTTCAATCTATCAACATACTGATATACATTATATGACGGTCTTGCTGAAACCACTACAAGTGTCCGACAGACACAGCTGTTAACAGTAAATATGAAGTGCAGAAATTGCATAAGAACTTTTTGCAATGACATATCCTGCTGAGAAAACATTATTTAGTGATTATTTTTCTGATGATTTTCTGATGGATCGTGCAGAAACATGTCAGGGTTTTGGATGTTCATGCCCAATCAGGTATAGGAGAACATTATGAGACATGTGAGATTAATATTTTTGTGAATTTTATTTTTATTGGTATGGAAGGTCGGGTGATTGATTTGGGGCAGTCTGTGCAAACTCGTCAACTCCCTTAATTTACGTTTGGCGGCAGGGTTGGGCTCGGGGTATTTAGAATTAACAGAGCAGTTTATTTATTTACAAACTATGATTAATATGGCCAGCTCGTGATACGTGTTTGGTGCTATTCGTAGCTTCTAAATGACAGTGACATAATATTTGGTAATGTACATGTAAATTGATTTGACGAATTTATCCAAAACCATATACCAATATTTTATCAACCCTTATTCTATATAACTCTGCCTATTCTGTTAGTATGCAGTAAACAAAAGACGTTTACTGTCTAACCATCATGCAAATGCTACATTTTCTCACACATTTTTTATATAAATACAGTTGACTATTGTCAAGATAATCTCTGCCGTAATGGTGGATAGTGTAACAGCTGATCAAAACGCTTTGAATGTTCGTGTATTTACTGGAGACAACTGTGAAACATGTAAAATTAACTGTTTTAAAGAAAATTCTCTGCATATAGATACTATCACTGACACAAAAATCATGCCTTTGTATATCGGAGTTCATTGGATGGAACAAATGTGCTTTTATCTCTAAACTCATCTGCTTTAGGCTTGTGTTTGATAATTTAATGTCTAATTGAGACAAAAAGATGCAAATACATCATTTGAATTGAAATTAATACACAATTAAATGTATTCCTTTGGTTCTTTTATTACATTCAGAAGTCGCGGATGAATCAACAACATCCACACTACAACATGATAATGAAAATGAAAGAAACAGCATGCCAGATGATGAAAGAAAAATAGGTGTTTTCTCATATATAAAATTTTGCTTTATTTAATTATCATAGAGAAGTAGAGGTTTAAATTATAAAACTCCATGTCTCATCTTGTAGCTTGATATAAGGTTTTGTAGATTTGTTAAAAGTAAAAACTCGTTTTTGAAATAAGCAAACAGTTTGATCGGGCTGACGGTTGGCGCAGTTCAACTAGAGCATTGGTCTAGTAATTGCAATGTAAACTGTAAATGAAATATTTAAATACTATTATGCTTAATGCCAATCAACTAATATGTGCTTTAGTATCTAAAAAATATAACATTTATAAATTTAATTTTAGAATGGTGCTTATATCGGGTTGATTATCACATTTCTTACTAAGCGTCTATAAAAATTCAAATTTGAGTTCAAATTAATGATGAAATTGACTTTCTTACAGGTGCAAATACAGATATTATTGGAATGGGTTGTGTCATTGGTCTGCTAGTTCTCACAAATACATTCTTTATATTTCTTCTAGTAAAACGGTAGTTCTATATTTTAATGGCTCGTACCTGTGTCAATTAAAGTGTATTTTTGATCATTGAAGAATCCTAAAAAAGATTATAATCTACTTATAAATATATGCAATCTCTCAAGGGGGCAGCCATTAAAATGGCACACCTGCTATATTTTATTTTTGTGTAGCTAGTAAATTCAGTTAGAAAACATTACTGTTATGGTTTGCTGAAGCGCTAAATGACAACTAATGAACATTGGAATATAAAAGTTTTGATAGACTAGACATATAATCTGAGAAAATATCAAATCCGATGATATAATTCATATATATTGAGATGGCTTTGCAATTATGAATTACAGAAAATGTCGAAAATTCTCGAAAGATACTCAGCAAACAGCTGTGGATGTACCTGCTCCAGGCGATGAATACTCCTATATCACAAACCACTCTCCCTCAGCTACAGTTGTCGGCATGGTTGATGTCCATGTGAGCGAGCGACGACCTTCAACACAAGGGAGGCAATACTGATGAAATCTGTAAACGAGGGTCAGAGGCATACCAAAAGCTTCACGTGTACCAGAACTAAGTGGAGTATAAAAACTTACATGGATACAAAATCCCTGAAAAGATCTGGGGTAGAACTTACACCTATGAATAACAGTGTGACTGCCACAAAGACTGATAGTTAAACACATGAATGAATACGAAGCTTAACACAGTAGTCATCAGACTTCAGTTTTCTCTTGAATGTATTTTCTTCATTACGTTCAGTGGTGATTTTTTCTCATTCAAAGCGAAGCCACTTAGATGTTTGGTCTCCTTAAATTTTTGGTCTCCCTAATACTGTGGTTTTTAGCAAAAATGGTCCCCGTATTGCTGGAATTACACATGCAAGCAAATAATTTTTTGTGTATTTGCACAATGAAGTTGCCTCAGGTGCTCAAATATAGAGCATACTTTTTTTTACCTTAGTAATACCAATACGACTTGGTGGCTGGCTTCAACATTCAGTACTAATTGCGGAAGTTATTCTTCACTTTAGAAGAAGAATAAGTGGAAGAATAAGATAATGTTAATTAACGTTACTTCCGTATTGGTATTGGTAAGAAAACTGCATTAATCGATTTTGCAATGTCGGAGATGAAACAAATAATAATATTACAAGAATATTGTGCTTTTGCAGACGACACAACGGCCTATTCTTTTTAGAAAACATACTCTTACAATCTTACCCATGACTACAATCAGGGCATTATTCAATGTATTTTCTTCAAATGCAGATAGTGGTTCACCTGAGAATTACTTTTTCGTATAGACGCCTGTGCCCAAGAGAATAGTCAATCTTAAAAGCTTGTTAAAATTAAGAGCTATAATTTTCTTATTTCAATATGTTAAAACAACACAACTGAAGGAAAGATATTCTACTGAAGGAAAGATATTCTAAAAATTATTATGTACAAGAACCTTCTTTCTGATTTAATATTGATTAAACATTAATAATAAAATGCGGTCATAACAGCAAAATTCCATATGGCTTCTCTAGAATTGGAAGCGTTTATTAGAAGCTTCCTTTCCTCATACATAACAATGAAATGGAATAATGAAATAGCAAAGCGCAGAAATAAAATTCAGGTAGATTGATATTGATTATTAGGAGGCAATCAGGTGAAAATGTTCCTACTTTATACTCACAGAACTTGCTTATCTTGGTTACGATCTGCATAAAGCCTAACAGTATAGGTACTTTGAAAAGAAAAGACAATGTTGAATGATGATTGCTTGGTAAAACTAAATATTAATATAAAATGTTTTATGTAATTATTGGAAAACACTCGTTGTTTTATTTAAAAATATCAATTAAAATAACTGGGCATATTTATTTGATATATCTAGTGTTAAGGTAAATTTTCAGCCATTTATTGGGATTGAATCGATGTATTTTTTCGAATAAGCCTGGTATCTAGCAATTTCCAGTTAAAGGTCTGTATTGTTTCGATTATTAACTTTTTTTTTTATTTCGCCGTAAGAAATTGTCCTTGGTACATACAGCATTATCTACATTATACAAATGAGTAGTAAAATAAATGTCTCTACAAACATTTTTCGAGTATGTAATAAATATACCGACACAGATCATGGATTATATAAGACGTAAAAAAACGAGTAACTGAGTAACTGAGGGTTAGGACTATAACAAACAATACAGTTCCTCTAAATATTTAAAATTTACATGCTTTGACGAATATGTCATTTTTTCAATCATTACAACATTTCTAAGTATCATTAGAAAATTTATAAAATAAACATCTTCTTTATGAATATTACTCTTGTGTATATACATTCTGGCCTGTAAGAGTACAAAGTCAATTGTAAGTAGGTAATTCACTGCAACATCTTCTTTCAATAGCCCAAGCAATTTTTTCCTTCTACAAATACTGATTTTTGGGCCCTCTCTTATTATGTTACTATTTACCCACTTTTCTAGCAAAGACCAAAAGGTGTAAATCTTACTACACATGTCGAAAATGTGGACAATATCATTTTTTTTATTGCATTGTTCACAGATTGGTTTAATATCTGGGTCAAATTTGGATACTATGAGATCAGATGCATAATTTTTATGCATTATCTTAAAATTTATCATAGTATTTTTAGCATTTTTTGTCAGATATCTCGTTTTTTCAAATATTTCTCTCCATTGGGACGAGTTCAAAACGATGTTATCTTTTCCCCCATCTGTTTATGCAGCTTGGCGTTATTGACTTTTTCTTTATAATTAGCCAATATACCTCTTTTGAGGTCAATTTCGTTATGTTTTTTGTTATAGCTTCTGTTCTTAACTGTACAATTTGGGGAACTGGTGCCATTGGGTCTTTGTCTACGTTACAATTTTGTTTTATACTTTTCTTCCAATCATTCGGTATAGCACTTAGTAGCCCCATGATCTTTAACAGATTTGTATTTAAATTAAATTTGCTCTTAATTTCCCCTGCTTCCATAAACCGCCCTTCTGCATCTAGCAGATCTACTACAAACATAATTCCTTTACGCGCCATTTCAGTATAAAAAATCGGCTCATGATTTATCACAATATTTTTGTTAAACCAGATGCACTGTTGCATTAAGCAACTTGTGTCGTAAGAGGGATTATTCACTGAATACCAGGCACAAAGGATATCGCGGTAAAATTTGGGGATATGGTCAGGTATCCTTTTTGGGTCCGAATCGCAAGAGAGTATGTACGATAATGTCAGATTTGGAAGATACTTTTTAAGAAAGGCAACACTTAGAGTATTTTCCTTTTCCAAAACACGTTTTACCCACATGATTTTTTGTGCACATAAAAAAGAGTTATAATCTAAATTTCTAAGACCACCATCCTTAAAGTCTTGTATTAGTACATTTTTCTGGAATCTATGCGGCTTTCCCTCCCAGAGGAATTGGTCTAAAACTGAGTTTACTTCATTAATAAACCATTCGGGAATATAAAGGACATTGGTTACAAAAAGGATTTTTGGAAGCGCCAGATTCTTAATAATAGTTATTTTCCCTTTCAATGTCATATAAAATTTTGACCAGTTATGTAACGTTTGTTTGAAATTTGTCAGCTTATCTCTGAGATTAACATCAGTGATCTTTTCAATGTCATTAAAGTAACGTATGCCCAAAGATACTACATCACCCTCTGTCCATTTAAATCTAAAAGGTTTCTTTTCAAGAAATCTCATTGGCGCTCTACCTATTTGCAATATCTCTGACTTTTCAATATTTACTCTCAGACCAGAAGTATAGTAAAACATAACAAACACATTTAATACATTTCTTAAAGAAAGTATATCGCTTAGTAATAAAGTTGTATCATCGGCCAAAAGGCTGATTTTCGTCTCAATATTATTTACCTTGATACCTTTAATGTTGTTATTTTCTCTTGTCGAGATTGCTAAAATTTCAACCGCTATAATAAATAACAGTGCTGAGAGGGGATCTCCTTGTCTCACTCCATTTTTTATTTCAAAATATTGACTTGTATAACCATTATTTATTGTGCAGCTTTCAATTTTTGTATATATGATTTTAACCCACCTCCGTATGCTATTGCCAAAATTAAAACACTCCAGGCATTTGTCTAGGAAGTCCCAATCCAGCTTATCAAACGCTTTTTCAAAATCGATAAATGCCAAAAACCCCTCGAGATTATTTCTGTTCAAGAAATCAATACTATCAATAAGTGTTCTTATATTGAAACCGATAAATCTATTTTTAACAAAGCCATTTTGTTCTTTGCCGATAATTATCGGTAGTACTTTCTGGAATCTATGGGCTATACTTTGAGTTAATATTTTCATATCGACATTTAGAAGACTTATAGGTCTCCAGTTTTTTCAGATATACTAAGTCTTTGTCCTTTTTAGGGATAAGCCTTATAATCCCTCTTCTTTGCTCAACACTGAGATATCCTCTCTCATAGCTGTATGAAAAAGATTCTAGTAGCAAATCTCATATCTAAAAAACTGATAAAATTCAGCCGTCAAGCCATCAGTACCTGGAGATTTGTTTTTCTTCATTTTATTAATGACACTTAAAAGCTCTTGTCTTGTTAATTCAGTATTAAGCATTTCAGCATGCACTTTGGGTATCTTGGGAATATTTCTAGACTCGAAGAAATAGTCATAAAAAGCTTTTGACGCTTCGTCATTCTTTTGGTACAAATTTTTATAAAAACGAGCACTTGTCTCTAATATTTTATGGGGTTGCTCTACATCTTTCCCATCTTTGTCAATGAGCCGTTTAATGTGTTTCTGTTCGTAATTTCTTTTCTCAATTGCAAAGAATACCTTTGAATTTTTTTCGTCATGCTCTAGGTAATATGCCTTGCTACGGATATAATGTCCCATGGAATTGATTCTCTCTATACGCTCTAGTTCCATATTAATTGCTTTGATTTCACTAAAGATTTCATCTTGTTCATTTTGGCTTATATTTCCCTTCTGAAGACTGGTATATAGAGTTTCTAAAGTTTTTATCAAATTTTGTTTTTCCAATTTCTTTGTATATGATTTTTGTTTTGAGTACCTAATGGTCTCTTTTCTTATTTCATGCTTAATATATTCCCATTTAAGATGCGGGTCCAAAAGTCTTAACTCATGTGTGAATTTCAAGACAAGAGCTTTCATGCTTTGAACTTATTCGGCATCACTTAATAAATTTGCATTAAATTTCCAATAACCTGGACCACGGCTCCTTTCAGAGTTAGAGATTTTTACAGATAACACAATAGCACTATGATCGGATCGGTAACCAGAGATTATATCTACAATATTTGCAGAAAAGTTAATATCACGGGAAGTTAACCAATAATCAAGTCGTGATTGTATTAAATTTGGTTTTGCCCTACGCCAAGTAAAGCGTTTTTCCCCAGGGTTTTTTATCCGCCATAGATCAATTATGTTGTATTGTTCCATAAGCTCCTTAATTGTTTCCACTCCTTTATATGTCTTAGTATTTATCGGAGTTCTGTCCAAATTGCCATCTAAGATAACATTCAGATCACCACCAATAATTATTTTGTTTTCCTCTCTTTCCTGAATCATGTTACCGATTCGATCATAAAACTCCTGTTGTTCTTTTTGACATTCTAAATTTGGTGCATAAATGTTGAATATGGAGTAGTTCTCTTCCTCAGTTTTTAGGTCAATAACGACAGCTCTACCGTCCTTGCTTACAAATTCGCTGGAAATACATTTAACAAAATCATTTTTTACAATAGTTAATACCCCTTTACTTTTACTAGAGCCATGCGAAAAAATGAGCTTATCGTGTTTCCTAAACGAAGCCCAATTTTTTTTCCAACTCCGAATGTCCTTCTCTTCACTATGTGTTTCTTGTAGCATTATGAAATAAAATTCCCAGTACTTACTATTTTTTATCCAGTGGAGTAATTCATTTCTTTTGTTATAATCGGCCAACCCTCGACAATTTTTAGATATTAATTTAATTAATAAACTGGGCTTAAATAAGCTTCATTATTTCGTAACCTTTCCATAGCTGTGTCAACATTTTTCGTACCACACAAATACGGCATTATAAAAAGGGACAAAAATTGACAGAACAAACGAACAACTAACATATTATTTACACAAGCGCCCATATATATATAAATTGATATCTAAGTATTTATATATATGTAGGCTGATACTGGCAGGCAGCCTCATTGTATCAAATTTTACAGCAAATGGTTGTTTCTGTATGGATCGATTTCAGGGAAACTAATTGTATGATACTGGCAGTATGAATAAAATGAATGTATGGGTATGTAGTTTAGTGAATGAAGAGAACGCTAAGAAGATAGCCTCAGAGATGCAAACATCGATAGCGTGAGAGAGGGGGGTTAGGACATAAGAGAGAGAGAGAGAGAGAGTGAGCGAGTGAGAGAGAGAGAGAGAGAGAGAGAGAGAGAGAGAGAGAGAGAGAGAGGGGAGGTTTGTTCATGAGACGGCAGGAGGTATTCACCACTGTAAGACCCTGATCGGATCGGTAACCAGGGTTTATTTCTATAATATTTACAGAAAAGTTAATATTACGGGAAGTTAATCAATAATCAAGTCGAGATTGTATTAAATTTAGTTGTACCCGACGGATAAGGAGTTTTCACTACTGCAAAACAGAGTACATCAAAATATCTATTCCATACGGGATTTGAACCGAGGCCTGTTGCTTTACAGTCCCACGTCTTGACCACTAGGCCAATGGACCATTTTCGTTTTGACGAATATTTAAACACAGTATTGATTTTCTAGGATACAAAGATCGTGCGAATGTATCTTTTGCCATAATTACTCATTCACGCCCACGCCTTTAGGATTAATAAAATGCATTTAGGTTTTGCGAGAGTTTGGCATAAGCCTAGATGGAGTAAAGGAGTTAAGGGGGGAGAGGCATGCAGGCAGGGATGAATTGTTTATGTTACTATAATTTCATTATGTCCTAAGGCGCCAGCTGTTTTAGACGTGTACATCCCCATTATTGATATTTTAAATATAACCCGATATTATGAACTCGTACACCCATGGAGTGCTTGTTCTAGCAGTATTGAACATATCAGGTTACCGCAGATTATTAACTTTTTTGTTTAAAATTTAATGATTCAATAAGCCATTCCATTTCATTGTTGCTAATGCTACCAGCTTGAAATAACAAAATTAAGATTACAGTCATTAATAAGCAAATTCAACTCACTGCCAATTCAAGTGCTACCGTTCACTCTCCTAGTTTAAGCTAAAATGACTTCGAAATCAAAAGTGAAGATAAATAAAGAAATTGTCGAAAAGAGGTTAAAGTAGTCTGGCCCAGAAAATTCAATATTAAAAGTGGCGTCGGGAAAAAACAGGTATTCTGCCATTTTTTTGGTGCAACAATTTCATGTGAAACTGGTCTATGCGCATTCCACTATATCCTGTTAATTTAACTAAAACCAAATACTGACGTAACAACTCTTGTTAATACCCGATTTTTATGAAACTGCTGTCGGCAACGATTTTTTAAATAATTTTTCTTACGGCGTTAAATTGTCTGTATCAAAGTTTTATTAATGAATGCAACAGCACGGTCGAAACCCGTTTCCACTTCGGGAAACTCATTGAGCTTATTCCACACTTTGTTAATATATTTTCCCATCAACCAATAACTCATAAATGGATCAATACAAGTCAATCAAATTAGAACTACTTCTTACAACGCTTATAGGAAAAACTTGTACATACTTGTGCATACGAACCTTGTAAGTAATACATGCATAAAAGTTTGTGTAACGGTCAGAAGGGCGAATAAGCGCACACAATAGATCCTGTTTTGTGGCCGTATTATAATATTGGCTTTGAATCACGTGTTCATGCTTATACGGCCGCTTCACCTTCATATTATAACACCCAGACACAACACCGGCATCTGTGTTCAATGCGAAAGTTTAAATGTGCTTTCCTGATTTGCACTGTGTACAATTTATTAAATATAGATATGAATATAATATGTAGCGTAGTACATTCAAGAACATGAAACAGATTTTAAAGCAAGCTGTGATATGTGTCAGTTAGAAATACGACTATTTTGGGATATTTGGGATATTGAGATATTGGGACAAAGAGAGGTATGTAAAAGAACCAGTTGCAAATAGCAATATAATGAGATCTATATCTGTGTCTATCTAGCTTTCTATCTATCTATCTATATATCTATTTGGTTATCTATCTACATATATTTTTCTCTCTCTTTCTCTCTCACTGTGCGTGTGAGTGTATTGTTAGCTAAGCCATGCTATTGGTATGTTCCATTATTTTTTCACTTTTGCAGCATATATCTTCAATCCAAGGTTTCAGAAACTTTATAAGTTTAATGTAGATATATCTGTCCTTGAATATTTATATTTTACTTACATTAAGCAATAGTTAAATAGTTTCTTTTGGCTTGCGTATAGGTACAGATTTCACCACGTTACTGCATACATCTCTTGTTACATGGATTTATGTGGAAAGGAATTTCATAAATCTATTTTATATTATTAATATTACTAATATTTATAATATAATATTTTATAATTAATTAATTCTTTCAGAAAACTTGCAGTTTACCTTTAGCAAATCGCTTCTTGTAGTCGCTTCGAATAAGGACATTCAGGTATTACTCTTTATGTTTAATGTTACACGTGGAAAAGCATTAAAACAAACAGTTAAAACAAATATTAATTGTTTAACTATTTTCAAAAAGTTCTTTATGGTTTATCAAGATAAGATAAGTAAGTAATATTGTTAGCTACACTTGATAAATGACTAAATTTAAGTTTATTTATTGCTGCATTATCAAAAATACATTTTATTTGGATGCAAACTCGGGAACCTGGCATCCAGTTCTTACAATTTCACTGCTCTTCTGATAACACCCGGATATATAATATTTAAAGACATTTTGTGCATTTTGGGAGATATTGTGGTTATTATGTATGAAACAAATAAAATCAAGATTAGTTGGTGCATGTTCATGGTTAGGGCAGAGTGAGATTAATAAAACCTCCGTAATGCTTTCAATAAATGCATATATAAAAACAACACCACGCTGTTATATTTTATTCTTAAGGACAGGATTAATTATATAATATCATTAGATTACAGCTTTGAAACTGAAAATATGCAAGTACAGATTCAAGAATTAAAATGCGTAAGCAATCTCATTCAGATAAATGATGCACAAATAATTCAGTAATAGTATATGAAATAATTTAATTCAAGAACGAAAGTGATAAGGAAAATGGCACCAGTAATACGAATAAGGATATTGCCGTTCCTACTATGTATTCCACTGTGTTACTGTAGTGAGTATAAATCAGTACCAGTTAGTGTGTAAAAAGGCACAAAACACACTATGATTAGTTTTAAGTAAATTTCTGAAGTCATGATTCTTGATCATTTTTAAAAAAACAAAGAATTTTCGAAGAGTTTCACTTTTGCAATAGCCTTTTTTGCTCCAATAGTGTTAAATATTGTAAGCCATTTTTTACGAAAACTTTATTAGATACTATTGAATGAATTACGCTTAACTGATTAGGATTTTATTTTGCTGTTAAAGATGACTGGTACAGTTGGGAAAGTTTTCGCTACTTCGTATCATCAGGACATAGCCTTAATTATTCACAAGCTGAAAGCGCATGTGTATCTACCCACAGAGCACAGCTGACCAGCGTATCATCCTTAGATGAAAAGAACTTTTTGATACAACATCTCTCAACGTATGGATGGCTTTGTCTGACCTTTTAAATAGTGAAATCTTTGTGCTATTTAGTAGAGGAATTGCTTATTTTACAATGGACACTGTTTTGACAATTGATAAAGAAAACCATTTGTAAAACGGTTGAATTAATAATTATTTCTTTTATGAAACAGTTCTACGGCAGATTATTGGATTGGAATTTGGATTAACCAGTCAAATAGTTGTAGCGATTGTAGCAGTGTATCCAGTAGTGGAAATGTGCCCATGAGCTGTATAGAGTGTCGCAGGAAATGGACTTGGCTTGATGCTACGCCGATGAGTGAAGACCTGTTGCAGAGTGCATGGAAATATAATGAACCTACGGGCGTCCACAGTTGTGCAAGATTGACCTACCAAAGTGGAAATCGGTTTGAATTTTCTGACAATGGGTGCGGAACCGAGTATAACTTCATATGCAAACAAGGTTAGCAACACTCTAAACCCTTTGTTCTACAAGTTTTTACCCGGTACAGTTAAATAGTGAAATATGAGATACAATGACATATTAAATATGATAGTAAACGGTTAGACAAAAATATAGCAATTTTGAAAGCAAAATCTGACTCATTATGTTAATGAGAAGGCACTTGATAATTTAGCAAACAAGCCATGAGGCATGAGAAAGTAATATGCAAATGGTACATTTAATGTTTCAAAATTATACTTAATGACGAAAAGAAATTTGCAACGTGTGATTATGTGTACATGCACAATTAACCGATTAAACGTTGACACTTGTATAGAACAAGAAAAGCACAACTATAGTAGTCTTTGCTGAGGAAATACGCGTGGTCTGATTTAAAAAAAATTATATGTAACGTGGTAATTTGAGAAACAAGTGTACGTCTCACTCGCTTTTACTGCTGATGTTTAAAGACTAAATCTCTCGACTTCCCTCAAAATGTCAGAACATCGTTTGTCTTTATTTTAGTCATTGTACAATTTTGTGTTATTATACATGAGACTTGTACTTACCTTGGAATCGCGTCCAATAGATATTTGGTTTCTTCTGTGAAGTTTGAATTTGCTACATTCCATATGAGCACAAACAAACATTGTTGTTTTGCTTGCAAATTGCTTAACAAAAAACAGAAGACATCTCAACTGACTACAGACAATGACAAATTAGTAGGCATGTCTCTGAAGTCTTCTTGCCTGTCACTGTCGCTGTGTATTTTTTTAGCTTAAAATAGCGAAAACGGTCATCACATTTTCCTTTTTCATATTATATTACGTCATTTCTTGGCAGCAGTGCGCCATTGTTTATTTTGCACAAATTTGATTGTATCCTGCAGTAAGTGGCAGTAACAGTCACTGCATGTGTAGTCAAGTAATAACACGACTTATGAAACTTAACATACATTAGTTTTTAATTAGCACATAACAATGTTCAAGACTTTGCATGTGAATATATATATATATTCACATGCATATATATATATATATAAGGCTGCGTTAGGCATTATCGGGACCAGGTATATAGATATTTATACATATGGCATAAGCAGGATCACATATATAATTGCATGTTTTGTTATTTTGTGAATATATTTGAATTCCTGGGAAGGTTTGATTGAAAGTCAATATTTGAGATATAAAATCACGCATAAAATAAAAAATAAATTATCTTCGGATATATAATATTAGTTGTTAAGATGAAATTTTAAGGCGGTCTCCATAATACCTATTTTATACAATATATAATATATACAAAAAATAATAATAGAATTAAAATCTTTCAAAATAACAAACGCTCGTAAAATGTTGGAGTGCAAATGATATTCCGATATCAATTGGGTACAACAACAGCAAGATGTTATGTTTTCAACGAATATATTACATGTAGCACCGAAGTCAAAATTATCGGCTTGTTATCCCGATAATGCCTCTTTTAAAGTACATTCGGTCTCGATAATGCCTAAATAAATCACACACACACACACACACACACACATATATATATATATATATATATCCAATTTATCCAAAAATAAATACAAATATCTTATCAACACTTATTCTATATAATTTCACCTATCCTGATATTATTCTCCAGACAATCTTTAGGTAATCATTCGCATTTTAATATTCTTACCATCATGCAAATGCTATATTTTCTCACATTTTCCCATAAAAAAACAGTTGACTATTGTCATGATATTCCCTGCCGTAATGGCGGATCCTGCAGCAGCAGATCAGAGCGCTTTGAATGTTCGTGCATAGTCGGGTTTACTGGAGACAACTGCGAAACAGGTGCAATTAACTGTTTTTATAGAAAATGCTCTGCATATAGATACTACCACTGACACGAAAATCATGCCTTTGTATATCGGAGTTTATTGAATGGAGCAGATTTACAATTTTTCCACTTAGACAGCATGCTTTTATCTCTAAAATCATCTGTTTTAGGTCTGTGTTATCATAATTTGATGTCTAATTGAGAAAGAAATGCAAATGCACTTACGCTTAATCAGTAAAGTTAAAGCAAAGATTTCCCTTGTTCCGTGATTTCAGATTGATCACAAGGAAATAAAATTATGTCATTATGCAACAGATCTAAAACAAAAACAATTTCAATATGAATATTGAAGTAGCATTTAATACAGTGTAAATTACCCAGAAACGTGACCGTTGTTGTTGAAAAGGAGACATCTAGCAATTACTATTACATTTTCATTGAAAACAATCATTTGTAGGCTTTAGTGAAATTATTTATATTTATGTTAATTTTTACTCATCGAGAACGGCTTGAAGACGGTATTTATATAGTTTGTATTTTTTGCCGCTGTATTTATTTATTTGCAATGATCACTATTTTGTGATAGTTTAACATTTCAATATTGTGGCTTTAAAGTTACAAAATTTAGAGAAACATATTATTAAATTTCGTGTTTTACATGACTGTTTATTAGTAAATGAAGATTAAATGATAAATTACCAATTTCTAATGTGAGTTTAGGAAATAACCTAAGAAAAGAATTTGTCTCAAATGATTTACAGATGTTAACGAGTGTGGCAGTAACCCATGTGCTCATGGAACGTGTATCGACGTCACCAATGGTTATTCATGTAACTGTGACGGCACAAGATACTCTGGACAAAACTGCGAAAGAGGTTAGTTGGATGTATTTTAATATGACAGTAGTAATACTAAGTTTTTGTTTTTCCGCAGAAAGTAAATATTTCCACTTTGTCAGGTCGTCTTATTGCATGTTGCAGTTGCAACGTAAGAGTGGTTTTTATATTACTCCTTTAAATGTTTTCAAACGTAAATATCCAAGTGAAACACCATTATATTGCCATAAATTGTTTTGTTTTACAATTGAAATTGTACTCTTACAAGCAATCACATACACACATAAGCAAACACGGACGCACAATGTTACATAATATTTATTTCACATATCTATATGTAAAATAATTTTTAATATCTATTCTGAGTGTAAAACAATTAATCCAAGTTTTTAATATATATAACATCTATTTAAATGTTGGATGTTTATGAAGGGTTTTATTGCTTTCCGATATCCGATATCACTCTTTGCCGTTAAATAATAAATAATAGTAAAGTTAAAATACGGTGTTCGTTGCGAAAGCTATTGGATTTTTTAAAATAATTATTCAGCCCAAACAATTTAAGGGCGCTTTTAATATTTGTTATCATTGAACTATTTTAATATTAACTGAGATGACAATCTTTACTTTAGAATATATAACTACTAAATTTAGATTTAAAATTTGGATAATACCAACATTGTACTCCGTTTTGTGACATTTTGCATAATATTTAATGATTGTTCAGATAATTTTCTTCCAATAGAATTAATATAGCAAAAAAGCTAACAGTATTAATTCGTAATTCTGTTGTGACTGTAAGAAATAACCGAGTAATACTTTTATTCCAGAAACAGACTTCTGCATAACTGCATAAACGGGGGTTTATGTCAAAATTCATCTAATGGCTATGAATGTAGGTGCGACAACACAGGTTATGAAGGACCGCGTTGTCAACACGGTTAGCTATTTTTATTGTTTAGTAAAGCAACGTCTCACTATCGTTTATGTGTTTAAAATAAAATTTTGTCTCGCAAAACCTTTAAATTCGTTATCCAAATCGCAAGGATATTTTTGAAAAAAATCGAATTTTTTTAAACTTCGACCGTTTGTGTAATCAGTCTTTCGATATAAAGTTTTTGACCTCTGTAGATTAATAGGAGAGTAATTATTGTGCATATGGGGAATGTATTGACACTGCCAACGGTTACACATGTGCCTGCGAAGGCACAAGATTTCATTTTCGTGAAAAATTAAATGGTGGCTTTACATTCGAGAAATTTAGAAGAGTGCAATACTATATTCTGATTTTTTGCATGATTGGTTAACAATAAATGAAACAGGTAAATAAAGAGTAAGTTATGATTCAACAATTCTGGCGTGATTCTAAGAACTAACCTAATAATTTTTTTCCTCAATTTACGGAAATTAACGAGTGTGGAAGCAACCCATGTGTTCATGGAATGTGTATCGACGGTATCAATAGTTATTCATGTAACTGTGACGGCACAAGATACTCTGGACAACACTGTGAAATAGGCTAGTTGGAAGTATTATAACATATGCAGATAATAATAGTAATAATGATACTAATCATAATAATAATAACAATAATAATATTATTATTACTATTATTATATGTTACATTTTCTTTAAAAAGTTCTTATAATTTGTGAAGAAACCGCCTTCACATATCTATATTTATAATAACTTTCATATAAGATATACTCTGCAGTCTTATAAGTAATTAAAAATTTAGTGCTCTTTAGGACATTTATGAAAGCTTCTTATTGCTGTTTGAGTCATTTCAGTTAAAAGTAATTTTAAATTGTTGTGCTCGTTGAAAAACCTGCTGAATATTATTGTTAATATTTATATAAAATAAAAATTGCATTTGTGTATTAGGTTATGGCAAGCAACACATTACTTTAACATGTATATAAAATATACTCTTTTTGTAATGATTATAATCTATGTCATTGTATTATGCACAGTTTTTGAGTGTTTTTTTTTAATTGAAGTCAGATAGAATATATCTTTAGCACTTCCAAACCTTTCGAAAGCATTTTAAGCCCTGTACATAGTGATTAAAATTAATATTAAAGACTTTGGTTTGTTAAACCAATATACTTTATTTTAAAATTTGACATGTCTGACGGGATGTGAAACTCGATAAATTTATGCGAGGTTTTGCTACGACAGCCAACTAGACAACCAGAACTGTCCTTTTAATTACAAATAAATGATGTTTTCTTTTCAACTAATTTGTCCGAAGTATAGTGAAACGCGTTATTATTTTAGTAGCTATGAGGGTACAGGCCTTTTTGTTTCGTTTTTAATATGTTTAGGTGGTGGTGCTCTTGATATTTATTGGTAGCTCATGCTTAAATGGCATGATGCCTAACCAATCACTTGAAGTGTGATACAATGAAAGACATAGTATTTGAAGTTAAAAATAACACATTGAGGACTATATTCCTTTGGTTCTGTTATTACATTCAGAAGCCGCAGTTGAACCATCCACACCACAACAATATGATAAGGAAAATGAAAGAAAAAGCATGCGAGATGCTGAAAGCAAAATAGGTTTTTTCTTCTATAAAATTTTTCTTTATTTAATTTTCATAGAGAAGCAGAGGTTTAAATTAATCTAAAATTATAAAACCCTATGTTTCATCTTGCAGCTTGCTATAAGGCTTTGTAGGTTTATTAAAAGTAAAAACTTGTTTTTTTTTTAAATTGGGTTTTATTGGGCTGACGGTTGGTCCACTAGAGCATTGGTCTAGTAATTCCAAATTCCTGGTTAGATTACAGTCAGGGTTCGCAGGCAGAGTATTGAGTGTAGCTGTGATTGTCCCAGATAGTCGAATACAGTGGTTTATATCACCTATCACGAAATTTAAAATGATCGCCCATTGAGTCTTTCTGTCATTCCATTTACTTTTAATTGATATATATTTTGGCAATTACAAAATTATGTGTCTTGTAGTTTTCCAAAATGTAAATGAAATGTGTAAATATTATTATGCTTGATGCCAATCAGATGACATGTGCTTTAAGTATATAAATAAATAAAACATTTATAAAATTAATTTTAGAATGGTGCTTATATCGGGTTGGTTATCACATGTCTTACTAAGCTTCTATAAAAATTAGAAATTGAGATCAAATTAATGATGAAATTGATTTTCTTACAGATGCAAATACAGATATTATTGGAATGGGTTGTGTCATTGGTCTACTCGTTCTCACAAATACATTCTTTATATTTCCTCTGGTAAAACGGTAGGTCTATATTTTAACGTCTCGTCCCTGCGTCAGTTAAAGTGTATTTTTGATGATTGAAGAATCCTAAAAAGATTATAATCTACTTATCAATATATGTAATCTTTAACGGGAGCAGCCACTAAAATGGCAAACCTGCTATATTTTAATTTTGTGTAGCTAGTTAATTCAGTTAGAAAATATTACTGTTATGGTTTGCTGAAGCGTTAAATGACTAATGAACCTTGTAAAAGTTTTGATGGGCCAGACACAATATCTGAGAAAATATCAAATCCGATAATATAATTCATAAATATTGAGTTCTCTTTGAAATTATGACCTACAGAAAATTTCGAAAAATCAAGAAAGAATTTGAGCAAACAGCTGTGGAAGCACCTGGTTCAGGGGATGAATACTCGTATATCACAAACCACACTCCATCAGCTACAGCTGTCAGCATGGTTGATGTCCACGTGAGCGACGACCTTCAACACAAGGGAGGCAATACTGATGAAATCTGAAAACACCTGAGGTAGAATGTACATATATGAATAACAGTGTGACTGCCACAAAGACTTTATGTATTTATAGCTGACTTACTTATTCGCTGTAAGACATATGCATCGTATAACATTTTCTGCTTTTATGAAGTCTTAGGCATTTAACTGATTGATAATTAAACACATGAAATATAATACGAAGCTTAACACGGTAGTCCCCAGACTTCGATTTCCCTTGAATGTATTTTCTTTATTATGTTGAGTGGTGATTTAAGTTTGATTCAAAGCGAGGCAACTGAAATGAACAACAATATATTTATAGAATAATCTATTGAGAAAAATACACTGGAATTTACGAATTAAATGTTATATTCAAATATTTTACCACAGTATACTTTTGTAGTGTCTATTTCATCTCTCTAATCAGTTTTATGAAACGAAGTCATTTTTTATTTTGCTCACATCATCTGTACATTTTTTTTAATTATCTTGAAATATCTTGACTTGAGGTAGAAGGCCTGCATATAAATCAAATGCTCCTTACTCTTTCCAGGTTTTGTTATTCCCGAGAAAATACATTCTAAAAAGCAAACTGTTATGCAATTTTTACATTGGTTTGTTCCGTCTTGGATATATTCTTCATAATATTTTTTTTATAAAACAAGAATTATAGGGCATCTGACATAATGTCTAATTATTAACGAAACTTGGTTTGTATTCATTTATCTGTAACATTTTCAATAAATAAGCGACTTTTCATGCGCAAATATTAGACAAAAGCAAATAAAAATGATTTTTTCCTGTAGAAATATTCAAATTATTCGTATTTTATTTTGATAAAAAATATGAACCTGCTATTGTCCGAAGAGAGGATTTTAATAAGTTAGGAGCTGATGTTCTTACTAGACAAGGATTGTACATTTTGTTTTCTTTAATCACCAATGTAACGGAATCGTTTATTACGTTGGGATGAAATAAAAACTGCTATGAACTAAAGTTGTTCATACAAGCAAATCCTTTTTGTGTATTTGCACAAAGAAGTTACCCTCAGGCGCCCAGTTATAGGGCATGCTTTATTTGGCTTTAGTAACACCAAAATGACATTTGTCCATAAGAGATTGCTTACCTCACAATTCAGCATTAATTGCAGAAGTTATTCTCCACTTTAGAAGAAGAAGAAGTGGAAGACTAAGTTATTCAACTACAGTTCGTTTTTAATTGTTTCGTATATTTCGAAAGGCTTAAAGTTGCTTACGCTGAAACGAAATTGCTTAATTGGTAATTGATTTAAACATTTTTGATTAGCCTTACAACACAACAGTGCGTGCATTTAATATAATTCTATTGTAACAAAAACCAACTGCTATTTAGGAATTAGATACTGGTAAGAAAAGTACATCAATTAATTTTACTAACACTACATTGGAGGTAAAATAAATAACAACCTTAGAACAAAGGCCTATTCGTTTTAGAAAACATACATATGTAGTCGCTATAGAAGGCATAACACAATCAAGTCATGATTCAATGTATTTCAACTGAAGGAAGGATGTTCTAAAAATTTCAAGAACATTCCTTCCCATATAATGGTGATTATACATCAAGAATAAAACGCGTTCATGACAGCAAAATTCCATATGGCCTCACTTTAACAGGAAGCGTTCACTTTTAAGCTTCCTTGCCTCATACGCCGTAATGAAATGGAAGAAATGAAATTGCAAGGCGTAAAAATACAATTCAGCTGGACTGACATTGATATATTATGAGGAAGTAGTCAGGTAAACATGCTCTTAGCTTATAAAAAGAGTGCTTTCTTATCTTGGAATGAAAGGCTTTAGGCTAATATGTACATAAATTCTTTAAATGCATAGCTTAAAACTTTAAGCACAGGTTATTTGAAAAGGAAATACAATGTTGACTGTTGATCGCTATTAATATAGAATATTTTATTAAATTATTGGAAATCAACTGCATGTTTCATTTAAAAAGTTCAATTTAAATTACTGGGCATATTTATTTGATATCTGTAGTGTTAAGAAAACTTTTTTCAGCCATTTATTGGGATTTAATCGATGTTTTTATCTAGTAATTTCCAGTTAAAGGTATGTACTTTTGTCGATTATTAACTTTCTTGTTTACCATTTAATGATTCAATAACGCATACATCATTAAGCTTTTCCATTTCATCGCATTGCCTCGAGTATTTTGAACATTTTGTTCACTTTGCATTTTGTTCACATTCTGGAAATGTATCTTTACTGCTGGACGTCTTACTACCCTGCGGCTGCGACAGTTAGTTCAGGATTCAGCATGTTCTCCTTTCCGATGACAAAAGCATTCCTCGCATCATATAGGGTACCTATGGCCTGTAATAAGGCATACAAGACGCCTAATCAAAACTTATAATAACCTTATAATAACCTTATAATAACCAAAAATCGCGATATATATTAAGGTATAAAAAGCAGTTTATGTTTTAATAGACAAATTAGTTTTGTGTGTCGAGCTTTCTCCAACTCTCTTACTAGATTTATTTAAAGCTGTTCACATCAGAATCCATACTTTAGCTACTGGTAACGTAAAATTATGACTACAATAATCAATACAGAAATAATTAGGATGTTTGATCCTGTTCAATTCTACAGCGCATTGTCATTCACGTGATCTATATTCTAATGATGTCTGCCCATATACATAAAAACTATTAATTCTTTTATAATGCAATTAAAGCATTGTTCTTAATTTTAGTTGTAAAAGACATTGATTATACTCTTTATTTTAAACTGGTTCCCATAGCTTGGAACTCAACACCGCGAAATTAACCAGGAAGAAGTCCATGTTTATCAAATAATGTGTTATTTTCTCAAATTATACCGAATATCACTACAGCTAATGCTACCAGCTTGAAATAACATAATTAGGATTACAGTCATAAATAAATAAATTTAACTCACTTTAAACACAAGTGCTACCTTTCACTTTCCTAGTTTAAGCTAGAATGACTTTGAAATCAAAACGGAAGATAAATAAAGAAATTGTCGAAAAGACGGTGAAGTAGTCTGGTCCGGAAAGTTCAATATCAAAAATGGCATCGGAAAAAAGCAGGTATTCTGCAAATTTTTTGGTGTAACAATTTCATGTGAACCTGATCTATGCGCATTCCAAATTATCCTGTTAATTGAACTAAAACCAAATATCGGCGAAGCAACTCTTGTAAACACTTTATCACTGTTTTATTAATGAATACAATAGCACGGTAGAAACCCGTTTCCACTTCGACAAACTCATTCAGCTTATTCCACACTTTGCTAGTAATTTTCCCATCAACCAATAACTCATAAATGTGGATGAATAAATACAAGTCAATCAAATTAGAACTACTTCTTACAACACTTGCGCTATATATATGAAAAACCTCCTAAGTAAACACAATATATGCATAAATGTTTGTGTAACGATTAGAAGGGCGAATAAGCGCACATAATAGATCCTGTTTTTATGGCCATATTATAATATTGGCTTTGAGTCACATGTTCTTGCTTATACGGCCTCTGCACCTTCATAATATAAACACACAGACACAACACCAGCATTTGTGTTCAATGCGGAAGTTTTAATGTGCTTTCCTGATTTGCACTGTGAACAATTTATTAAATATATATGTATTTAATGTGTAGAGTAGTGCATTCAAGAAACAGTTTTTAAAGCAAGCAGTGATATGTGTCAGTAAGAAGTACAATTAGTTTGGAATATTTCAGGACTTTTAGACGGAAAAAGAGAGGTATGTAATAGAACCAAATGCAAATGTCAATATAATGAAATCTATGTCTGTGTCTATCTACCTGTCTCTCTCTCTGACTATCTATTTAGTTATCTATCTACATATATTTCTCTCTCTCTCTCTCTCTCTCTCTCTCTCTCTCTCTCTCTCTCTTTCTCTCTCTCTCTCTCTCTCTGTCACTGTGCGTGTAGGTGTGTTGCTAGCCAAGCCATGAAATTGATATGTTTCAACGTTTTTTTTTCAGTTTTGCAGCGTATATCTTCAATCCAAGGTTTCAGAAGCTTTGTAAGTTTAATGTACATATATTTGTCCTTGAATATTTATATTTCTATTGCGTTAAGCAATAGTTAAATAGTTTCTTTTGGCTCGCATATACGTACAGATTTCCTCACGTTACTGCATACATCTCTTGTTACATGGGTCTATGTGGAAAGGAATTTCATAAATCTATTTTATATTATTAATATTACTAATATTTATAATATAATATTTTATTATTAGGTATTTCTTTCAGAAAACTTGCAGTGTACCATTAGCAAATCGCTTCTTGCAGTGGCTTCGAATAAGGACATTCAGGTATTACTCTTTATTTTTTATGCTACACACGGAAAAGCATTAAGACAAACAGTTAAATAAAAGATAATTTGAAATACGACCATTAATTGTTTAACTATTTTTAAAAAGTTTTTTAGGGTTTATACAAGATAGATATAGTGTTAGCTACAATTGATAAATGACCAAATATCAAGTTTATTTATTGATGCATTATCAAAAATACATTTTATGTGGATGCAAACTCGGGTTCCTGGCATTCAATTCTTACGATTTCACCTCTCTTTTGATAACACCCGGATATGTAATATTCAAAGACATTTTATGCATTTTGGGATATATTGTAGTTATTATATATGAAACAAATAAAAAGCGAGCTACTTGTTGGTGCATGTTCATGTTAGGGAAGAGTGAGATTAATAAAACCTCCGTAGTGCATTTAATAAATGAAGATATAAAAAAATACACCACGCATTGATATTTTACTCTTAAAGACAAGCTAAATTATATTATATCATTAGATTACAGCTTTGAAACTGAAACTATGCAAGTACAGATTCAAGAACTAAATTGCATAAGCAAACTCATTCAGATAAATGATGCACAAATAAATCAGTAATAACGTATGAAATAATTTAATTCAAGAACGAAGGGGATGAGGGGAATGGCGCCAGCAATACCAATAAGGACATTGTTGTTCCTACTATGTATTCCACTGTGTTATTGCAGTGAGTGTAAGTCAGTACCAGTTAGTGTGTAAAAAGGCATAAAACACACTATGTTTAATTTTAAGTAAATTTCTGAAGTAATGATTCTTGATCATTTTAAAAAAAACAAAGAATTTTCGAAGAATTTCATCTTTCCAATAGCATTTTTGTACTCCAGTGGTGTTAAATATTGTAAGCCATTTTTACGAAAAATTTATTATATACTATTGAATGAATTATGTTTAACTGATTAAGATTTTATTTGGCTATGTTACAGATGACTGGTACAGTTGGGAAGGTTTTCGCTACTTCGTATCATCAGGATATAGCCTTAATTATTCACAAGCTGAAAACGCATGTGTGTCTACCCACAGTGCACAGCTGACAAGCATGTCATCCTTAGATGAAAAGAACTTTTTGATACAACATCTCTCGACGTATGGATGGCCTTGTCTGACTTTTTAAATAGTTAAATCTTTGTACTATTTAGTAAAGGGATTGTTTTCTTTCACAATGAACGCTGTTTTGACAATTGATAAAGAAAACCATTTCTAAAACGGTTGAATTAATAATTATCTATTTTATGAAACAGTTCTACAGCAAGTTACTGGATTGGAATTTGGATTAACCAATCAGATGCATGCAGCGATTGCTCCAGTGTACACGTTAATGGCAATGTGCCCATGAGTTGCACAGAGTGTCGCAGAAAATGGAAATGGCTTGATGCTACGCCGATGAGTGAAGACCTGGTGCAGAGTGCGTGGAGATATAATGAACCTACGGGCGGCAAAAGTTGTGCAAGATTGATATACCTAAGTGGAAATCCGTTTCAATTTGCTGACACTTCATGCGGAACCGAATATAACTTTATATGCAAACAAGGTTAAAAATACCCTTAATCCTTTGTTCTATAGGTTTTTACTCAATACAGTTAAATATTTGAGAGTAAACGCTTAGATAATAAATAAAGCAATCTTTGAAAACAAAATCTGACTTATTAAATTAAGGATGGGGCACTTGATTATTTAGCAAATAAGCCATTAGAAAGTAACATCCAATTCGTACATAAAATGCTTCAAAAATTATATTTAGAGACGAAAACAATTGAACAACGTGTGATTATGTGTGCATGTACAATTAATCGATTAAACGGTGACACATGCATAGAACATGAAAAGTTCAACTACGGTATTCTATGTTTGTTTACAAAACGTCCGAAGAAATACACGTGGCTTGATTTTTTATCGCTTTTTAGTACTATTTTTATCTTTTCATTCTATATCGCTTTTTAGTACCATTTTTAAAAGACTAAATCCCTCGACTCACTTCAAAATGTGAAAACATCGTTTGTGCTTATTTTAGTTATTTCTCAGTTTTTGTGTAATTATGCACGACACTTGTACTTACCATGGAATCGCGTCCCAAGGATATTTGATTTCTTCTGTGCGGTGTGAATTCGGGCATAAAACGCTTGATACATTCCATATGAGCACGTACTCCCTACAAACGTATGAAAACTTCGAGAACAAACATTGTTGTTTTGCTTTGCAAATTGCATAACAAGAAACAGGTGATAGTTTAACTGACTACAGACAATAAAAATTAGTTCACATGTCTCTGAAGTCTTCTTGCTGTCACTGTCGCTGTGTACTTTTAACTTAAATAGCGAAAACGGTCATCACATTTCTCCTATTTCGTATTATGTTACGTCATTTCTTGGCAGCAGTGCGCCATTGTTTATTTTGCAACAAATTTGGTTGTATCCAGCAGTTAGTGTCAATAACAGTCACTGCATGTGTAGTTAAGTAATAACACGCCTAATGAAACATAACATACATGTTTTAATTAGCACATAGCAATGTTCAAAACTTTCAATTTTAAGATTCATACCAAACTTTATTCGGGGGAATAAACATTAGAAAGAGTCAATTTGTGATATCAATATATTTTCAAGATATTTATTGTCATATTTTAACACAGCTGGCAATGTGTGCACAAGCAGCCCCTGTCGAAATGGCGGAAGCTGTGAAGTAAGAGAGCAAGGCTACACCTGTCTTTGCAGCAATAATTATGTCGGTACTAACTGTGAAACAGGTAATTTCTTCCTTATGTTACCAGTAACACAATCATTTTGACAAAAACACAAGCACAACCTATAAAACTTCACTTGGCTTGTAATTTGAATGAAAAAGAAAAGGAAAGAGGCAAATAAAACCATTTTTCACCACCCTCTCAAATACGTTTTTCTGATGGTTTTCTAATGGATCGTATAGAAACATGTCAGGGTTTTCAATGTTCATGCAGAGCCAAAGACAGCCGAGAAAATTGTGGGACATATGCGATTAATATTTTTGCGGCTTTATATTCTATTGGCGCAGAAGGTCGGCTGATTGGGTTGGGTTGTTGGCACTCTGTATAACTTCCAAATGTGAAAGGTTTGACTCGGGTTAGTCAGAATCAACAAAACATTCAGTTTATTTCCAAACTATCAATATTACTAAATGCTGATACGCATTTGGTGCAATTTGTAGCTTTTAAACGACACTGACATAATATTTGATAATTTTTATCTAAATTGCTTTCATAAATTAATCCAGAAACAAAGACATATATTTTATCAACATTTTTTCTACATATAATGATGTCATACAGACAATAATATTTCATGACTTATCGCTCATATTTAAATGTGTTAACCACGTTGGCATTGCTATATTTTCTTTGTACATTTTTAATCAAAATACAATGAATAATTGCCATGATAATCCGTGCCGTTATGACGGATTCTGCAGCAGCAGCAGATCAAAACGCTTTGAATGTTCGTGCATGGCCGTGTTTACTGGAGAAAACTGTGAAACAAGTGCGATTAACCATTCTTCCATTAAATGCTCTGCATAATAATCATATCACAGATACGAAAACTATGAATTTGTTTTTCGGAAATGGGTTGGAGTAGATTTTATAGTTCTAATTTTAGCACCTTATTTCTAAAATCATCTATTTGTTGTTTGATTTATAATTATTATATAGGATTGCGAAAAAAGACGCAAGTGTATTTTTGCTATTCATCAGTGAAGCTGAAAAAAACATTTGAGTTGTTCTGTGGTTATAAACTGCTCGTAAGGAAGTATCTGTAATTATGCAAATGATTCAAAATAAAAACAATTCCAACACAAGATTTGTAATCTAACTGAAAAAGAAAAGGAAAGAGGTAAACAAATTATGTACGTTCTGTACATTCTGATCGTTTCATAAAAGGCTCTTTTATATTCATTTCTTCAGCTAATCATTTTAGAGTAAATAATGTACATATTTAAGAGTTTTAGTTTTACATGTATATCACTATATACATATGACTATGGATATATATATATATATATATATATATATATATATATATATATATATATATATATATATATATATATATATATACAAATATATATATATATATATATATATATATATATATATATATATATATATATATATATTTATATATATATATATATATTTATATATATATGACTGCTGTTTTGGTGATCGCTGCCTGAATAATAGATCGGCAGATCAGATGGCTTTCAATAGTCATGCGTATGCGGGTAGAGCAGAGAAGATTGTGGGACATGCGAGATCAATTTTTTTGCGACTTTGCTTTTCATTGGCGGGGAACGTCGCGGGAGGTTGGAATGGAAGGAAGTTGTACAAACCTTGTGTACTTCATTATTGTAGGCTTCGCAAGAGCCATGTGGAGCGACTTCTTCAGAATTAAAGGAATACACTTAAAATTAATTAGTGCATATACTATTCTTATGTGATGATATAATTTAGTAAAGAAGCATACAAAATAAAAATCAGTATACAAAATGAAAACTTAGTAAAGAAAACACAGAATGATGTCCCATTGAAAAATATATATGCCAGTTTCAAATACGTATTGAACACTGTGTGGGATTTTTTATACAAGTGACGGATGAGATCAGTGAACAAGTATAAGATGGAAATGCTACAACTTTGATTTTGATTTCTATTTACGGTTTGGTTTGCAGTATATTGCAGCACTTTTAAACTATCAACATACTGATATACATTGTATGACTGTCTTACTGAAACCACTAAAAGTGGCAGACAGACACAGCTGTTTTGAGAGTTAATAGTAAACATTAAGTGCAGAAACTGGATAAAACCAATATAATCAATAATATATGTTTTTGCAATGACATATCCTACTATTTATTTCCAAACTATCAATATTACCAAATGCTGATACGCATTCGGTGCAATTTGTAGCTTTTCAATGACAATGACACAATATTTGGTAATTTTCATGTAAATTGATTTAATAAACTAATCCAAAAACAAAGACATATATTTAATCAACATTTACTCTATATAATATCGCCTATTCTGATGTCATTTAGCCAACACAATTTCATGACTTATCGCTCATATTTAAATGTGTAAACCACGATATTAGTGCTACTTTTTCTTGTACATTTTTTATCAAAATATAGTTGATTATTGTCATGATAATCCCTGCCGTAATGGCGGATCCTGCAGCAGCAGATCAGACCGCTTTGAATGTTCGTGTATGGCCGGGTTTACTGGAGACAACTGTGAAACAGGTGCGATTAACTATTTTTTTAATTAAATGCTCTGCTTATTAATCATATCACAGACACGAAAGCTAAGGCTTTGTTTTTCGGAAATGGGCTAGAGTAGATTGTGTGTTATAATTTTAACACCTTATCACAAAATCATCTATTTGTAGATTTGATTTATAATTATTAAATAGGATTGCAAAAAAAAAGACGTAAGTGTATTTCCTATTCATCAGTGAAGCTAAAACAAACATTTGAGTTGTTCTGTGATCTCAAATTGTTCACAAGGAAACTTATGTAATTATGCAATGATACAAAATAAAAGCAATTTCAACAGAAGGTTTCTAATTTAACTAAGAAAGGAAGGAGGCAAGTAAATGTTGTACGTTCTGTACATTCCGTTCATTTTTCTCTGTTTCAATATTTTATCAACATTTATTCTATATAATATTGCCAATTCTGATGTCATTCAGACAACAAAATTTCATGACTTACCGCTCATATTTAAATGTGTTAACCACGATACCAGTGCTATTTTTCTTGTACATATTTTTTATTAAAATACAGTTGATTATTGTCATGATAATCCCTGCCGTAATGGCGGATCCTGCAGCAGCAGATCAGACCGCTTTGAATGTTCGTGTATGGCCGGGTTTACTGGAGACAACTGTGAAACAGGTGCGATTAACTATTTTTTTAATTAAATGCTCTGCTTATTAATCATATCACAGACACGAAAGCTAAGGCTTTGTTTTTCGGAAATGGGCTAGAGTAGATTGTGTGTTATAATTTTAACACCTTATCACAAAATCATCTATTTGTAGATTTGATTTATAATTATTAAATAGGATTGCAAAAAAATACGTAAGTGTATTTCCTATTCATCAGTGAAGCTAAAACAAACATTTGAGTTGTTCTGTGATCTCAAATTGTTCACAAGGAAACTTATGTAATTATGCAATGATACAAAATAAAAGCAATTTCAACAGAAGGTTTCTAATTTAACTAAGAAAGGAAGGAGGCAAGTAAATGTTGTACGTTCTGTACATTCCGTTCATTTTTCTCTGTTTCAATATTTTATCAACATTTATTCTATATAATATTGCCAATTCTGATGTCATTCAGACAACAAAATTTCATGACTTACCGCTCATATTTAAATGTGTTAACCACGATACCAGTGCTATTTTTCTTGTACATATTTTTTATTAAAATACAGTTGATTATTGTCATGATAATCCCTGCCGTAATGGCGGATCCTGCAGCAGCAGATCAGACCGCTTTGAATGTTCGTGTATGGCCGGGTTTACTGGAGACAACTGTGAAACAGGTGCGATTAACTATTTTTTTAATTAAATGCTCTGCTTATTAATCATATCACAGACACGAAAGCTAAGGCTTTGTTTTTCGGAAATGGGCTAGAGTAGATTGTGTGTTATAATTTTAACACCTTATCACAAAATCATCTATTTGTAGATTTGATTTATAATTATTTAATAGGATTGCAAAAAAAAGACGTAAGTGTATTTCCTATTCATCAGTGAAGCTAAAACAAACATTTGAGTTGTTCTGTGATCTCAAATTGTTCACAAGGAAACTTATGTAATTATGCAATGATACAAAATAAAAGCAATTTCAACAGAAGGTTTCTAATTTAACTAAGAAAGGAAGGAGGCAAGTAAATGTTGTACGTTCTGTACATTCCGTTCATTTTTCTCTGTTTCAATATTTTATCAACATTTATTCTATATAATATTGCCAATTCTGATGTCATTCAGACAACAAAATTTCATGACTTACCGCTCATATTTAAATGTGTTAACCACGATACCAGTGCTATTTTTCTTGTACATATTTTTTATTAAAATACAGTTGATTATTGTCATGATAATCCCTGCCGTAATGGCGGATCCTGCAGCAGCAGATCAGACCGCTTTGAATGTTCGTGTATGGTCGGGTTTACTGGAGACAACTGTGAAACAGGTGCGATTAACTATTTTTTTGCATTAAATGCTCTGCATTAATCATATCACAGACACGAAAACTAAGGCTTTGTTTTTCGGAAATGGGCTAGAGTAGATGAGCGAGTTGTAATTTTAACACCCTATCTCCAAAATCATCTATTTGTAGGTTTGATTTATAATTATTATTTTCATTGGTGGGGAAGGCCGTGGGAGGTTTGGTTGGAGAGAGGCTGTACAAACGTTGTGTACTTTATTGTTGCAAGCTTTGCGGGAGGCGTGTTGAGCGACTTATTTAGAATTAACAAAGAAGCAAATTAGCAAGAAATATACTTAAAATTAATTTGTATCTTTGATGTTTCTATGTAATGTTATAATGTAGTAAAGAAAACACAGAATGATGTCTCATTGATAAAAAATATGGCAGCTTCAAATAAGTATTGAACACTGGGCAGAACATCGTGTTGGATTTTTAGCCCAGCTGGGGTATTCCTATCGGTTTGCGGGTGGCGTCCGTTAGTTAGTTAGTTTGTTACTTAGTTAGTTAGTTGTTTATTTAGTAAACGTTGGTTCAAAATGCATCTCCTCCTACAATTTTGATCCGATGTCATTTATTTTTGCCAAGAGGCATTCCTAAGTGGTCATGCATAGGGCTTGTGCTTTTTAGGCGATCGAGTGATTTTTGAATTTTTGGCGAATTTTTGAAGAAAAAATTTTAAAACGTATCTCCTACTCCATTTTTTATCAAATTTCATTTATTTTTGGTATGACACCCCTAAAGGGTCGTGCATGCGGCTTGTACTTTTTTAGTCGATCGGACAATTTTTGTATTTTTGGGGAATTTTTGAAACAAAAATTTCGAACATAATTCAAAATGCATCTACTCCAACAATTTTGATTCGATGTCATTTATTTTTGGTGTGAGTCATTTCTATGCGGTCATGCATACGCCTTATGCTTTTTTAGTCCATCAAATGAATTTTGAATTTTTGGGGAATTTTGTAAGAAAAATCTCTAAAATGCTTCTTCTCCTACATTTTCGATCCGATATCATTTATTTTCGGCATGAGGCACCACTAAAGGGTCGTGCATACGTTTCTGCGTTTTCAGTCGACCGGGCAATTTTTGTATTTTTAGGGAGTTTTTGAAGAAAAAACCTCAAGATGCATTTGCCCCTACAGTTTTGAGACGATTTTTTTTCGTATGAGAAATCCCTAAGGGGTCGGGTATACGGCTTGCTCTTTTTTAGTCGATCGGAAATTTTTTTAATTTTAGGGAATTTTTGAAGAAAAACTTCAAAATGCATTTGCTCCTACAGTTTTTATCCTATTTCACTTATTTTTGGTATGAGGCTTCCTTAGGTGGGTCGGGCATACAGCTTATGCTATTTGACTCGACTTTAAAATTTTTGATTGTTGGGGGGATTTGTGATGAAAATACCTCAAAATGCATCTTCACCTACAGTTTTGATGAGACATGATTTTTTTGGGGCTGAAGCATGCCTAGGATGTCGTGAATACGGCCTGTGCTTTTTGAGTCGATCAGAGAATTTTGGGGGAATTTTTGAAGAAAAATTCAAAATGTATTTCCTCCCACAGTTTTAATCAGATTTCATTTGTTTTTTATATGAGCCGTCTCTAGGGGATCATGCATACTGCCTGTGCTTTTTGAGTGAATTGGAAAACTTTAAAATTTTTTTTGGAGCTTTTGAAGAAAAAAATAAATGAACCTCCTCCTACAGCGCATTAACGCAAGTTAAATGAACTTGCGCAGTAGTCAGATTTAACAACCGCAGATCGACGCAAGTTAAATAAACATGCGCAATGGTCCAAAATTAGCACCGCGCATCGATGCAAGTTAAATAAACATGCGCATTGGTTCGAAATGTGAACCGCCCATCGAAGGAAGATAAATAAACATGCAAACTGGTCCAAAATAAGCACCGCGCATCAACGCAAGTTAAACAAACATGCACACTGGTTCGAAAAAAGAACCACGCATCGACACAAGTTGAATAGACATGCGGAGTGGTCCGAATTGCGAACCGCGCATCAACGCAACCTAAAGAAACATGCGCACTGGTCCGAAATGCGAACCGCACATCGAGGCAAGTGAAATAAACATGCGCAGTGGTCCGAAATGCGAACCACGCATCAACATAAGTTAAATAATTATGCGCACTGGTGGAAAATGCGAACCGCTCATCGACGCAAGCTAAATAAACAAACAAACTTGTCAGAAATAGGAACCGAGCATTAACGCAAGTTAAAAAAACATGCGCACTGGTCCTAAATGCGAACCGCACATCGACACAAGCTAAATAAACAAGCACACTGGACCGAAATTAGCACCGTGCATCAACGCAAGTTAAATCAACATGCGTACCGGTTCGAAATGCGAACTGCGCATTAACGCAGCTTGAACAACATTCGTACTATTCAACATAACAACTGCGCATCAGCACAACTTAAATAAACATGCGCACTGGTCAAGAATAAGAACCGCGCATCGACGCACGTTAAATAAACATGCACAGTGGTTGGAAATGCGAACTACGCGCCAGCGCAAGTTAATAAACATTTGCACTGGTCCAAATTAAGCATCACACATGAATGCAAGTTAAATATGCGCACCGATCCGAAAAAAAGAACCGCGCATCAACTTAAGCCAAAGAAACATGCGCACTGGTCTGAAATGAGAACCACGCATCAACACAAGTTAAATAAACATGCGCAATGGTCCGAAATGCGAACCGCGCATCGACGGAAATTAAACAAACATGCGCACTATTCCGAAAAAGAACCACGCATCGACGCAAGTTGAATAGACATGCGCAGTGGTCCGAAATGAGAACCGCGCATCAACGCAAGTTGAATAAACATGCGCAGTGATCCAAAGAAAGAACCACGCATCGACGCAAGTTGAATAGACATAAAAGTCAGACTTCGACGGGACTTAAATAACCTAAAGAATCATGAGCACTTGTCAGAAATGTGAACCGGATATTAATGCAAGTTAAATAAACATGCACACTGGTCTGAAATGCGAACCACGCTTCAACGTAAGTTAAATAATTATGCGCACTGGTGGAAAATGCGAAAAGCGCATCAACGCAATTAAACTAGAACCGTATTTCGCCCAGCGAAATGTTATACACTTGACAACAATTAAAACGCGAAAATACTTCCTTCAATGGGTTATTTGTTGAATAATATACAGTATTTTACAACATGCATACAGTGTGTTATACAACTATGTAGAGAGCTTATGGCACAGCATGTATGCGGCTTATAATATTCTAAAAAATCGGACCACTGTTAGGAAAAAAGTCCATTGGTTGATAACTTCATACCAGCTATATATATTAGCAAACAACACAGCTTGAATACGTCTTATAAGCCGAGTAGTTTGGTTTTTGTTGACTTAAGGTTTGATTGACTGATCACACATACACTGTGTTATCTGTTTATGCAGTGAGAGCTCGCACAAAGCTAAGCAAGTGTGTGGTATTCTGTGCTATGCGTTAAATGCTCCACATTTACTTGCAAAAAATACACTCTTTTCCCATGGCGTTTTAACAAAGAAAACGAAATTGAAGACGAAAATAAAAAGTGACATGCACACTTTCAGATCAAGCTCTTCATAAGTCCCAAGTTTCATTGTCCTAGGGCCCATAGTGTCAAGAGAAGAAGACACAAAAATCGGAAAACTGTCAAGAAGCAAAACAAAGGACGAACGGCTGCTCGCACAAATTCATATAACCTTTTGCAAGCCAAAAGCTGTCTATCAGACCATGTTTCTGGGAAACAAATCTTTGTATGCATTTATCGGTCTGGTCCGGTGCTAAATTAATTATTCAACTAGTTCTTCGCCATCTCATCTTTTGAAGCCCAATTTTTCTGGGAAATTCCCTTGCTCATGCACGCTGGAATTGGCCTTATTGTTTTTCGTAAGCTGGGACTTTGTCCTTGGAGAAACTTGTTTATATACGTAACAGATGAGATCGCCAAAAACGTATATGGTGAGAATGCTACCAGTTTGATTTTGATTTCTATTTACGGTTTGGTTTGCAGTATATTACAACACGTTCAAACTATCAACACACTGATATACATTTTATGACCGTCTTACTGAAACCACTAAAAGTGTCCGACAGACACAGCTTTTTTGAGAGTTAATAGTAAACATGAAGTGCAGAACTGGATAAAACAAATATGATCAGTAATATATGTTTTTGCAATGACATATCCTGCTGAGAAAACATTATATATTTATTATTTTTCTGATGGATCGTACACAAACATGTCAGGGCTTTCAATGTTCACGCAGAGCCAAATTATAGGACGTGTACAGCTCTTATTTTTGCGACTATATTTTGTATTGGAGAGAAAGGTCGGTGGCCTTTGTAGGTACGGTGGCAGTCTGTACAACTTCCTAAGTTTAAGGTCTAAATCGAGTTTCTCCTCGCTTGTCATGTCACGTGACAAGCCGATTCCCAGGAGAATCCAGACTTCACTTGACACTTAGCTCCCCAGCTTCACGCTGTGTTTTTTCTTTACGATAGTGTTTTTCTGTGTGCTTTCCTGCTGTGTGTTCTGCTTTCTTTCATATTTAAAGTGGATATTTTTTCTTGGTTTTACAATTGCAATTTCACTATCTATTAAAAAAATATTAGAGCATCACATAACGAAAAAAAATGGCTACGGATAATCTTGCCACCAGCATCGACTGTGACCAGACGGCAGCGGTTTCTGTCACCTTCACCACAACCACCGTCATTGTTGGACACAATGCTAGCAATCCAGGCTAGCCTAAAATCGCTTACGGAGCACTCGAAGCGCATGAAATGTCCGATGCGGACGAGAGTGATGACGAGCAAGGCTCGCAGGGCCGGAAAACGCCCAAAGTACCTAGCGACATCGATGACGATGATGACGTCAATACATTATTTCCCGCAACCACAACGCCACAACAAGCATTGCAAGATGAGGAAGACGATAATTTCCTCCACGTCCTCGAAAGAGAGTTAGAGGACTCCAACACTGGGCCGCCAGTTTCAGAGACTTTGGCTTCTATCGTGAATAAGCGGTTCAAAAATAAACTGGCGTTGGACAAGCTTAAAGAACGAAAAGATACTTATCAGATTCCCGAAAAGTGCCCGTAGTTACAGGTTCCGATGTGCAATAAGGAGGTGGCAGCGCAGATGGGCCGCTATCAAAAAAGTCGCGAATCGACGTTACTGCACGTCATGTCTGACGTGTCAAAAGCCGGGGTCATCTTGACACAGCTTGCCCAGAATTTCGTGTCGCCGGACAAGTCACTGCTAACGCCGCAAATCGTGCGCCAATTAACGGATGGGATTGCTATCCTAGGAACTGCACAACACAGACGAGAGTTAGCGGTGTGTGCGTTATCGCCGGATCTGCGGCAACTATCGGAATTGCCTTCTACCCCTGAACACCTCTTTGGCGAACAAGCTGAGTTTACTCGCAAAACTAAAGAGCTAACTTCAAAAGTCAGAACAAACTTCAAAAGAAGCATTAATCGCTGAGGTAGGTCAGTGTGACGATTCCAGTGACAGTTATACTCCAGAAAATTTTGCGCCACTGGTGTCTGATATTCTAGAAACAGCCAGCCAACGGGCAGCTAATTTTTTGGGTGGTTGTATAAGTAAAAATATTTGCGCTTGGAAAGCTATTACTTGTGACAATGAAATTTTACCAACTGTGCGTGGGTGCAAAATTGAGTTTGAATAACCCCCGTTCAGAATAAATTCCCACCTGAAATTCAGTTTTCCGCCGAAGAAATGTTGGCTATAGATAACGAAATAAGTCAGTTGCTCGCCAAAAACGTTATTGTACAGTGTGAGAGGAAAGAAAATGACTTTATTTCCAACATATTTCTTAGACCTAAAAAAGACGGTACATACCGGATGATATTAAATCTTTCTCGGTTGAATGAGTGTATAAAATACCGCCACTTTAAAATGGAATCCTTGTAAAATGTTTTGGACATAGTAACGCCTAACTGCTTTATGGCTTCATGTGACATTAAAGATGCCTATCATTCGTGTAAAACTGCTGCGGAAGACACCAAGTTCTTAAAATTTCAGTGACGAGCAAAGTACTTTAAGTTCCTTGTTTTTCCGAGTGGCTTAGGCCCATGCCCCCGTGTTTTTACTAAACTGTTAAAACCGTTGCTGGCAACATTGAGGGAAAAATGTATCAATCCTCAGCATATATTGAAGATCTTTATCAACAGGGGCGTAATTTTCAGGAATGTGCCAAAAATGTCGTAGCGACAACTGAACTAATGTCAAACCTTGGCTTTGTTATTCATCCTGAAAAAAGTATGCTTTTTCCCACACAGTAAATTGTTTTTCTTGGATTCCTCATAAATTCTGTTTTCATGACCGTGCGTCCAACCACTGAGAAAGTGCAGATTATCACACAGGCATGCATGGCACTTCTCAGCTGTTGTAGGCCATCAATTCGCGAGACTAGTCGCGTGCTTGGCATATTGATGGCCGCTTTGCCAGGAGTGCGGTATGGCAGTTTGCATACCAGACACCTAGAAGGTACACAGATTTCAGCATTAAAAGATACACGAGGTAACTTTGAAGGTAGAATGAGCATTTCTGCAATGGCACGATCTGATCTCCAATGGTGGGTGGACAATTTGCCTGCGGCATATAATGTTCTCACATATCCAAAACCACTCCTGACAGTTAAAACTGATTCCTCTTTAGAGGGGTGGGGTGCGTTCTGTTTTGAACGCAATACCACTGCAGGGGGGCCAGTGGAACATGGAGGAAAAGCATTTTCATATCAATGCGTTAGAGCTCAAGGCTGCTTTTCTCGGGCTTAAAGCCCTTATTAGCGACATAGAAAACTGCCATATAACTCTTATGATGGATAACACCACTGCAGTAGCCTATATTAGAGAACAAGGTGGATCAAGGTCTGTGGTTTGTAATCAACTAGCCCTTGATATTTGGGCGTGGGCTATTGAGCGAAAAATACATATCACTGTTTCTTTCATTCAGGGGTCACTTAACACAGAAGCAGATAGGGCCAGTCGGGTATTTAAGGAGGAGATGGAGTATAAATTCAAACCCGATGTGTTTCAAAGAGTAATGGCCCATTTTTCCTTCACCCCGAACGTTGATCTATTTGCCTCGAGATCAATTTCGATTTCGGTTTTATGTCTTTTCCCCTTTTTGCATTATAAATAAGGTTCTAAAAAGATTATTGCGGATAGAGCAACTGGAGTGCACATTGTACCCAAATGGACCATTCAAAGTTTTTGGCCGATGGCCATGAAACTCTGTATTAAACCTGGTTATATTATTCCCAGGGGCCAGCTGCTACTACCATCCAACCCAGCGAAGCGGCACCCCCTCCACCAAAAGCTTCAGTTGGTAGCATTGATGTTATCCGGGGATCAATTGAGGAAAGACAGTTGTCAGACAGCGCAGAAATTAATTTTAAATACCTGGCGACCATCCACAAATAAACAGTATTGCGAACAGCTTAAGAAGTGGATAAATTACTGCCAACAACGTAGCATAAACCCATTTATCACAACGGCGGATAATGCTCTAAATTTCCTTGCTTATTTGTTCTCTACTGGGGTTGGATACAGCACCATTAACACTGCACGTGCAACGTTATCAACAACCGTGACCCTGAGTGATTACCCGGAACAGGACTTCGGCAAGCTCAAAATAACAGCGCGTCTCATGAAAGGCATTTATAACAAAAAAACCTGCTTTGCCACGGTATGTGCACACCTGGAGCGCTAATGAGGTGCTTCGTTATCTATCGAGTTTTTCTGATTTAATACTTAAGACATTAACATTAAAACTGACAATGTTGTTGGCGTTAATCTCGGCGCAGCGCCTCCAAGGTATAAAGTGCTTGTCGCTTTCTGCTATTCATATCACAGAGAAAGCGTGTATATTTTACTTTCCGTCTCCGTTAAAAACCTCCCGGATTGGCAAGCATCAAGTCCCATTGGTTATTGATATGTTTCATAATATTGAACTTTGTGTATACAGGCATGTTCAAAAATACATAACTATGACAAAGGGTCTACGGAAAGATGAAAGTCGACTTCTTGTTAGGTATTCTAAACCCTATAAAGCTGTCACTGTAGACACTATTAGTCGGTGGATTACAACAGTTTTGAAACTTTCAGGTGTTAATATTGCTAAATTTTCAGCACATTCCACGCGAAGTGCTACAACTTCAAAAGTTGAAAAGGGAGGGGGTGTGCCAGTTGATGCAATATTGTTGAAGGCTGGATGGGCCACAGAAAATACATTAAGAAAATTTTATAGAAGGCCTGTTTCTATTAATAGCAGCACTTTTGAACAAGAAGCGTTGAAAATCAATTGACCTCTGTGTATATGTAACTAGCAGGCATATGGTTATAGAAAATTTAAAAAAAAAACGAAAAGAACCACATTGTATTTCTCTTGAGTTTAATATAAATGCTAAAGGACAAAAACCGCCCTCGTATAGGCTTTCAAATCTACTGGGAATCTGCTTGTCACGTGACATGACAAGCGAGGAGAAATTAAAAATTAACCGAGGGACTTACCTGAAGGTTGATTGGAATTTCTCCGAGCGTCATGTCACGTTGACAAGGATTCACAGGCCTCACCCTTCAATATAATTTTATTCGAGCACATTAGCATACACTTCATTTTGGCATTTCAATTGTGAAGTCTGGATGCTAGGCTGTCTATCTCTGTGATTCCTTGTTAACGTGACATGACGCTCGGAATATTCAGAATCAACATGCAAGTCAGTTCATTTCCAAACTATCAATATTACTAAATGCTGATACGCATTCGGTGCAATTTGTAGCTTTTCAATGACAATGACACAATATTTGGTAATTTTCATGTAAATTGATTTAATAAACTAATCCAAAAACAAAGACATATATTTTATCAACATTTATTCTATATAATATTGCAAATTCTGATGTCATTCAGAGAACACAATTTCATGACTTATCGCTCATATTTAAATGTCTTAACCACGATACCAGTGCAATTTTTTCTTGTAGATAGTTTTTATTAAAATACAGTTGATTATTGTCATGATAATCCCTGCCGTAATGGTGGATCCTGCAGCAGCAGATCAGACCGCTTTGAATGTTCGTGTATGGCCGGGTTTACTGGAGACAACTGTGAAACAGGTGCGATGAACTATTTTTTTAATTAAATGCTCTGCTTATTAATCATATCACAGACACGAAAGCTAAGGCTTTGTTTTTCGGAAATGGGCTAGAGTAGATTGTGTGTTATAATTTTAACACCTTATCACAAAATCATCTATTTGTAGATTTGATTTATAATTATTAAATAGGATTGCAAAAAAAAGACGTAATTGTATTTCCTATTCATCAGTGAAGCTAAAACAAACATTTGAGTTGTTCTGTGATCTCAAATTGTTCACAAGGAAACTTATGTAATTATGCAATGATACAAAATAAAAGCAATTTCAACAGAAGGTTTCTAATTTAACTAAGAAAGGAAGGAGGCAAGTAAATGTTGTACGTTCTGTACATTCCGTTCATTTTTCTCTGTTTCAATATTTTATCAACATTTATTCTATATAATATTGCCAATTCTGATGTCATTCAGACAACAAAATTTCATGACTTACCGCTCATATTTAAATGTGTTAACCACGATACCAGTGCTATTTTTCTTGTACATATTTTTTATTAAAATACAGTTGATTATTGTCATGATAATCCCTGCCGTAATGGCGGATCCTGCAGCAGCAGATCAGACTTTGAATGTTTTGAATGTTCGTGTATGGCCGGGTTTACTGGAGACAACTGTGAAACAGGTGCGATTAACTATTTTTTTAATTAAATGCTTTGCATATTAATCATATCACAGACACGAAAACTAAGGCTTTGTTTTTTCGGAAATGGGCTGGAGTAGATGAGCGAGTTGTAATTTTAACACCCTATCTCCAAAAGCATCTATTTGTAGGTTTGATTTATAATTATTATTTTCATTGGTGGGGAAGGCCGTGGGAGGTTTGGTTGGAGAGAGGCCGTACAAACGTTGTGTACTTTATTGTTGTAAGCTCTGCGTCAGATGTGTTGAGCGACTTATTTAGAATTAACAAAGAAACAAATTAGCAAGAAATATACTTAAAATTAATTTGTATCTTTGATGTTTCTATGTAATGTTATAATGTAGTAAAGAAAACACAGAATGATGTCTCTTTGATAAAAAATATGGCAGCTTCAAATAAGTTGAACATTGGGCAGAACATCGTGTGGTATTTTTTTATACAAGTGACGGATGAGATCGGTAAAATAGTTTATGGTGGAAATGTTACCACTTTGATTTTGGTTTCTATTTACGGTTTGGTTTGCAGTATATTGCAGCACTTTCAAACTATCAACACACTGATATACATTATATGACCGTCTTACTGAAACCACTACAAGTGTCCGACAGACACAGCTGTTAACACTAAATATGAAGTGCAGAAATTGCATAAGAACTTTTTGCAAGGACATATCCTGCTGAGAAAACATTATTTATTTACTATTTATTCTGATGATATTCTGATGGATCGTGCAGAAACATGTCAGGGTTTTGGACATTTATACCCAGTCAGGTATAGGCTGCAGGGTTTGGGCTCGGGGTATTCAGAATTAACATAAAAGTTTATTTATTTAGAAACTATGATTAATATCGCTAGCTTGTGATGCGTGCTTGGTGATATTCGTAGCTTTTAAATGACAGTTACAAAATATTTGGTAATATACATGTAAATTGGTTTGACGAATTTATCCAAAAGACATATACCAATATTTTATCAACCCTTATTCTATATAACTTGGCCTATTCTGATATTATTCAGCAAACAAAAGACGTTCTTTAGCTAATCATTTGCATTTCAATGTGTTAACCATCATGCAAATGCTATATTTTCTCACACATTTTTTTTATAAAAATACAGTTGACCATTGTCAAAATAATTTCTGCCGTAATGCGGGTCGTGTAACAGCAGATCAAAACTCTTAGCATGTTCGTGTATAGCCGAATTTACTGGAGACAACTGTGAAACATACAAATTTTTTAAAGAAAATGCTCTGCATATAGATACTATCACTGACACGAAATTCATGCCTTTGTATATCGGAGTTCATTGGATTTAACAAATGTGCTTTTATCTCTAAAATCATCTGCTTTAGGTTTGTGTTTGAAAATTTGTGGTCTAATTGAGAAAAAATGCAAATGCATCATTTGAATTGGAATTAATACACAATAAAATGTATTTATTTGGTTCTATTATTACATTCAGAAGTCACAGATGAATCAACAACATCCACAGTACAACAACATGATAATGACAATGAAAGAAACAGCATGCCAGATGATGAAAGAAAAATAGGTGTTTTCTTATATAAAATTTTGCTTTATTTAATTATCATAGAGAAGTAGAGGTTTAAATTAATCTAAAATTATAAAACCCCATGTCTCATCTTGCAGCTTGCTATAAGGTTTTGTAGATTTGGTAAAAGTAAAAACTCGTTTTTGAAATAAGCAAACAGTTTGATCGGGCAGACTGTTGGCGCTGTTCAACTAGAGCATTGTTCTAGTAATTCCAATGTCCTGGTTCGATTACGGTCAGGGTTCGCAAACAGAGTATTGACTTTCCCTCTGATTGCTTCAGGTAGTCGAATGCAGTGGATTAGATCACCTATCAGGAAATTCAAAATGATCGCCCATTGACTCTTTCTGCCTTTCCATTTACTTTCAATTGATACATGTTTTTTGGCAATTACAAAATTATGTTTCTTATAGTTTTCCAAACTGTAAATGAAACATTTAAATATTATTATGCTTGATACCAATCAGCTAATATGTGCTTTAAGTATCTAAATAAATATAACATTTTTAAATTTAATTTTAGAATGGTGCTTGTATCGGGTTGGTTATCACATTTCTTACTAAGCTTGTATAAAAATTAAAATTTGAGTTCAAATTAATGATGAAATTGACTTTCTTACAGATCCAAATACAGGTATTATTGGAATGGGTTGTGTCATTGGTCTGCTCATTCTCACAAATACATTCTTTATATTTCTTCTTGTGAAACGGTAGGTCTATATTTTAGTATATTTTTGATGATTGAAGAATCCTAAAAAGATTATAATCTACTTATAAATATATGCAATCTCTCAAGGGTGCAGCCATTAAAATGGCAAACCTGCTATATTTTATTTTTGTATAGCTAGTTAATTCAGTTAGAAAACATTACTGTTATGGTTTGCTGAAACGTTAAATGACAACTAATGAACATTGGAATATAAAAGTTTTGATCAGCCAGGCATAATATCTGAGAAAATATCAAATCTGATAATATAATTCATACTCTATTGAGATCTCTTTGCAATTATGACTTACAGAAAATGTCGAAAATTCAAAAAAGATACTCAGCAAACAGCTGTGGATGCACCTGCTTCAGGTGATGAATACTCGTATATCACAAACCACACTCACTCAGCTACAGCTGTCAGCATGGTTGATGTCCACGTGAGCGACGACCTTCAACACAAGGGAGGTAATAGTAATGAAATCTGTGAACGAGAGTCAGAGGCATACCAAAAGCTTCACGTGTACCAGAACTAAAAGGAGTATAAAAGCTGACATGGATACCGTACACGTAAACAAAATCTATGAAAAGACCTGAGGTAGAACTATATATATGTGAATAACAGTGTGACTGCCACAAAGACTTTATGTATTGATAGCTGACTTACTTATTCGCTGTAAGACATATACATCGTATAACATTTGCTGGCTTTTAGGAAATATTAAGCATTTAACTGACTGATAATGAAACGCATGAATTAATACGAGGTATACCAGAGTAGTCACCAGACTTCAGTTTTCTCTTGAATGCATATCCTTCATTACGTTCAAACGTGATTGTGTTTCATTCAAAGCGAAGCCTCTGAGAAGAACAACAATACATTTATAGAATACACTGAATTTTTTTACGAATTAAATGCTACATTCAAATGCTTTACTTCTACTTTTGTAGTATCTATTTGTTTTCTTTCCTGATTTGTTTGAAAGAGTTGCTAATTAAAAGAAACAAAATATAATTTCTCAGTAATTTATTATTTTTCGTTTTGCTCACATAGTCTGTACACTTTTTGAATTATCTTGAAATATCAGTTTGTATTTGAGGACGAAGGGGTGCATATAAATCAGATGATCCTTACTCTATTCAAGTAATACTGGTTTTATTATTCCCGAGAAAATACATTCTAAAAGACAAACTGTTATACAATTTTTACATTAGATTGTTCTGTCTTACATATATTCTTGATAATATTAAAAAAACCAAAGCATCTAAAATAATGTCTGAATTATTATCTAATTTGTTTATATGTAACATTTATAATATATCAACGACTTTTCATGTACAAATATTAGACAAGAAGCAACTAAAATGACTTTTGCCTGTGGGAATATTCAAATTATTCCGTGCTATATTTTGATAACAAAAATGTAAACCTGCCAATGTCCGAAGAGAGGATTTTAATAAGTTAGGAGCCGATGTTCTTATTAGACCACATAAAAGAGTGTACATTTTTGTCTTCTTTATTCACCGATATAACGGAATAGTTTATTGGTTTTGCATTAAATATAAACTGCTATAAACTAAAGTACTATAATTTTTGTGTATTTGCACAATGAAGTTGCCTCAGGTGCTCAAATATAGAGCATGCTTTATTTGACCTTAGTAATACCAAACCGACTTGGTGGCATTTTCCCATAAGAGCTGGCTTTCTTTAACATTCAGCTCTAATTGCGGAAGTTATTCTCCACTTTAAAAGATGAATAAGTGGAAGAATAAGCTAATGTTAAGTAACGTTACTTCCGTATTGGTATTGGTAGAAAACTGCATCAATCAATTTTACTGGCATTATATGGGAGATGAAACAAATAATAACACTACAAGAATGTTGTGTGTTTGCAGAGGACACAAAGATCTAAACATACTGTTGCAATCTTAGTCATGACTACAATCAAGGCATTATTCAATTTACTTTCTGCAAATGCAGCTAATGTTCGGCTGAGAATTACCTTTTCGCCTGTGCCCAAGAGAATAGTCCATCTTAAAAGATTGTTAAAATTAAATGAACAGCTACAATTTTTTTACTTCACCATGTTAAATCAAAACAACTGAATATTTCAACTGAAAGTTCTAAAACTTATTGTGTACAAGAACCTTCTTTCTGATATAATAGTAATTAAACATCAATAATAAAACGCGGTCATAACAGCAAAATTCCGTATGGCCTTACTAGAATTGGAAGTGTTATTTTTAAGCTTCTTTTCCTCATACGTCATAATGAAATGGAATAATGAAATAGCAAGGCGCAAAAATAAAATTTAGCTAGATTGATATTGATTACTATGAGGTAGTCAGGTGAAAATGTTCCTACTTTATACACACAGAACTTGCTTATCTTAGCTACTAGCTACATAAAGTCTGTATACACAGCATAGGTATTTTGAAAAGAAAGGACAATGTTGAATGTTGATTGCTTGGTAAAACTAAATATTAATATAAAAATTTTTATGTAATTATTGAAAAACACTGGTTGTTTTATTTTAAAAGTTCTGGAAATGTATCTGGGCTGTTTGAAGTCTTACTATCCTGTGAGTGGCACAGGTAATTGTAAATTCAACCTGTTCTCCTTTTCGCTCATCATAGAAGATGTCTATGGCGCCCAATAAGGCATTCAAGGCGTCTAATTAAACCTTAGCTGAAACCTTTTAATAACCGAAAAATCGTGCGATAAATATTACGTTATAACCAACGGTTTATATTTTTAATCGACAAATTGGTTTTGTGTGTCGAACTTTCTCCAACTTTCTTGTTAGATTCTTATTTAAAGCTGTTCACATCAGAATTCATACTTTAGCTATTGACAACATAAGAGTATGATTACAATAATCAAAATACAGACAATTAGGATGTTTGATTCTGTTCATAGTTCATGAAATAACTACTTGATCTAGAGCGATATATACTAATAAACCGATCTTACTCACGTTATTTAAAGTCTACATCACGTTGCTATTCAGATGATATGTATTCTACGACAGACTGCCTATATAAATAAAAGCTATGAATTCTTTCATAATATAATTAAAACATTGTTCTTAATTTTAGCTCTAACTGACAATATTTTTGCTCTTTATTTTAAGCTGTTTCCCATGGCGTGAAATTCAACATCTTGAAATTAACTAGGAAGAAGTCTTTGTTTGTCAAATAAAGTGTAATTTTCTCAAATTATACCGAATATCGCTACTTCTAATTCTACCCATTTGAAATAAGAAATTAGGATTACAGTCATTAATAAATAAATTAACTCACTTTTTAGACAAGTGCTACCTTTCATTCTCCTTGTTTAAGCTAGAATGATTTTGAAATCAAAAGTGAAGATAAATAAAGAAATTGTCAAAAAGATTATGAAGTAGTCTGGCCCAGAACATTCAATATCAAAAATGGCGTAGGGAAAAAAGCAGGTATTCTGTAAATTTTTTGGTTTAACAATTTCATGGGAAATTGGTCTATGCACATTTCATTATATCCTGTTAATTCAACCAAGAGTAAATGCTGACGTAACAGCTCTTGTAAACATCTGAAGTTTTCTGAAACTGCTGCGGCGTTAAATCTGTCATTATTTTATTTTATTATTTTATTATTTTATTAATGAATGCAATACTGAGGCAGAATCTTTCAGTTTATACCAGACTGTGCCACTATATTTTCCCATCAACCAAATGCAGTAAAGTTGTTCTTATTTTAATATTTAATTTAACCTTTAAGCAGAAAATTTAACGCGTTATAAAATTTCCTTAAATGGGTAATCATTAAATTTGACAAGCGCAATAAACCGACTATCTGTTACCTCTAACCGTATTTAATCTCTTGACTTAATTGATCACCAAATGTCATCTGTTGACACAGCTTTTAGGTTTAATATAATTAAACCTGTTATAGAATATAATACTCAAGTTGGGCAATTAGCATCTAATTAGGGTAGAGCGATGAAGTAATTGATTTCATGTCTTTGTGTTTTTATTACCCATGTCTGTTCCCACTGAGAACAGTTGAATAATAACTCAATTGAATTAGTTCGTAGTAAGTTGGCATTTTTTATGGTATAATGAGCTGACGCGTAGTTTGGTGTAGACAGATTACTCTGCAGTTTGATAAGAGCAAGAGAAATAAACACAACAGAAAAGAACGCGAAGTACTGTCCTTTAATTAAGGCCACTATTGGCTACCTTATTAATGGTGCCGTGACTGAGGATCCAAAAAAGGCAAAATAACACACAAAGGATATTTAACGCAAAAAACAAATAAACAAAAAAGAACCATCAAGAAACATTTGCCAGGTTGCTATTGACCACGGAGCAGAGGGCCAGCCCAACAGCAAAACGGGGCACAGCCAAGCCTCTTGAAAATATATGAGGGCAGCCAAGCTGTTGACCAGATAGAAGGATAGCCAAGTTGTTGACCATTTAGGAAGATAGGCAAGCCAGAACTTAAGGAGCAATGGGGACCACGAACACCATGAACATTCTGTCAGGTAAGTACCGAACTTTCGATGGGATATCGTAACCAGCAAACGGGTCAATGGGGAACAACTATAAGTCAATAACATAAGAGCAAAACAACCACAACAGCAACAACAACGGTAACAAACAACAAAAAGGTTGGAGTGCACTAAAACAGGGTATTAATACGGGTTCTGAAACACAACAACAAGAATGACAGCAGATAATATTAACCCGAAAACACACACCTTCCTATTTCTTTCAATCCCCTACAAATTTGCAAGGTAGCTGCAAATCCATGCAGCTGGAATTTAGGGCTCAATGAGACCTAAAACAAATACAGAGAATTTGATGGAGAGAATTCTCGCAAATTTAAAGAATGGTTAAGGAAGGCAGAAACAGCCGGGGCTACAGTAGAAGCGTCTGGCGATCCGTTTAAGGAATTTGCCTTACAAACCTTGAAAGAGGCAGCGGCGGATTTTATCGACAGTATTTTGACCTTAAATCCACAGATTTCCTGGCAAAATTTAAAAGAAGTTTTTAATACACCAGTTTTCAGATACGGAGGACAGCTATTTTGCAAAACAAAATTGAAGTTAATCTCTCAGAGAAAAGGGGAAACTATTTTTCAGAGAGATTTTTCTCTTTAGCAGAGGAAGTGTACTCAGGCGAGGAATCCTTTGATAAAGAATGTATTGGTTGATGCTTTGATCGAGGGGATACAAAATGACGAAGATTGATAATCACAGACCCAAAAATTTGGCAAAGTAGCCTTTAAGGAGCAGGAAGACACAAAATCTTATGAAATTAGGCGCAGGGTCGAAGAACCAATCAAAATCAATCAAGCACAATCTGAAAAACTTGACAGACTAGAAAAATTAACAGAAACCATGACTGATTTGGGAACTAAAATTTACGAAATCCTTGCTCTTCATATACAAAATAAAAAACAGTAACAAAAAGGGAATCCACCAAAATCACCAAGATTCGAGAGGACTCCAGATAACAAATAATTTGCTGTTACTGCAAAAAGATAGGGCATAAATAGTCTGAATGCAGACCAAGAAGATTCAATTAACAAAAACCTTTAAACCAAATACATCCGATAAACACAGAACCGGTATTTCGGACCCAGGCCATGATGACATAGATAATGAGAACAAAAATGATGACACAGGTAGCCAGAGCAAAAGTTGTCTTTTAAGTTTTGGGGAATTAAATTGTAAATTTCTTTTGGATACAGAGGCAGACAGAACTCTTTTGGCTAAAGACATTTACGAACTACAAGCGAATTTCGCTAGCGAAATGCTAAACACTTGACAAAAACTAAAAAGCAAAAATACTTCCTTCAGTAGGTTATTTCTTGAATAATATAAAGTATTTTACAACATGCATACAATGGCCCCCAGACATAAAAACTGGGGGCAATTTATGGAATTTGGGGGACATCGCAACCCCATCGAAAAATTTAGCGTGCCATTTTCTGAAACTGGGAGCCATGGCCCCCGCCAGTTGGCCACTTACGTTAACTTAAGCAGGGGACTGATAATTAAGAAATATTAAAAGTCATAAAATTGGGTATACCAAGTATCTCAGTCACCAGCAGGTTTATTGTTGAACAAATTGAATGGTTACTGGGAGAATGACACTTGGCTTATTATCTGTTACAGGAGTTTGAGTCTTCCTCTTTCTGTCGGTCACACGACACGGACAACAAGGAATTTACTTCGTACAGCAAGAACCGATATACAATAGTTGGCTAGTCAGATTCACTATAGACTTGGAACCATATGCCGAGCAAATAGATCATATTAAACGCGAACTTTTAAGTTTTAGTAAAAATTTCCAAAACATTGTTCGAAGTAATGCGCAAACACGTAATACTAGGCAGCAGGATACAATTGGTAGTTTTGAACTGAAAATGCAAAAGAACGTAATTCGAAGGTGAATTGAATAGGATATTTAAGCAATTTTCTGATATAAAATTACTTTCAAATAGCGATCAACAACCACGAGAGAAACGAGATCTCTTACAATTTGTTGGAGATCTAATGAGTTCTTTATTTAAGACAGCGGCCAACAAGGATCTAAAGCGATAAAATTGCCTAATCGTCCGTGGGCATGATAGGTAAAGCAATAAACATACGAAATTTGTTATGTAAAACAATAACAATATGAAATTTGTTATCCTCCCTCTTTACTAAAGGATGTAAGAATTTATAATAGGAGAGCATGTCAGCTCCTCGTAAATCATAGGGTGAGCGCATATTTTCCTTACCAATTTTTTAAACAGGGGACACTAAGATTGAAGCACAGTTGCAAATAGAAAGGGAGGTTGAGTTAAATAAACTGACACCAACAATTTAAACAGAACTGGAAATTTGTTTTATAAAATGAAGGTTTAAGATTCTTTTCTAAATAATAATCATTCAAAATTGGGAAAAATTTTGGATGTTATTTTAATATATCTTCAATCTCTGATGTACTGCTTCAAAAACTCGTCTGCTACAACAATGCTACCAAAAGAAAAGGAGGATCTAAAATGGTTTCAACTTGCTATTTACGTATGTAAAGGTATTATTGTGACACTTTTGCTGCTGTGTTGTCTATACATGTGTGTGGTAATAAGATCCTTTAATTGTAATACAAATTTAAATTTCGATTACGGTGTTGCATCCTGCAATGAGCCTTCTCTGGTGGATCCTCTGCGTTCTACTAAGGAAGGCCAGTTCGGCACAAACCGTTATGACACCGACCACAGGCGGAAAAGACAGATGAAAGAATGAACCAATAGTTCGGTTCGTTAGGCCAAGCGCCATTTAAGTTAACATTTATAATTAATGAATTTATATATTAAATTAAGTGATACCGATTCCAATAATGTCATTTCAAACTTGGTGTAATATTGAATATATTGAATATAGCGTAGATTTAGCACATTTTATTATAACGTCTTAAGATTTAAGATTTATGTATTAATATTATTTGATCATTTCAAGGATTATTAGTATATCGAGAAAATTAGAGTTATACCGTTTTAAGAGTAAAAATTGTAGATTAAAAGATATTTTATCATGTGTAGATTAAGCGTCATTTCTTAATTAGCTTTTGTGTTGTCGCTTCACCAGTGTACTTACAATGTTGCATCTAAAGGATTTGTCACTTACCTAAATCACTCGATGACATTTCTTGGCTGTTTAATATTGATCAAGGAAAATAGTGCTGATGCGTAAAAATACAGGTTAAATTAAAGTTGCTCACAAGCAATTTTGTAAATAACTTGGGAATTTGGGAGGGCAGGATTTGTAGTAAAATTGTGCCTAATTGAATATTTAATTTAATGTTTATTCAGAAAAATGAGCGTGTGATAAAATTCCTTTAAATGGGTAATCATAAGTGCAATAAACCAGCTATTTGTTACCTCTAATCGTATTTAATCTCTTGACTAAATTGATTCTCAAATGTCAGCTGTTGACACAGCTTTTAGAGTTTTAATATAATTAAACACTCGAACAATAACTCAATTGAATTAATTCATGTTAAGTTGTCAGTTGATGTATTTTTATGGTATAATGAAATGACGCGCAGTTTGGTATATAAGAAAAACGATTTCACCTCGTTAGACAGATTACTCTGAAGTTTGATAAGAGCAAGAGAAATGAACACAACAGAAAGGACGCGAAGTACTGCCTTTTTGTTAAGGCTATGTTATGCCATAACTCATAAATATGGATGAATCAATACAAGTCATTCAAATGAGAGCTATATCTTACAACACTTACGCTTTAAAAGAAATAAAGTTGTGCATACGAACCTTCTAACTAAATACAATGCATGCATAGATGTTTGTGTAACGATTAGGAGGGCGAATAAGCGCACACAATATTTCCTGTTTTTATGGCCGTTACGGCCGTTACACCTTTATATTACAAACCATACAGAAACAACACCGGCATTTGTGTGCGGAAGTTCTTACGTGCTTTCCTGATTTGTACTGTGTACAGACTATTTAATACATATGAATTTAATATATAGCGTAGTACATTCAAGAATATGAAACAGTTTTTAAAGCAAGCAGTGATTTGTATCAGTTAGTAATACAATTATTTTGGAACATTTCAGGAGTTTTAGACGGACAAAGGCAGGTATGTAACAGAACAAGATGCAACTGTCAAGACAATGAAATCTATCTATCTATCTATCTATCTATCTATCTATCCATCTATCTATCTATCTATCTATCTATCTATCCATCTATCTATCTATTTATCTATCTGTCTATCTATCTATCTATCTATCTATCTATCTATCTATCTATCTATATATCCATCTATCTACCTACCCATCTATCTATTTTTCTATCTATCTATCTATCTATCTATCTATCTATCTATCTATCTATCTATCTATCTATCTCTCTATCTATCTATCTATCTATCTATTTAGTTATCTATCTACATTTATTCTCTCTCTGTCTCTCTCTCTTTCTCTCCCACTCTTTGATTGTATTTTTACCTATAGCTATGCCAATGATATGATTCAACATTTTTTGGCCTTTTGCAGTGTGTATCTTCATTCCCAGGTTTCACAACCTTTATAAGTTTAAGGTACAAATATCTGTCCGTGAATATTTATATTTCTGTTTCATTTAGCAATAGCTAAATGGCTTCTTTTAGCGCACATATAGGTACACATTTCATCATGTTATTGCATACATAACTTGATACATGGACATTCGTGGAAAGGAAGTTTATAAATGTATTTTATATTACTAATATTAATAATATTTATAACATAATATTTTAAAATTAGATATTTCTTTCAGAAATTTGCAGTGTACCATTAGCAAATCATTTCTTGGAGTGGCTTCGAATGAGGACATTTAGGTATTACTCTTTATTTTTTATGATACTATTTTTAGTTTTTTAGGTTATATACAACATAAGATAAGTAAGAAATAGTGTTAGCTACACTTGATAAATGACTAAATATAAAGTCTATTTAGTGATGCATTATCAAAAATACATTCTATCTGGATACAAACTCGGAATTCCTGGAATTCTGTTCTTGAAATTTCACTGTTGTTCTGATAACACCTGGATTTGTAATATTTATATATGAATCAAGTAGAACCGATATAATTGTAGGTGCATGTTCATGGTTAGGGCAGAGTGAGATTCATAAAACCTCAATAATGCATTCAATAATTACAGATATAAGGAACAACACCATCGCTATGATATTTTACCTTTGAGGGCAGGCTAAATTATATTATATCATTAAAATACAGCTTTGAAACTGAAAATATGCTAATACAGGTTTAAGAATTAAATTGCATAAGCAACCTCATTCAGATAAATGATGCACAAATAATTCAGCAATAGCGTATGAAACAATTTATTTCAATAACGACGGTGATGAGGAGAATGGCACCAGCAATACCAATAAGGATATTATTGTTCCTACTACGCATTCCACTGTGTTATTGTAGTAAGTATAAGTCAATACAGTTCCTGTGTAAAAACACATAAAAACACCATGTTAATTTTCAAGTAAACTTCTAAAGTCATGATTCTTGATCATTTTTTAAATATCAAAGAAGAAGTACAACGATATTTATGCTGAGGAAAATTTTCGAAAAGTTCCACTTTTCCAATAGCATGTTTTTACTCCAATGGTGTTAAATATTGTAAGCCATGTATACTTTATTAGATACTATTGAATTGATTATGTTAAACTAATTAAGATTTTTTGCTATGTTAAAGATGACTGGTACAGTTGGGAAAGTTTTCGCTACTTCGTATCATCAGGACAAAATCTTAGTTATTCACAAGCTGAAAACGCATGTGCGTCTACCCACAGTGCACAGCTGACAAGCATATCGTCTTTAGATGAAAAGAACTTTTTGATACAACATCTCTCAAAGTATGGATGGTTTTGTCTGACCTTTCAAATAGTGAAATCTTTGTATTATTTAGTAGAGTTAGTACTTCATTTACAATGAACGCTGTTTTGACAATTAATAAATAAAACTGTTTCTAAAACGATTGTATTAATAACTACCTATTTTATGAAACAGTTCTACAGCAAATTACTGGATTGGAATTTGGATCAACCAATCAGATGCATGCAGCGATTGCTCCAATGTAGTCGTTAATGGCAATGTGCCCATGAGTTGTACAGCGTGTCGCAGAAAATGGAAATGGCTTGATGCTACGCCGATGAGTGAAGACCTGGTGCAGAGTGCGTGGAGATATAATGAACCTACGGGCGGCAAAAGTTGTGCAAGACTGACATACCAAAGTGGAAATCCGTTTGAATTTGCTGACACTGGGTGTGGAACCAACTATAACTTTATATGCAAACAAGGTTAGAAATACCCTAAACCCTTTGATCTATAGGTTTTTACTCGATGCAATTAAATATTTGGGAGTAAACGGCTAAGTAATAAATAAAGCAATCTCTGGAAACAAACTCTGACTTATTAAGTTAAGGATAAGGCACTTGATAATTTAGCAAATAAACCATGAGAAAGTAACATGAAATTGGTACATATACTGTTTCAAAAATTATATTTTGAGACGAAAACAAATGGATAACGTGTGATTATGTGTGCATTTACAATTAATCGATTAAACGGTAACACTTGTATAGAACAAGAAAAGTACAACTATGGTATTCTATGTTTGTTTCCACAACGTCCGAGGGAATACACGTAGTTTGTTTTAGAAAAAAGTTCACTCCATATGTGACGTGGTAATTTGAGAAACAAGTGTGCGTGCACTCGCTTTTAGAGCTGTTGTTTAAAGACTAAATCCCTCCATCAAAATGTGAAAACATCGTTTGTCCTGATTTTCGTCGTTTTGTGTAATTATGTACGACACTTTTACTTACCAAGGAATCGCGCCCAATAGATATATGGTTTCTTCTGTGCAGTTTGAATTCTGGCATAAAGCGCTTGATGCATTCATATGAGCACGTACTACCTACAAGCGTATATTAACTTCCAGAACAAACAGTTTTATGTTGCTTTGTAAATTGCATAACAAGAAACAGGTGATATTTGAACTGATTACAGACAATAAAAATTAGTTCACATGTCTCTGAAGTCTTCCTGCTGTCACTGTCGCTGTGTACTTTTAACCTAAAATAGCGAAAACGGTCATCACATTTCTCCTATTTCATATTATATTACGTCATTTCTTGGCAGCAGTGCGCCATTGTTTATTTTACACAAATTTGGTTGTATCCTGCAGTAAGTGTCAGTAACAGTCACTGCATGTGTAGTCAAGTAATAACAATGAAACTTAACATACATCAGGTTTTAATTAACACATAACAATATTCAAAACTTTTCATGTGAATATTTTTTTTTACAATTTCTAAGATTCACACCAAACTTTATTCGGGGAAATAAACATTAGAAAGAGTCAATTTGTGATACTTTCAAAATATTTTCAAGATGTTTATTGTGATATTTTTAACACAGCTGGCAATGTGTGCACAAGCAGCCCATGTCGAAATGGTGGAAGATGTGAAGTAAGAGAGCAAGGCTACACCTGCCTTTGCAGCAATAACTATGTCGGTACTAACTGTGAAACAGGTAAGTTTTTCCTTATTTTACCATTAACACAATCATTTTGGCCAAAACACAAGCACAACCCACAAAACTTCACTTGGTTTCTAATTTGAATAAAAGAAAAGAGGCAAATAAAACCATTTTTCACCACCCTCTCAAATACGTTTTTTCTGATGGTTTTCTGATGGATCGTGCAGAAACATGTCAGGGCTTTCAATGTTCATGCAGAGCCAAAGAAAGCCGAGAAAATTGTGGGACATGTTTTTGCGACTTTATTATCTATTGGCGAGGAATGTCGGATGGTTGAGTAGGTACGGTGTCAGTCTGTACAACTTCCTAAGTTTAAGGTTTCAATCGAGTTGTTCAGAATCAACATACAAGTCAATTTATTTAAAAATTATACATATTACCAAATGCTGATACTCATTTGGTACAATTTGTAGCTTTTCAATGAAAATGACATAATATTTGCGGAGCCAAAGATAGCCGAGAAAATTATAGGACATGTGCGATTCATATTTTTGCGACTTTATTTTCTATTGGCGGGGAAGGTCCGGTGGTTGTCTAGGGCTGGTGGTAGTCTGTACAACTTTCTAAGTGTAAGGTTTGGGTCGCGTTATTCAGAATCAACATAAAAGTCAGTTTATTTTCAAACTATGAATACTACCAAATGCTGATACGCATTTGGTGCAATTTGTAGCTTTTCAATGACAATGACATAATATTTGCTAATTTTCATATCAATTGATTTGATAAACTAATCCAAAAACAAAGACATATATTTTATCAACATTCTTTATTCTTTATAAGATCTCCTATTCTGATATCATTCAGACATCAAAATTTCATGACATATCGCTCGTATTTAAATATGTTAACCACGATGCCAATGCTATATTTTCTTGTTCAATATTTTTTTATCAAAATACAGTTGATTATTGTCATGATAATCCCTGCCGTAATGGCGGATCCTGCAGCAGCAGATCAGACCGCTTTGAATGTTCGTGCATGGCCGGGTTTACTGGAGACAACTGTGAAACAGGTGAGATTAACTATTTTTGTATTAAGTGCTCTCCATATTAATCATATCAGAGATACGAAAACTAAGGCTTCGTTTTCCATAAATGGGCTGGATGTGCGAGTTGTAATTTTAACACCTTATCTCCAAAATCATCTATTTGTAGGTTGATTTATAATTATTAGATAGGATTGCAAATAAGGACGCAAGTGTATTTCATATTCGCCAGTGAAGCTAAAACAAACATTTGAGTTGTCCTTTGATTTCGAATTGCTCACAAGGAAATTTATATAACTATACAAATGATTCAAAATAAAAACAATTTCAACACAAGGTTTTTAATTTAACTGAAAAAGAAAAGGAAGGAGGCAAACAAATTTTGTACGTCTTGTACATTCTGGTCGTTTTTCAAAATACTCCGTATATTCATTTTACAAACTAATCACTTTAGAGTAAATACTGTAGATATTTAAGAGCTTTTGTTTTGCATGTATATTACGATATATACATATATGACTATATATATATATATATATATATATATATATATATATATATATATATATATATATATATATATATATATATATATATATATATATATATATATATATATATATGACAATGGATATATATGCATATATGTATGGTCCCTGTTTCGGTGATCCCTGCGTGAATATTAGATCGAGCAGAAGCACATTACATTTCCTTCAATAGGCATGCTTATTGCATGACTTATCGCTCATATTTAAATGTGTTAACCACAATGCCAATGCTATATTTTTTTTATTTTTTTATCAAAATACAGCTGATTATTGTCATGATCATCCCTGCCGTAATGGAGGATCCTGCAGCAGCAGATCAGACCGCTTTGAATGTTCGTGCATGGCCGGGTTTACTGGAGACAACTGTGAAACAGGTGCGATTAATTATTTTTGTATTAAATGCTCCGCATATTAATCACATCACAGATACTAAAACTAAGGGTTTGTTTTTCGAAAAATTGGATGGAGTAGATGTGCGAGTTGTAATTTTAACACCTTATCTCCAAAATCATCTATTTGTAGGTTGATTTATAATTATTAGATAGGATTGCAAATAAGGACGCAAGTGTATTTCATATTCGCCAGTGAAGCTAAAACAAACATTTGAGTTGTCCTTTGATTTCGAATTGCTCACAAGGAAATTTATATAACTATACAAATGATTCAAAATAAAAACAATTTCAACACAAGGTTTTTAATTTAACTGAAAAAGAAAAGGAAGGAGGCAAACAAATTTTGTACGTCTTGTACATTCTGGTCGTTTTTCAAAATACTCCGTATATTCATTTTACAAACTAATCACTTTAGAGTAAATACTGTAGATATTTAAGAGCTTTTGTTTTGCATGTATATTACGATATATACATATATGACTATATATATATATATATATATATATATATATATATATATATATATATATATATATATATATATATATATATATATATATATATATATATATATATATATATGACTATATATATATGACAATGGATATATATGCATATATGTATGGTCCCTGTTTCGGTGATCCCTGCCTGAATATTAGATCGAGCAGAAGCACATTACATTTCCTTCAATAGGCATGCTTATTGCATGACTTATCGCTCATATTTAAATGTGTTAACCACGATGCCAATGCTATATTTTTTTTATATTTTTTTTATCAAAATACAGTTGATTATTGTTATGATAATCAATGCTTTAATGGCGGATCCTGCAGCAGCAGATCAGACCGCTTTGAATGTTCGTGCATGGCCGGGTTTACTGGAGACAACTGTGAAACAGGTGCGATTAACTATTTTTGTATTAAATGCTCCGCATATTAATCACATCACAGATACGAAAGCTAAGGGTTTGTTTTTCGGAAAATTGGATGGAGTAGATGTGCGAGTTGTAATTTTAACACCTTCTCTCCAAAATCATCTATTTGTAGGTTGATTTATAATTATTAGATAGGATTGCAAATAAGGACGCAAGTGTATTTCATATTCGCCAGTGAAGCTAAAACAAACATTTGAGTTGACCTTTGATTTCGAATTGCTCATATGGAAATTTATATAACTATACAAAAGATTCAAAATAAAAACAATTTCAACACAAGGTTTTTAATTTAACTGAAAAAGAAAAGGAAGGAGGCAAACAAATTTTGTACGTCTTGTACATTCTGGTCGTTTTTCAAAAGACTCCGTATATTCATTTTACAAACTAATCACTTTAGAGTAAATACTGTAGATATTTAAGAGCTTTTGTTTTGCATATATATTACGATATATATATATATGACTATATATATATATATATATATATATATATATATATATATATATATATATATATATATATATATATATATGACAATGGATATATATGCATATATGTATGGTCCCTGTTTCGGTGATCCCTGCGTGAATATTAGATCGAGCAGAAGCACATTACATTTCCTTCAATAGGCATGCTTATTGCATGACTTATCGCTCATATTTAAATGTGTTAACCACAATGCCAATGCTATATTTTTTTTATTTTTTTATCAAAATACAGCTGATTATTGTCATGATCATCCCTGCCGTAATGGAGGATCCTGCAGCAGCAGATCAGACCGGTTTGAATGTTCGTGCATGGCCGGGTTTACTGGAGACAACTGTGAAACAGGTGCGATTAATTATTTTTGTATTAAATGCTCCGCATATTAATCACATCACAGATACTAAAACTAAGGGTTTGTTTTTCGAAAAATTGGATGGAGTAGATGTGCGAGTTGTAATTTTAACACCTTATCTCCAAAATCATCTATTTGTAGGTTGATTTATAATTATTATATAGGATTGCAAATAAGGACGCAAGTGTATTTCATATTCGCCAGTGAAGCTAAAACAAACATTTGAGTTGTCCTTTGATTTCGAATTGCTCACAAGGAAATTTATATAACTATACAAATGATTCAAAATAAAAACAATTTCAACACAAGGTTTGTAATTTAACTGAAAAAGAAAAGGAAGGAGGCAAACCAATTTTGTACGTCTGTACATTCTGGTCGTTTTTCAAAAGACTCCGTCTATTCATTTTACCAACTAATCACTTTAGAGTAAACACTGTAGATATTTAAGAGCTTTTGTTTTACATGTATATTACGATATATATATATATATATATATATATATATATATATATATATATATATATATATATATATATATATATATATATATATATATATATATGACTATGGATATATATGCATATATGTATGATCCCTGTTTCGGTGATCCCTGCCTGAATATTAGATCGAGCAGAAGCACATTACATTTCCTCCAATAGGCATGCTTATTGCATGACTTATCGCTCATATTTAAATGTGTTAATCACGATGCCAATGCTATATTTTTTTTATATTTTTTTATCAAAATACAGTTGATTATTGTCATGATAATCCCTGCCGTAATGGAGGATCCTGCAGCAGCAGATCTGACCGCTTTCAATGTTCGTGCATGGCCGGGTTTACTGGAGACAACTGTGAAACAGGTGCGATTAACTATTTTTGTATTAAATGCTAGCATATTAATCACATCACAGATACGAAAACTAAGGGTTTGTTTTTCGGAAAATTGGATCGAGTAGATGTGCGAGTTGTTATTTTAACGCCTTATCTCCAAAATCATCTATTTGTAGGTTGATTTATAATTATTATATAGGATTGCAAATAAGGACGCAAGTGTATTTCATATTCGCCAGTGAAGCTAAAACAAACATTTGAGTTGTCCTTTGATTTCGAATTACTCACAAGGAAATTTATATAACTATACGAATGATTCAAAATAAAAACAATTTCAACACAAGGTTTGTAATTTAACTGAAAAAGAAAAGGAAGGAGGCAAACCAATTTTGTACGTTCTGTACATTCTGGTCGTTTTTCAAAAGACTCCGTATATTCATTTTACCAACTAATCACTTTAGAGTAAACACTGTAGATATTTAAGAGCTTTTGTTTTACATGTATATTACGATATATATATATATATGACTATATATATATGACTATGGATATATATGCATATATGTATGATCCCTGTTTCGGTGATCCCTGCCTGAATATTAGATCGAGCAGAAGCACATTACATTTCCTTCAATAGGCATGCTTATTCGGGTTTAGCAGAGAAGACTGTGGGACATACGAGATTAATTTTTTGTAATTTTGATTTTCATTGAGCGGAGAAGGTCGGGGGAGGTTCGGTTGGAGGGAGGCTGTACAAATATTATGTACTTTATTATTGTAAGCTTCGCGGGAGATGTGTGGAGCGACTTATTTAGAATTAACAAAGAAGCAAATTAACAAGGAATATACTTAAGAATAATTAGTATATATGCTGTATCTATGTGATGATATAAATTAGTAAAGAAAACACACAATGATGTCTTGTTGATAAAAACATTTCGTCTTCAAATAATTATTGAACACTGGGCAGAACATCATGTGGGATTTTTATACATGTGACCAGTGAGATCGGTGAAAAAGTATATGGGAAATGCTACCACTTTGATTTTGATTTCTACTTACGGTTTGTTTTGCAATACATTACCGCAATTTCAAACTATCAACATACCGATATAGATTTTATGACCGTCTTACTGAAAAAACTACAAGTGTCCTACAAACACAGCTGGTTTGAAAGTTAATAGTAAACAGGAAATGCAGAAATTGGATAAGATACATATCATCAATAATATATGTTTTTGCACTGACATATCCTGCTGATAAAACATTATTTATTTATTATTTATTCTAATGGTTTTCTGATGGATCGTGCAGAAACATATCAGGGCTTTCACTGTTCATGCAGAGCAAAAGCCGAGAAAATTATAGGACATCTGCGATTCATATTTTTGCGACTTTATTTTCTATTGGCGAGGAAGGTTGGGTGGTTGGGTAGGGCTAGTGGCAGTCTGTACAACTTTCTAAGTGTAAGGTTGGAATCGGATTATTCAGAATCAATATAGAAGTCAGTTTATTTCCAAACTAAAACACTACCAAATGTTGATAAGCATTTGGTGAAATTTGTAGCTTTTTAATGACAATGACATAATATTTGGTAATTTTCGTGTCAATTGATTTGATAAACTAATCCAAAAACAAAGACACATATTTTATCAACATTTATTCTGTTTAATATGTCGCCTATTCTGATGTCATTCAGAGAACACAATTTCATGACTTATCGCTCATATTTAAATGTGTTAACCATGATGCCAATGCTATATTTTTAAATATTTTTTTATCAAAATACAGTTGATTATTGTCATGATAATCCCTGCCGCAATGGCGGATCCTGCAGCAGCAGATCAGACCGCTTTGAATGTTCGTGCATGGCCGGGTTTACTGGAGACAACTGTGAAACAGGTGCGATTAACTATTTTTGTATTAAATGCTCTGCATATTAATCACATCACAGATACGAAAACTAAGGCTTTGTTTTTCGGAAATGGGCTCGAGTAGATGTGCGAGTTGTAATTTTAACACCTTATCTGCAAAATCGTATTTTTGTAGGTTTGATTGATAATTGTTATATAGGCTTGCGAAAAAAGAAGCAAGTGTGTTTTCTATTCATCAGTGAAGCTAAAACAAACATATGAGTTGTTCTGTGATTTCAAATTGCTCACAAGGAAATTTATGTAATTATGCATATAATACAAAATAAAAACAATTTCAACACATGTGCTTTCTGTACATTCTGATCGTTTTTCAAAAGGCTTTGTATATTCATTTTACCAATATATATATATTTTTGTATATATATATATTTTTGTATATATATATATTTTTGTATATATATATATACATTTTTGCTAAAAAAAACCAGTATTAGGGAAACCAAAAATTTAGGGAGACCAAAAGTAGGTCTCCTTAATTCTTAGCTTGTTTAAACGTTACGAAACTACATTGCAATCAAAAAAGGAATGATTTCATGGCATAGTGAATATAATATTCTTTGGTTTAAAATTAAATATGTGTGTTGACACTTGATAACAAGCTTTTAATTTGATCCTACTCTTTATACCTACTATAAATACAAGTGCCGCAAAATCAGCTTCAAGGAGACCAGAGAAAACTGCCATTTTTATTTAAAATCCGCTATATATTATGGATTTAAAACTATTATAGCAATCAGTATTTTTTCCTTATCTGTTCAACATGCTTACACATGGTTTAGCACGAAATTGAAGAAAAAGATAATTTAGCATGGTAAACATGCATTTTTTCAAAGAAACGAATACTTTAGAGCAAGATGCATTATGGCATAATAAACATTATGACGTAATAAAACGTATCCCTTCTTTATATATATATAATCTTTATATATATATATATATATATATATATATATATATATATATATATATATATATATATATATATATATATATATATATATATATATATATATATATATATATAGTGCGTAAACCAACTTAACTATGGAACTATGCTTCAACTTATACAAATCACTTCAAAGGGCATTTTGTATTCATTACTTTTTTGCCTACCAAAGTAATTTTAAGGAATTTAAATAACATTTAGCACTATTTTATGTTAATAATATAAAAATCTTGCACATATTCATGAAAAATATATGGTCTCCTTATTGCTGGTTCTAGGTGTATAAACAGACTTAAGTCGACCATATATACAGCTTGAAGAGACATTTTGCTTATCATTAATTAATACTTCAATTCTTTGCTTTCCAAAGTAATGTTGCAGAGTTTAAATGTCACGTAGCAATATGTTAACCTATAAACACGAAGCGTCTTGCACATATTTGCATGCAAAGTAGAACCAAATGACCCAGTCATTGGTAATATGTGCAAAAAATATCATATCTCATGGCTGTCGTACATGCGTATAACTTCTAAGCAATGCGTAAACATAACAAATAATAATAATAAACATAGGTTTAAAATAAATCTTTAAAAACACCCAACTAGTAGCAAAATATGCCACTTTCGGAGACCAACTATACAGAACATTAAACGACACATTTACGGAAACCCGGGAAATTCCGTGGTTTTAGCCAGGTCGCCTAAAATGCCATGGAAAATATAGAAAAAATCCATAGACCAACTTTTTTGTTCATTGTTTGCTACTTAATATGACAAGAAGAAAAAATCACCCACATTATCTGCAACGTGTAGGAACATTTTTTGGTAATTTTTGTCTTTCTTAACTCAAAGGTAAAAATATACAAATGGTCTGGTTTTAGAATAATATAATATATATATATATATATATATATATATATATATATATATATATATATATATATATATATATATATATATATATATATATATATATATATATATAGTGTAGGACAAGTGAAACATGTGAAATTCCACAGAAAGTATATGGGTCCTTTTTCGTAAGGCTGTCTTGTTACATGATACAGTTGCAACGTGAGAGTGTTTTGTATGTTACTCGTCTCAAACATGAAAGTCGAACCTGAGTTAAATCGACACAGACCGTAAACCAGCAGTATATATAACGGTATCAAACACACATGCATAAACACACACAAACACAATTACATAAAATGTTTTTCAGATAACTACATTTGTATTAATTATTAACATTAAGACATGTCCTGCAGGGTATGTAGTTAATCTAAGGTTTCCATATATAAGGCTTTTTTCACTTTCGTATAAGTCATTACCATTAAATGTAAACGATGTTAAATTCAAATTACGATTTTCTTTGCAAAAACCTTTGGATTATTTGTTCATCTTTATTCAACACAAATAATTGAAAGAAGCTTTTGGCATCTGTTTATATATTTGCTATGGTTGAGCTATTTCGGTATACCTTGGTGACAAGGATATTTGAATCAAGTTACAAAGTTCATTAAAATATTTAAGTATAAATAAAACATAAGTAGAGTCCAAGTAACTTAAGTATTATATTCACATAACCTTTTAGTTATTGATGCCTGTAGCAGCAACCCTTGTCAGAATGGAGGACAGTGTCAAGAGGTGGACGAAGGCTTCCTGTGCATGTGTCGTCAGTCGTTTACTGGGAAATTATGCCAATCCGGTGAGAAAGTGATTGCATTTTTACAATATTTTATCTATTATATATTTCTTTCTATCTATTTTATATATATATACATAGAGGGAACCATGCCTTATAAATAGCACTTAGGGAGACCAAAATATATATGTCTTTTAGCTTGTTATCGAGTGGTAACACACAAATTTAATTTTAAAACAGAATATATCATATTCACTATGTTATAGAATCATTCGTTTTTTGTTTCCTATGTAGTTTCATAACGTTTAAACACGCTAAGAATTAAGGAGACCTACTTTTGGTCTCCTTAAATTTTTGGTCTCCCTAATACTGTGGTTTTTAGCAAAAATGGTCCCCGTACTACTGGAATGACACTTATATATATATATATATATATATATATATATATATATATATATATATATATATATATATATATATATATATATATATATATATATATATAGATATATATATATATATATATATATATATATATATATATATAGAAGTGTCATTCCAGCAAAACGGGGACTATTTTTGCTAAAAACCACAGTATTAGGGAGATCAAAAATTTAAGTAGACCAAAAGTAGGTCTCCTTAATTCTTAACGTGTTTAAACGTTATGAAACTACACAGTAAACAAAAAACGAATGATTCTATAGCATAGTGAATATAATATTTTTTGTTTTAAAATTAAATTTGTGTGTTGCCACTTGATATATATATATATGTATATATATATATATATATATATATATATATATATATATATATATATATATATATATATATATATATATGTATATATATATATATATATGTGTGTGTGTGTGTGTGTGTGTGTATGTGTGTGTGTATGTTATATTTAATAATATTGGCTTCCTCATTGGATTTTGTTCCTATAATTGTTTGTATGTCATAAGTTCTTATAGGATAATGTTATGCTGCTTCTGCTGCTTCTAGATATAAGTTGAACTGCAAGAATATTCCATCGGCTTATAATTATTAACACAGCAATTTAAAAACATGATTTAGGAATGCATTTATCTGCATGTTATGAACGCAGAAGTCGCAAGTGATACACCAAGTCCAACAAAGGAAAAGAAGAAAGAACATCCGGCAAACAAACGTGCGTAGGACAAGGGATGTCAATAGCGTTGATAAGTTCTGATAATACTTTTGAAAACTTATCAGCCATCAATTTCTAAATAATGTACCCTTTGACCATTTTCTATTTACAAAAATAAAAGAAACGACTTTATACACGTTTAGCAGCCATCTCTATGAATGTAATTTTAACAGGAAAGATTGTGCTCTCATAAGAGTTATAATACAAGCACAAGATATTTATAATACAGGGCCATTATATTTTATGAATTTTCTGCTCACAGCTTTATTGATTGCTCTTATTGTTGGATCAATCTTAGCAGCAATCACCGTGGTGACTGCTGTTGTCCTTGTTGCTAAGTACAACAGACAGAAGTAAGTATCTCAGGTCTTATTTATTACAAATTAGCATTCTAATGGGCATAGAAATGTCGTGTGGTTATTACATTTTACTCGATATCTAACCTATTGATTACTGGACATTGCATGATGAATTTCAAAACGAAAAGAGTCATTACGGTAAAATGGCACAAAACTGAAAATGCATTGTGTGAAAAGGTTTCTAATTCAAGGTTATACTTACCTCAAAGTTGTGAAAAAAACGTGCATCTCAGGCCCTTTCCAATGCAACACAAAATACCTAAATGCTGTAATTTTCAAACAGCTATATAAATAAAATAAGTATAAAGAATAACAACATTTATAAGAGGAAAATACTTATGATTACATTTTTGGGTACTATTTTTGTTTGAAAACAGAAAAAGAAAGAATGCAGAGGAGAGCGAGAGACCTCGTGTATCGATGGAACTGGAGAATCGTCTCTCAACTCTTCCTAGAGACAACAAGCCGGTACTTCCGGTTAGCCCTAACAACGCCATAGCAACGAATGGTAATAACAACGATATCAGCCAGATTTGTTATCTTTTTATTGTTCTTTTTCTTGTTTTTTTTCTTGAAGTAGTATTCTGTAATTAATGCCCTCACACATTGCCACCGCATGATCAAAGCCTTTTATGATTGTTAATCATGTTAAGATTGTTAGCCACCAGTTAATTTGTTGTTATTAAATAGAAGACATTTTTCGAATTATTTGTTTTTAAATAAACAATTACATCTCTCTCCGAAATGTGAACTTAAGAATAAATCACTTTCTATTAAATTAATAAGCAAACTGATTAATGGATAAAAACTTTCTCAAACTACATAAATATATTACTCTTTTTCATTTCAAACTGATTAATGGATAAAAACTTTCTCAAACTACATAAATATATTACTCTTTTTCATTTCAAAGTGGGTGTTCATTGTCTTTTGATTATGTTTTGTGATATAGATGTCAAAATCAAACCAGCGGTTACCAAACAATCGGAAACTACTCCACCGAGTACCAGTGCATCACCAGAGCCTCTGTACTCTGTATCTGCAAAAGTTCGAAAGCCCAAGCTACCGTTGGATACAGCTGCAATGGCGGTAAAGCCGTCAATACTGCACCATCGAGGTACGGCAATTGTCATTGATAAAGTATCCAAGGTCAGAAAATATAACTAATATATAGATAAGGATAGCTGTATTTGAGAAATTTTATCAGTACTTTCAAAACTAGAAGGCGGTGAAGGCAGATGATTTGCATTTGTTCCAAGAACCTTAGAGATACTCATTCGGCAGTTTCGTAATCAAAACAATTATCCATTGAGTAGTCAGGCCTCAGCTTCGTTTCAAAAGCTACGAATAACCCGATTCATGATTTATTTGTGGCGCACGTTTTCTTTTTAGATGACAACTTCGCCGAAGAAGCAAATTAGTTCAAGAAAAAATGACGTTCCATTTGCAGGACTCAGCTTCCGTGTTGAGGGAATTTATTTTAAAGTTTATTTTATTTTAGTTTATTTTAAACTTTTCATCATGTGCCAAAATCTTTGAAGTTTGATTTTTAAGCTGTCAGTTTACATTGCTGAGTAAGATATGCTAAATGTATCCAAAGCTGTGCGCTAATATATTCAAATATTTTCTATCCTTTCAAACACATTTCCCTTCATTCGTGATCTCTAAAGTTTATGTTGTCTAATATCTCCAAGGCTCATTTATTATCCACTGGGTTACAAGTCTATTCAATTCATTATTGAGTGTTGAGTAAATTGATTGCTAAAGAACAACCGCAGGCGTTAAATATGTAGTGAGCCCTTCAGGAAAGAAATTTTTCCTGACTTTTAAATGATATTAAAGTTTTAGATGATATTAAAGTTAAAGTGATGAAATCATTAATTCACATAAGTTAACTACTGAAAACTGAGCATCTTTCCTTTCATTTTCTTATACGTTAACAACCTACAGTTTCTAAATTTATACTTTGCAACAACATGCTTTGCATATAGAAGTAAACTGTTTATTAATAACACTTTGGGAACTAAGTAAATGCAATTTTATAAACTATAGCTTGTCGATTTACGGAAAATCACTGCATTCATTTACGAAATATATCATTTATAATTATCAGTTGAGATATGTAATCGTGTCATAAATTTAGGTTAAAGTTTAAAAATACATCTGGCTTTAAATAAAATGCATATTTTAAAGTTATACTGAACACTGGCGAAAGGCTCTATAACAGACAGTTAGAAAGTTCATTTTCATTTTATATTATTGTGGTCATGGTGGCATTTTCTAGCTTTACTAATTTACTTTTTTTCTTTTAAACTTTAAACAACTATGCGGTTGTTTATGCGGTAACGCTTTAACCGTTATTTCAATTAATACAAATAAGAATGAAGACTTACTTTGTCCTAACTTTGAATATAGAAATAAATAAAACTATATGCTTCTTGCAAATTTGTTTTCTTTTTCTATTTCATCAACTACCTTCACTGACAGAGTTACAGCTTGTTGATGAAGTGTTTTATTATTCGCGACCTGTGTTAAAAATCCATTTTCTACGCAATATGACAACAAAGTGTGTTACTATGGTTCTGTACACAAACAATCTGATTGAATATTGACAAGAATAGCTAGTAGTAGTTTCTCTGCTCTATATACTACAAAGTCTCTTAATAGCTTCCACAGAGAGTCGTGTATTGAATTTGATTTGTGGAATTCAAATTCATTTCTGTAGAATCTAAGGAAACTTAGATTTCAACAGATATCTCTATATAAGATAAATGTAAAAGCAATTTAATTGTTTAGCATCTCATTAAAGTTCGTGGAGACTGTACTGCTCTCACATGTGAAGTGTCTTAGGTCAGGTATTAAGACAAGAGAAAGAGTGCAGAGTGTGTCCTGTTTGTCCGTCGTCAGTCCGTCGGTACATCAATTTGTTATTTTTTACATTAGCAAAAGGTTAACAAGTGTAACTACAGTGTGAATCTGTCTGTCAGTCTATATATAATGCTCTCATACAAGTCTTTTCGGTGGAAGTGTCTTATGGTTAGTTATATAGACAGAAAAGGCATTGACATAGTCGCAGCAAAGAGACTCTTCTCAGTAACATTAAAAAGCAAAAATTGCGATTTTAAATTAACTTATCACTGTTCTATACACTAACAAATCTAAAAATATAAAGTTTTAAGTACTGTAATAAGGTCCGGCTATTAGTGGTTTTATTGTTCCTCTGTTAGCTTGGGTCTTTCTATAGATTCATAGATCTACACTTTAAACCAAAATTTAAAAAAAAACACAGCAAAATTTTGATAATCTTTATTTTTTAAACCGAACCAGTCGTTGATGTTTAATGGACATAAGGCAGGACCCAAAGGGACTTAAGCTTCCAAACTTTGATGAAAACAAAGCTAATATGGATGTATGCATTCGACGATTTAACTGCCACACCACATCAAATGGATGCCAAGATGAACACTTAGCGACATATCTCAGTGCTTTATAACAAGGAAAAGCTTTGGAAGTTTCCACACATATGCGTGCTTGTGACGTCTTCAGGTATCAAAAGCTTAAATCGGAACTATTGAAGAGATATCAAATGACTGAAAGACGAATACAGAAATTGTTTCCATTCGGCAAAAAATGGAACGCAGCGAAATGCTGCGACAACAGAATCGGAGACGGATTAATGGACTCCATGATAGCTGAGAAATTGCTATGCGCTTGTCATCCTTAAGTGTCAATGTGCATCAGAGAAAGGGAGCTTAACGACTTGAGTGAAATATCTCACGCTGCGGAAGTGTACATGGAAGCCCACCGTGTTTAGCCAAAACCAGCAGATAGAAAGATACAGAGTAAACCAAAGCACACCTTTGTCAAAGACAACAAACGAGCGATGGTGTCAAGAATAAACAATCTATCACTTGTTTTTACTGTCAACAAAGGGGACTAAGGCAAATGAATGTCGTGCATAGGAAAGAGCTGTGACTGCTTAAGCTGCTGTTGTTATAACGCAAGAAGATTACAGTCCGGAGTCCGAATTAGAGAAACACACACTATCAACTATCAACACATCAAACAGCCACCAGTGCAAGAGTTGGAAGAGAAAGCTATATGAGCGATTACCAAACACGGGATGTACTAACGCGTTACCTTAAGATAAACACTTCATGCAACTTCCGCCAATGGTCATACAGTCAACAACACAGAGGATTAAGTTTAACGCTATACCGGATGAACTACCGCTTTCATCCGTAAAAAATTTAGTCAAACCGCAGAGGCAGCAATTTATCAACCAAAAGGGAAGATGCATTTCAGTGGATCAAACCGTTCGCATCGCACATTTTGCTGAATTGCATAATTAGTCTGCATTTTACGCATTCGACCGAATCCATGTACCTGTGTGTGCCGAAGTCCAGGACACGTTACGGTGACAGAGAATTCAGTCATGCAGCTCCTGCCTTGTGGAATGCTCTACCTCCTCGCATTAGAACTCAACCATATTTAGCAATGTTCAAACAACACTTGAAGACATATTTATTCAAGAATGCTTATTTCAGTTAGCGATAAAGTTGTTTGTTTCAGGGACACTCATGACTGTAAACAATTTAGCTGTGATATAATGGTTTGTGTTGTTATTATTTTTAGGATTGATTGGTTGATTGGTTGACATTAGTTACTATTGTAGCGCATAATAGCTTGCTGAATATGCGCAATGTAAATGACTCTTTGATATGATATGATTAAGATACTTCAAGGACTGATATACCGCACACGTGCTCTATAGAAACATGCAATGATGTCAGGGGGAATCAACTTGTGATACCAAAGAGATACAGACAGACCGTGATGAAATGTGGTCACGAATCAATCATGGAAGGTGTAACGAACACAAGTGTCTTTGATACCCATACTGAAGTTTCTTGAAAACGCGATTTTAGGTTGTGTTTACTTTTTGATGCGGGATCATTGAACAAGTGTTCCCACCTTATGTGGGGTTATTAATCAAGTGTTCTTTTAGCCCGAGCCTACAATCCACGTGTAACCTCGTATTAAAAGCCATGATTTTTTATGTTTGGCCTCAGTTGTTTGTTAGTTCACGGTAGTATCAAGTGCCATGCTGCTTTGAGGATCATGGGCGAGCGATAGTTGGTAAATATATTAATCTTGTACTTTTCTTGTACTGCGTAATCATGTGGCACGAGCAGCCATGTAATGCGAAGTCGTGTATTGGTATTTTTGCTCTTTATTATTTATGTAAGTAGAATGCATTTACACCAGTGTAATGATTTTGTTGACTTTTGTCCATTAGTTTAACATGAGTTTCGGACAAAAGATTTAATGTTATTTTCATGATGTTTCAGACGACCTTTTGTTCTCGAGTTCTACGTTTTTTGAATAAAAGAGTCTTCACTACCTCGTTGTCGTCTTAAGCCACCACAGTCGTCAACTAGCCACAGTGCTTCCGTGGGGACAGTCGAGGCAGAGGTCCAGCCTGGAGCACCTATGGGCGCAGAAGAGGGTAATTAATCAAACCAGCATGGCAGGCTAAGTTTTTGTGGGGCTGGCCGACGGAACCAGATGGAACATCAGCAGCGAAATCCGCTTTCGCTAGTCGGTATTTTCCCTCAGAACAGTAATGGAAGGAACAACAACAACAACAACAACATGTGAGTAAAACCTCGATTCTGTGACCTTTTCCGCATCGAAACTCAAGTAGCGCCAGTGAACTTTCTGTGACATGTAACTGAATTTTTAGCTGCATTTTTGGCCATGGCGCTACGAATTTTCAACAAAGACTTTCGAAGATTACAGTCAAAATGACCAGATCGTGCCAGTGAGCATTTGGTTTTATCGGGTTTATGTGCTAGTAACCTTTGAACCCAAATTCATCTATTGAAAAAAAAATAGAATTCCATCCAAGTGCTAGCAACCTCTGGATGGTGTGTGTATTTATTTCGGTTGAAATTAAGTAATAAGTCGAATTTTGGCTTTCAATGACAGGTGCAAAATCCCATCTCCCCAAAAAAATCTCCCTTAGAACCAGTCTGTTTAGTTCATGTAATAACTCGCTTTTCAGTGGCCAAATCTTGGAAAAAAATAAAACCTTGTCATTGATTTCTAGTCAAAACAAACGACTGCTGTTGTGGAAATTCCACTGTTTAAAAAGAGGCTACAGACGGTGTGTAATTAAGTACGTCTGTCTATTTAAAACGCATTTAAATTAATACATGTTTTAAATAACCCAACTGAGGCCTCTATCTTTGCGCTATTGATTCGTATATTTGTTGTGTTTCGTCAGTACTCAGTGTGTTCAGTGTTTGGCATACCAGCTGTTGCGTTACTTAAATACTCCTGTTTGTAAAACACGCATTAGAAAGCCTCTGTTGCTGGGCTTCAGACAATCTGTGTGTACTGCTTTCTGGGTACAATAACGTCGCTATATCAGCGGAAAAATTGGTTTTCAAAATGATAAAAAAATGGATATATTAGCCGTGTTTATAAATGTGAAGGTTTCTGGTAAAAATATGTCGTAAACTTGGGTATTTTTACTGGATAGTAACGCCAGTTTTCGTATGAATTTATAAATTTTTGTGCTTTTTTGGTTGATCACAGCCCCCCCCCCTCTAGAACAGTAGCCATCACATTACAATAGAATTTTCTTGTTGCCCTCGCCCCGTGTGTCAGTTCGGTATGTGTACTTTATGGGTCACATTTAGAAAAGTGTCTTAATTCTGTGAAATGTTGAGGGCTATTTCGCCCTGTTGTGTGGAGTTTTAGGCAGTTCATTTTATGCTCAATTTCTCGATTTTTATAACAAAAAGGCTTAAAATTTCATTGCGATTGGTTTAGTGAATAAATAGCCTGTTTACGGGATTTCATTTGGCACTAGTTTCAAGCCTCTAGGATGTGTATTAAGCGAGAAATCGCAACTTGAAATTTATCAGTCATTTGCTTCGATCAGCAGCGCTGTCGCTGTGTACCGTTGTCATGACGATGGTCTTGAAAGCCCGGTCTCCTCTATGCAGTACTGAGCGCTGTTTGTAATATTGATTTCTTGTGTCGCAACTTTTATTTAAATTTGACTGTTTTCAAGCAAAATGGGTTGAGATGTATATTACTAAAAAAAAAAACCTAAAAGAAATCATGGTCTGTTTGACTGCGAGGTAAAAAAAAACTGCAACTATTGTTCCTGCGCCCCCCCCCACCACCCCGCCAACATCTGAAAGCTCATATGTGGTACCTGGAAGCTCATATGTGGTACCTGAAAGCTCATATGTGGTATCTGGAAGCTCATATGTGGTACCTGGAAGCTCATATGTGGTACCTGAAAGCTCATATGTGGTATCTGAAAGCTCATATGTGGTATCTGAAAGCTCATATGTGGTATCTGAAAGCTCATATGTGGTGCCTGAAAGCTCATGTGTGGTGCCTGAAAACAGGAATCTGGTTCATTGATGTTGCGGTGTTGCAGCAGGTGTTGAAATTTTGCTGTAGAGGTCTTTCGGATAACGTGGCGCGTTCTCTTTTAAGAATGATGTTGCATTTTGGGTAAAAATAAACAAGAGCGCATGCCCGCTAATGTGTAAATGAATCCAGCTAGACGTCTCATGTCAGCATAAGTACAAATTTCAAATGCTCCTAACTCCTTTATTACTGCCGTTAGAGCGCTAAAAATTACTGCGTTTGAAAGCTTCTCTACCGGGTCTTACTACGCTGAGCGTTTTCTTTAAGGCAATAGTGTTTGTAATCGATTTGTATGGTCAGAGGACAAGCCCATTTCTTTCTTTTTTCCTTTTCTGGCCAATACCTTCTCTCCTTCCACCCCCCCCCCCCCCGCCCATCCATAATTTTTGGTTTCAGTGATGAGGCGTGCTTATTGTTATTTATTGGGTAAAACCTTGCTCATTAAGTTGTAATATGAGTCTCTGAATGGTGAACCGGTTACGACGTCGAGTTTTTTGTTCAATTAAAAAAATATATATATTATTTAGTCTTGAGATTGGGAACTTGTGTTGTATTGTGATATGCCAAATCCTTTTTGTTTTCAACTTGTAGTAAACTAGACCGTGTTTCGGCAATTGATGCTAAATACACTGGTGCGTTAAACTTGTTTGCTTATTTAATTTTTTTCAACTAGACCGATTTCTGGTGTTCTTATGTAAACGTACGCTTCAAAGGTATCTTCCTTTAAAGGCCTACTTAGCAATTTATTTGATACCAGGGCTAAAAGGCAAATGGGTTTTTCGTCAAGGTTAATTGAAGCAATACTTGTCACTCGAACTTTTAGGCATTAAGCCTAGTGGCTTCCCTCAATTATATTGTGTTCCAATATTACCTTACACTTTAGTGTTACGCGGCTGATTCAATAAATTGGTCAAGCTGCAAACCCCTTCAACTCAGTCTGGTCATTTGAACTAAACTTCTCCTGGCTTAAAAAGGTTAAAACTTCCAAATTCTCCATTTTTGATTCTGCCTTTATTTAGATCACGGTTTACTTTGGTGTATAAAAAAAATCAAAACGAACTTAAAATTTTTGGTCACCTGGTTTCGGTTGTCAGTATATATTGATGTCTTTATTCTCAAGTAGCTTTAACTGCAGTTGTGTTAAGGCTTATCAGATGATTCATGTTCCTTTTTGTCCTTGTTGTGGTTATCTGACCTCCAGTTGAGTACCAGTTTATGGTTTCATCCTACAGAATATTTTACGTGACTGACGCTTTCAGTCCGGTATAAACAGGTTTTCAAGTCTCGTGTAGTGCCACTCTGGTCCTGTTGGTCGGTCGGCCCCCATTTGTTGTTCTTTTATTATTAATTTAAGAGTTATTTTGCACAAGCGTTTAGTTCTTAAGTGAAATAATATTAGTCTATTTTTAAGGGTGACTTAACAATGTCAGATATTCAAAAAGACCCCACCGAGGGGGCAAGTTTAAATCCCGATGAGGCTCAAAGAAAAAGTGAGCGTGTGTCTGTCCCAACAGAGAAGGGTCGACAATTTGCGTTTCAACTACGGTTAAAAAGAGTACAAAAAGTCCGTGCGTGACTTGAATAGATTATTGCTTAAAGTCGACAATGTTCTTGCCGACGTTGATGATGTGGTGCATCTCCGTGGTGCTCGTGACCAATTTCATCACGCATTTGATTGCTTTATGTGTGATTGGAGTGACTTTATTCAGTGTAACGAAGATGATGTTGCACTATCTGATGTGAAATTATTTGAGAAGGCTGAGTCGTCTGGAGAGATGCTTCTGAAAAACTTGAATGTTAAAATCAGACGTATCGTGGAAGAGTCGCGTTCAGTGAAGTCCAATTCGAAGTCGGAGTCAATGGCTCCACAAGTAAAGAAGGCGAATGCCTCAAAAGAAACTCAGTCAAAGATCGAAGTTAGATCTGATAGGTGTGGTTCCGATCATGCTTACAGTAATCCGTCTAATGAGCCATCGGTAGACAATTTGGTTGGCATGTCTTCTGAAGAGAAGTATAGCGAATTTGTAGAACGTCATGACTTTGATACACGTGATGTAGAGTTAAATCAATCAAAGTCTATTAGTACTGAAGAGTTATTGCGTAACTTGTGTTCTCAATTATCGCTTTCTAGGCTGCCTTCACCAGAACCATCTGTCTTCACAGGTGACATCTTAGACTACGAAAGTTTGAAAAGGTCTTTCCACGCACTGATTTCAAGTCGTGGTGTACCACAAGATGAGAGGTTGCACTACCTTAAGCGCTATTTAGGTGGTGAGGCCAGAGAGTGTGTGGAATGTTATTTGCTTTTAAGCACCCCTAGCGCATTCAATGATGCATTTCGCGACCTCGATCGTCGGTATGGAAATAGTGCGGTTTTGGGTGACAGTATGCGCGACAAGTTGGAAGCGTTTTCAAAGATTTCGAGTAGAGATTATTCCGCTCTCAGAAAATATGCTGATTACTTGCGGCAGTGTGAATCCTCTATGGTTACTGTCCCAGGTCTTAGCTTTCTCAATGATCCGAGAGAGAATAGAAAAATGTTGCAGAAGTTAAATCTGACGGCATGATTCAAAGATGGAAGCGAGTTGTAGCCGATCATCAAGGCGATTGTGGCAAGTTTCCTTCCTTTTCAGTGTTTGTTCGCTTCGTTACAAAGGAATCTGAGATAGCAAGTAATCCTTTAGTCACGTTGTCCTGTGAGAAAACCAATAACATATCTACTCCTAAAGGGAGCGATGTGTCAAGGTCTGGCAAAAAGACTGGGAATATGCACAGGGGTGGTACATCTCATGCCACAGAAACTAACACTGAAGTTAAAAGGCAGTCGTTGTGTTTGCTTTGTGAAAAGCCCCATCGATTGGTCGACTGTCAAAGGTTTGCGAAGTTCAATGTCCAACAGAAAAATGAGTTCGTTTTTGAGAAGCGGTTGTGTCGTGGGTGTCTTAAGTCTGGACATATTTACAAGAGGTGTAGAAACAAACTGAAGTGTGACAGTTGTGGAAGATTGCATCCAAAATGTCTTCATGATAGCTTTGAGCTTAGGTTTGGTAACAAATTAAGTTGGGACGTCGAACTTCAATGCGCATGCGCCTATGTTTTTACCAAGTCAGAACAATGTTGAATCCACTCAAGGTAGTTTGGCTTCTGGTCATGACGATACGATTCAAGTGCAGGGTGTGTCTGTTCAGTCTCATTCAAGTGCTACAGCGTTGACTAATTGTAGCTTGAGTTCAATGATTGTTCCGGTCTATCTTTCCCATGTTGATAGCCCGGAGAAAGAACGGTTGGTGTATGCGCTTCTCGATACACAGTCCGATACGTCATTCATTCTCGACGACACTTGCCGGTCGTTAGGTATTGGTGGTCCTGAGGTACAGTTATCTTTGTCAACAATGCTAGCTGAGGAGAGACAGATTAGAAGTACTCGTGTTAGTGGTCTCATGGTCAGAGCGTTCGATTCGGGAAAAAGATTGAAGCTACCTCCGCTTTATTCGAGGTCTATCATGCCTGCAAATCGCTCTCATATTCCAACACAAGCGATGGCCAAGAAGTGGCCTCATCTAACGGGAATGGCACACAAGTTAGTACCAGTTTGTGATGGCGCGGAAATTGGTCTGTTACTTGGATATAACTGTGACCGCGCATTGATACCAAGAGAGGTAGTCGCAGCGGAAAGTGGTCCTTATGCCCAACGTACAGATCTGGGCTGGGGCATTGTTGGTATGATTGAGTGTTCTGGTTTGGATTGTTCGTCTGATGGGATAGGTGTTTCTCACAGGATTCTGTCGTATGTGGTTAACGAAACCAAAGTCAATCAAGTTTGTTTCCCGACTAGGACAAAGGAAGTTGTATCTCCCCGTGATGTACTGGGTGTTTTGGAGAGTGACTTTAAAGACATTGCGCAAGGTCAAGGTCCCTCTAAGGAGGATAGAAAGTTTCTAGATACCATGCAGTCAAACATATATCAAGATGAAGACGGTCATTATGTCATGCCGTTGCCTTTCCGTGAGAAAAATGACTTGGAGAACAATCGTGTAGTTGCAGAAAAGGGACTTGGTCATTTAAAGGCAAACTGGATCGGGATGCTAGCTATAAGAGAGAATACACCTCTTTTATGTCTGAAATGATCCAAAATGGGTACGCTGAGAAGGTTCCAGAGGCTGAGTTGGGAGATATAGTTTGGTATCTGCCTCATCGCGGCGTTTTAAATGGGCGTAAGTTGAGAGTAGTATTTGACTGCAGTGCCAAATTTAAAGGCAAGTCTTTAAATGAGTGTTTGATGCAAGGTCCTGATCTGACAAATTCTCTTTTGGGTGTCCTTTTGCGTTTCCGACAGGAAGACATCGCGTTCAGTTGTGACATCCAGAAGATGTTTTACCAATTGAGAGTCCCAAGAAGTCATCGGAATTACATGTCCTTTCTATGGTGGGACAGTGGGGACACTTCTAAGGAGTCACGTGTTTATAGGATGTGCGTTCACACGTTTGGCCTCAAGTCCAGTCCGTCCTGTAGCAATTTTGGGCTTCGTCAAGCTGCAGATGATTTTGAGGAACATTTTGGTTCGGATGTGAGCAATTTTCTTCGAAACCATTTTTATGTCGATGATGGCTTGATTAGTTTACCAACGGTTGAGAAGGCAGTTAATCTCATTCAACGTACAACTGGTTTATGTGCTCAAGTGAAACTGAAGTTACACAAATTTGTCTCAAATTCAGAGGAAGTGTTGTCATCTCTTCCTTCTGAGGTAAGGCATAGCGGCCATAGACTCGATCTTCGATTCGAGGACTTAGCCATTGAGAGGGCCCTGGGTGTTGAATGGTGCGTTCAGTCTGATGTGTTCAAGTTTAGAGTAACCGCTAAGCAACGTCCCATGACAAGACGGGGGTTACTCGCTACAGTTGCTTCGATCTATGATCCTTTGGGCTTCATCGCATCCTTCACACTGATTGGTAAACGTATCTTGCAGTCCCTATGCTTGTCTGGGGGTGATTGAGATGATCAGATATCTGATGAGTTAGAAGTGCAGTGACTGCAGTGGTTGAGTAGCCTATCAGAGTTGTCGGAAATTGAACTGCCGCGTTGCGTCAAACAGCAGGGTTTCCAGGTAGCTGAAGTTCAAATGCATCACTTTTGTGATGCCTCGACTTTAGGCTATGGTAGTTCTAGCTATCTGCGTTTGATAGACAGTCATGGGGCAGTACATATATCCTTGCTGATGGGGAAGTCAAGAGTTAGTCCAATACGTCCTATCACTGTTCCGAGATCGGAGTTAACTGCAGCGGTTCTGGCTGTAAGGATTGCCAAGTTTCTCGATACTGAACTTGAGTATGTGAACACGAAACATCATTTCTGGTGTGATAGTAAGGTGGTTTTGGGTTACATCGCGAACACTACAAAGCGTTTTCGTATATTCGTCTCTAATCGCGTAGGGTATATTCACTCTCAGACGACAACGGACCAGTGGAATCATGTACCAGGTCGATTGAATGTAGCTGATATTGCCTCGCGAGGATGTTTGGTGAAGGATCTTAGTCAATCTAGATGGTTTTGTGGTCCGAAGTTTTTATGGGAACCGGCTCTTCCCTCCTTTGAGCCCGTATCGCTGGAAGTTTGCGATTCAGATCCTAAAGTGAAAAAGACGTGTCTTGCAGGTGTCTCTTCGAAATCATTTGAATTGGATAGATTTTCTCATGTTTCAAGTTGGATTCGTCTCAAAAGAGTTGTGGCTCTTATTCTGGTTTGGAAAGAAGCGTTAAGGTCACGGAGATTTAGCAAGGTTGTGACTCTTAGTTCACATAAAGATTCACTGGTAGAAAGTGTAACCACAGAAGACTTAGCTGTAGCTGAAAAGGAAATACTAAAGGTTGCACAACACAATTCCTTTCAAGAAGAAATTCAATGCATTACTGAAAAGCGGCCTGTCATGTTACGCAGTGTTTTGAGCAAGCTTGATTGCTTTTTGGAGGACGGTGTTCTCAAGATCGGTGGCAGATTGCGAAATTCAGTTTTCCCACAAAGTGATATTCATCCAATTGTTGTCCCAAAGGATTCGTTCGTAAGCAAATTGATTGTTGCCCATTGCCATCAGCGGGTCCTTCATCGAGGCAAAGGAATGACATTAAACAAAATTCGTTCAAGTGGTTTCTGGATTATTGGTTGTAGGTCTTTGGTGGCGAAGCATATTTTCAATTGTGTGACATGTAGGCGCTTACGTTCTTCTCCAGAACAGCAAAAGATGGCGGACTTGCCTGTTGATCGAACTCAACCAAGTCCAGTGTTCACCTATTGTGGGGTAGATTTCTTCGGACCATTCCTGATCCGAGAAAACAGGAAAGAGTTGAAGCGTTGGGGGTGTATATCCACATGCCTTGCTTCTAGAGCAGTACATTTGGAAGTAGTGAATTCTTTGACCACGAGTTCATAAATTGACCACGCGTTCATAAATTCACTGCGTCGATTTATTGCCATTCGAGGTCCAGTATCACTTCTGCGATGCGACCAAGGCACAAACTTTATTGGGACAAATCGTGAGTTAAAAGAAGCTTTGAAGGAAATTGACAGTGTTGCAGTTAAAAACTTTTTGATGGACAATCAGTGCGTATTTGAGTTTCAAACAAACCCACCCTCATCGAGCCACTTGTCTAGGGTGTGGGAACGGTTGATAAGATCCGTACGTAGCATTTTAGCTACACTGTTATTTCAGAATGGAAGTCAACTAGATGATGAGTCATTGCGTACTTTTATAGCAGAAGTTTCAGCCATCATGAATGGCCGTCCACTCACTTAAGAAACGATCTCCGATCCCAACTTTCCCGAACCACTCACGCCAAACCATTTATTAACGATGAAAAGTAGTATCATAGTTTCTCCTCCAGGTGATTTTAAGCGAGATGACATGTTTTCAGTTAAGCGATGGAGAAGGGTACAATACTTAGTTAATCAGTTTTGGAGTCGCTGGCGTTCCGAGTATATACACGTGTTGCAAAGCAGGTCCAAATGGCTTCGGTCTCGTCGCAACATGTCAGTAGGAGATATAGTTCTGATCAAAGACGATCAAGTGCCCCGCAATTTATGGCGTTTAGGCAGGGTTGTTGAAGTTAAGTTCTCTGCTGACGATCGTGTCAGAAGTGTCAAATTAGTCATAGGTGACAGGGAATTAGATAAATTGGGTAAACGTGTGAATAAGACGTCTTACCTGGAACGTCCAGTACATAAATTAGTATTGTTGGTTCCTTCGGAAGAGACCAAGTAGGGGTAAATTCCCCGCCGAGGATAGTAGCCACTATTAGTTCATAGAAGTGTTGGTGTCGCATAAAGGGTTTTGATGTGCCTAGAGTATTGAATATATTATGTTAATATATTACATCATGTTGTAAAAAGCTATTATATTGTATTTGATATTTTGCCGTTGACTTGTCAGTGTTGATATGCTTTGCCGTTGACTTGTCAGTGCTGGATAAACATAGTATCAGGGGGTTATGTTAAATCTCATGTGACATACTGTGCATAATTACTGTGTTAATTAAAAATTATTTATAATTTTGAGGAGCAATGTAACGAACACAAATGTCTTTGATACCCATACTGAAGTTTTTTGAAAACGCGATTTTAGGTTGTGTTTACTTTTTGATGCGGGATCATTGAACAAGTGTTCCCACCTTATGCGGGGTTATTAATCAAGTGTTCTTTTAGCCCGAGCCTACAATCCACGTGTAACCTCGTATTAAAAGCCATGATTTTTTATGTTTGGCCTCAGTTATTTGTTAGTTTACGGTAGTATCAAGTGCCATGCTGCTTTGAGGATCATGGGCGAGCGATAGTTGGTAAATATATTAATCTTGTACTTTTCTTGCACTGCGTAATCATGCTGCACGAGCAGTATTTTTGCTCTTTATTATTTATGTAAGTAGAATGCATTTACACCAGTGTAATGATTTTGTTGACTTTTGTCCATTAGTTTAACATGAGTTTCGGAAAAAAGATTTAATGTTATTTTCATGATGTTTCAGACGACCTTTTGTTCTCGAGTTCTACGTTTTTTTTAATAAAAGAGTCTTCACAACCTCGTTGTCTTCTTAAGCCGCCACAGAAGGAGTTATTGGTATAACTAAAACCACTGACAGGAAAGAGTCTTCTACTGGCCAGATCTGTACTCCGACATTTCCAGATTTTGAAAACTTTGCGACATTTGCCAACGCACAGTACCTCGCGGTATGATACCAAAAGGGCTACTTGAGAACCTACCAGCCATTACAATACCTTATCAAAGAGTGGCTATCGACATAGTTGGACCAATGTTGCAACAAAGCAAATATCCATTCTAACTGTGGTTGATATGCAACAAGGTATTCAAAGGCAATACCATTGACGAATATCGACACCATTACAGTGGCCGAATTTTTACTGAAGATGTTCAGCGACATAGAAATTCCTCAGGAAATTCTGAGTGACCGTGGTACTCAATTTACGTCAGATGTGATGAAAAAAGTCCACCGCCTACTACCAATCCAAGCCATTACCACAACACCCTACCATACTCGGTGCAACGGTCTTTGTGAAAAATATAATTGCACATTAAAACAAATGATCAAGAGAATGATAATAGGTCAAACCAAAGAATGGGCTCGCTTTGCACATCAAGAAGCACCTGTGGACAGTTTAGTCGAATTTTTGCCCTTTTAATTGTTATATGGGAGAACAGTCCAATGTCCATTCGAAAGGAAATCTGGTCTAAAGAACAGATAGAAGAGGAACTCAAAGACACCTATGAGTATGTGTTAGATCTACCCGAGCGACTAAAAGAAAAATGTAAACTTGCTACTGAACTTCGCAAATCGCAAATCAAACAGAAAAGCTACTTTGACAAGAACGCTACACCGCGAATATTCAAGACTGGTGATGAAGTACTGATATTACTTCCTACCGATAACAACAAAAAACTTATGAAGTGGAAAGGACATTACGTCGTCAAGGATCTAGTTTGGATCAGCAATTACTCAATACGACTACACGAAAGAGTGAAAAATTCTCACATCAACATGCCAAAACAGTACTTACCACCAATTCCAGAAACAAACGTGATATCTGTTTCAGCCATTTCTTTTGAAGATGACAAAATGGATAGTGAACATCCTGATATGGTTGGTATCAGCAACAGCAAACAAGAGGAAACTTGCTAGGATGTGTATATAAATCCTGATCTTACGGCAAAGCAAAAAAAAAAGAAATATCAGCCCTGATCAAAGAATGCTGCGCAATATTTTCTTCAAAACCAGGAGTAACTAATTTGGTTGAACACAAAATATCTCTAACAGACAAAGAGCCAATCCGATGTAGACCATGTCTTGTACCATATGCTATGCGTAACGGTATAGAGAAAGATATTAGAGTAATGTTAGAGGTATAATTGAGGTATAATTGAGCCCTCAGATTCTCCGTATTCCTCTCCAATAGTGAATGTTGAAAAGAAAGATGGATCCGTGCGTTATTTGCAAAATTTATTTATACAAAAGATATTGGCTCGAAGTTAGATCACCGCCTTCGCAAAACCGTTTAGCCACTACCAATACTGAATGATGATATTTAGACTAAATTATTCTAGAGTAATGAGGAAAACAGACAATTTTATCGACGATGTTCTCGGTCACACTGTTACCCGGAAAGAACAATTTAGTTTTCTCAGAGCCTTGTTTGAAAGGATTCGGGCTGCTCGACTTACGGTGAAACCTTCCAAGTGTTTCTTCAGATACACTGACATTGAATTCCCTGGACATCGTATCAAAGAAGGCATGGTAATGACACAAAAAGACAAAGTTCAAAAGATTCAAGAGGCAGATGCCTCTCAAACCAAGAAACAACTGAGATCCCGGTTGGGACTGGATATTATCGAAAATGTAACCAAAACAACGCAACGAATGTGAAATCCCTTATAGATTTGACTTGAAAGAATCAACCAAATTGCCTGAAGTGAACTCGATAAATTCTTCGTAGATCTCAAAACTGAGCCTAGTAAAGACCCAGTTCTCAAGATACTTGATGCGGAAAAACCGTTTATTTTACGAACAGCTGGGTCCAATACTATACGTATAGCTGTACTCCTACAAAAACACCAGGACTTGATATTTCCAATAGCATATATAAGAAAAAAAATTGTTGCCACGCGAAAGCAATTACTCTCTTATGGAGAAGAAGTGCTTATCAATTGTGTGAGCAAACAACAAATTCAAAGTTTATCTGTATGATAAAGAGTTTGTGTTACCACCAGTCTTTAGCTTACCTAGACAAGGCAAAGTTTAACAATCAGCGTGTGATGCGTATGGCTCTGGCCCTCCAAACTTACAGATACAGAGTTCAGTATACAAAGGGTGAGGACAACCTGAGTGCCGATTTCTTGAGCCGAAATGTGCAAGAAGGAAGAAACTGGTCTATGTGAATAAGTATATATATTTAATTTCATGAAATTGGTTATGTTATTATATCAATTGTCTTGGAAGGGGGATATGTGTTGTGATGGCAATTAATGTACAGATATGGGACAGGCAATGGGTCACCAGTTGACGCGTTAGATCACCTTTATTGGCGGGTAATGGGTCACCTGTTGACTTGTTATGTCACCTTTGTTGACTGGGCCAATAAAGTAAAGTGTATTTGAATGTGTTTACTTGAGATATCGATGAACTTATTGTTAATATGCAACATATTTGTTTGTGACCCGCACATGGTGAAAGTGCAAGTATGCGTTCCACACGGGTCACCAATGTTTGAATGTTTGAAAACCATTGTGGCCAATGTTTGAAAGCAGTTGTAGGCAATGTTTAAAAAATATTGTGGGCAATGTTTGACCAGTGTCGAACGTTTTATTGAGCATAACTCTAATGTTAAAAATAACCTTTTCTTTCACGGCTCGCGGTCACTTATTTCATTCTGTGCATTGATGGCAAATGCACAAGACGTGCTGATTTTACGTGTTGGGCTAAGACAGCTCTTTGTGATGTGTTTAGCTAAATGCCCTTTTGCGTAAAGTAAAATGGATACAGGCTACAGAAAAAGCCTCGTGTAAAATGTATATGGTTATTTGTTTACCGTTTATAGCCCTGTATGCGCTTCACTGAGTGTGTAAATTTTATATTTTATTAATTTAAATTAAGTATATTCATTTACTTATTTTTCATGTAAATAAGGCCACCGAGTCAGGGATGGTAAACAAACTTGCTGTGCATTTGATAAGTAAATATTGTTGGAATAAGATGAGAAATTTATTTCATGAATTACACAATAGGGGGATAAGTACGAAAATAAAAAGTATAGAAAGTATGGAATTTAAGCTGTGTAGAATCCTAAGTTAAATGAATATTGATGGGTGTATATTTATTCCCGCACTTTTTTCCAACGTGTTGGTGAGTGGAAGTGGGGACAAGATTGGACTGATGTCGTTGTCGTTCATCTGTGGTAACATGTGCGGATTGTGATTGACGTCGCGTGATGTCCGTTTCATATCGATTGTTCTATGTGTGGGATCCAATTAATACCGTTCGTCTGACGTAAAATGTACGAGATGTGCCCGTGCGGGAGCCCGCGCGGGAGCTTTGTGCTATCTCACTCGTAGTCTATGCGGGCCCTTGTTGATCTCGTTCGTCTGTGGTAACACGCGCAGAAGGTGATTGTAGGCGCTCGTCCGTGCTGGAGCTCCATTTTCGTATGGCTACTCTGTGGGACACTCGACTTGACAGCACTAGGAACTTTGTGACAGTAGTAAAATATTATTATTATTATTATTATTATTATTATTATTATTATTATTATTATTATTATTATTATTATTATTATTATTATATATATATATATATATATATATATATATATATATATATATATATATATATATATATATATATATATATATATATTGTAAGTAGTATGTGAGTAAATTGTTAACATTTGTAAGGGATGGTTTATTAGCAGACTGTTTTATTACTTTAATTTCGGGGACTCGTATTTACTTCAAACAGACTCAGCTATAGAACAGTGGCCGTTCACAAGCACTTTCATGAATTGCTGGATTCAGTTCAATCTGTTGCCTGCCTGTCCGACTTTGACAGTTTCACTCTTGTAAACAATGTTTAGATCATCTTGGCAAATTATGAAAGCAACAAAGTTGCAAATTATAATTTAAGTACTAGGAAATTATCAGTCATTGTGAAAAAAAAGAAGAAAACAATATCAGCTACGTGATAGCAAACATATGAGGGCGGTGGTTAACTTAGTAGATTAGAGCATTGATTGTGTAATGTCGAGGTTCTAGGTTTGAATCCAGCTCGACGTTGTAAGCCGTGTAGTGACTTTTCCCCAGTCGCCTTAGCTGAGCGGATGCATTGGGCTAGGGCATCTATCGCGGAATTCAAAATAAACGCCCAATGAGTGTTTCCTCCATCCCTTTAAAAATACATGATTGCAGCCATATGATAGCAAATACATGATAGCAAATACATGATAGCAATTCCATGGCACATCTACAGTACCTGAAAACTATCAAATTGTGAGATAGCTTTCTGTTACATATTAGATACTTCAACTGAAAGTAAAAAGAAAATAAAAATAAGAACAAAAGTGTATCTTATCTAATCTGTTATTTCCGAAAATGTTTCCTATCATTTACAACATCAACAGAGCATTTGAAAGAGCTAATCAAGAAATGTGAATGAGGGCAAATTGCATGCAATGGATTTAAATGGGAATTATCAACAGAAGTAAAAAATCTGAGTTACTATGGCTGGTTAATTGCACGTTGAGGGTCTGCAACGTATTATCCTTGGGATGATAAATTTACTCATAACTTTGGATGCTTAATAATATGAATGTCGATTCGCAATATGTTAGAATTAATTTATGGACTTTAGAGAAGCTGTGTGAAGTTTTGAAAGCAATAGAGGCTTATCACGTGATCATGACATCAATGTTAACACCACCTCATATCACGTTATCATGACATCAGTGTTAACACCACCTTTTTCACGTGATCATGACATCAATGTTAACACCACCTCATATCACGTGATCATGACATCAATGTTAACACCACCTCTTTAACTGTAAAACAATGACCGTTTTTAGTTCAAAATAACACGATTGGTCCTTAATGCACAGTTGAATATCGAAGCAACACAATGAATCAAATAGTCAACTTGTAGCAAATTAGCACATGATTTCAACATCGATAGATTTTCTTTTTAATTATCAGATAAGAATACAACAGATAAATTAATCTATTCCAATGCAAAGATTTATTTCTTCTGAATCATTTACTGATTTGAAATATATAACAAATGAAATAAATGATAAAATAAACAAATTAATTATCTGTAAAAGCCCACTAACAAATTTCAACCCACTCGGGGGGGGGGGGGGTGACGGTTAGCTCAGTTGGTTAGAGCGTTGGCCTGGTAATCCCAAGGTCCCGAGTTTGATTCCAGCTCGGGGTGGTAAGCAGGGGATTGGCGTTCGCACCAATTACCTGAGCTAAGCGAATGTAGTTAGATTGCCTATCACGGATTTCAAAGTTAACGACCACTGGGGCTTTCGAGCATCCCTTTAAAAAAACCCGGTGTACATGAACCAAAGGAAACTGATTAATGATTAATGCGATCAAGGTAATTAATAAAGAAAGTAAACTATAACAATCATACATGAGTAATTAAATTTACTTAACCAAAAAGCACTATTCAAGACAATTTATGTAAAAATTTCCCAAAACCGTATGTTTGTACCTGTATTTGGGCACACGGAAACATATGACTCATTTTCATGTCTAAATCTGTTGCTAACACAAAAACGAGACAAAAGTTTAAATTGCTGTAAACTGAAAACATGACTAAATATAAACAACAGCAAAACGCAAACCTTTCACAAAGATGATCTGCTTAATTCCACTTGCATTTTAAGATTGTTTTACAAGTAAATATTAGAGTTAATAGATAATCAAATTTGTCGACTTATTTTGGAGAACCATTCACTTATCGAAGTCAATAAATTAAACAATCCAGCTGTTGTTGTTATTACGGCTCAATTATTTATCGACGTACTACAAACGTATCTTGTTAAATTTGATAAGAATCATAAAAGTTAATTCTAGTTCTTTAGTGACTATTTTCCACGATAAATAGTTGACAACATGATGCTGAAATTCTACAAAGCAGATCAATCGAGTTTAGCTAATGCAAGATGAGCAATTTTAATTGCTGAAAAAAGTGACAGCTGACATGTTCACAACAATCACTTAATATTGTGCATCATAATTTAATAATACCTAATTAAATTTGAAATTTTATATGATATCGTATAACATAATTTTCAAAGAGGACAAATTAACGATGAAAATATCTTGACGTATCACCATTTTCCTTAGATAGCAAAAGAGTAAATATTCAAGAAAAGCTTTTAAAACTTTCTGTATTTCCGTATTTGGCTGGTGGCAACAATATGACTTGTCAAGAAAGGCTTTTTAAATAACATCAATTTAAAAGCAATATAATAAAAACTGGGAGAAAGAACACTTTAAAGCTTTATGATTTAAGTTAAGTTTAAGATGATCGCAATCTTACAAGAGAAACTAATTTTCAAAACATTATGGAACAAGAAGCATTTTAAAAGTTGGTTTCTCATCTAAACCCCTGAAAGGATTTATCAAAAGGGGACTATCAATAGTACGTTCATATCAATCTACCACCAAGCAAACAACCGACGTCTTTTTTGGTTGGATCGTGGTCGCAACGACTTCACAACCATATCCTGAATAAAATAAGGTTGTAAAATGTATAGAATTACGTCACCACCTATTTCTCTAAAACCAGACTTTATTCCGACATCGAGGCGACGTCGGTTTTCAGACGTCATTCCGACGATGCAAAACTGACTAAAACCGGGAATGAAAGTCATTTTGAAAAAGAGGAAGAAAGAACGTAATTGTGCATGAAAATTGTAGAATTTTGATGGTGCGCCGGTATTTTCCTAACACTGAACATCATAGAATTCGATATTTTTTAATTGAAGTGAAGATCTTCAGTTCATGAAACTCTTTGCACCTGCTTTTGGGTTCCCCTTCTGTATATTCACTAAAGATGGAGAGACACTTTTCATCTTCACGTCCAAATACGAATTTTGGAAATTCATTTAATTTTTTTCTGCTAAGCCACTATCAGAAAACAGCCGGAAGATGTTTTAACAGAAAGTTAAGAAACAATTAATATCAAATGCAGCCCAAGTTACGACCCTGTCTGTCCACGGATACATTCTTCTTGTTCATACGGCGGCGTTTTTTCGCCTTCCAGCATTTCTTCGCGATCCGAAGTCTGTTTCGCTTTCACCGACCACGTTAAGGTTCTAAATACGTTTCACGCCCACAACCATTTGATGGAAATGGTTATTAGAGAGAACTGGTGCAGTTCAGTGGCATTGACTGTGTTGCTAGCTATTCCCGTTATCTCGATATCTCAAAGCATTTTAGAGTTATTCGGAAATTGGTGTGAAGTTACAAACTATATACAGCGTTATACTTCGTTTCAGGGTCTCTGTTTCTCATTTCCGGCAAAAATCTTCTACTCCAGGCTAGGGAATAATAGAATTTAGCTTTTCGGATGTGGGCATTTTCCCGCGGTTTGTGCAACAGGTGTTTGGTTCCTACGTTCTTCACGAAAGGACCAACAACACAACTGGAAAGCCAAGGTTTGGAGGTTTCCGGGCTATTAGCCACTTTTTTGCTTTGGGCGCTATTAAGTTAAAATTCAGCCATACTGTCAGAGCTTTCTCGCAATTTAGTGACAGGGTTGTCCTGCCATGGTGAAGAAGGAGAGTTGCAGGACACCGAACCATGAAAGACAATTCCCACAACTACTTCCAAAAATGCACTGGCAACTCAGACTGCGACCGTGATAATACGCAATATGTGGTCATTAGATTAGAAAAACACCAGATAAACATTAACAGGGATACGAAAAATGGCATAATGGTGAAGCAAAAATGAAGGATGCCCATCATTTACATGGCGCAGACCACTGTAAAAATTATTTCTCTCCCGCAATGGATATGTTAGACTTTGAGAACAAAAAATAGCCCTTCCACAAAAATTCTTGAAAAGTTAATGGTAAAAGCAGGAAAAATGAACATCGAGGATCTAACGAGAAGTCAGGAACGGATCTCACCTCTCAGTCTAGAAGATCTGCGTGAAGTGACCATCGACATTTTTGTCTTATCCTTAAAAATATACATACGCCCATCCTCAGCTCTAAAAGTTTAGCATAAATACACATTGTGCAGTATATGTCTTATTTCATACGTCTCACTTCACTCGCCTTTCATATATTGCTTAGCTATAGAGTAAATTCCCAGAATAGGACCATCAAGAAATTGGATCAACATCACAAAAAGACCATTTTTCAGTTGTCTTTCATTGTGCAAAAACCCAACAAAAACTACTGTAGAAATGTACGCACATCAATTAAGTTTCATGTCCTTTACTACACCACAGGTATATGTGTATAATATTACGGTCTAGTTTATTGTCGTTTCCCAGTCATTTTTCCACACTATAGAGCTCTGCAAAGACATAAATAATGTGTTTGAAAGTAGTGCATAGAGAAAATCATTAATCAAATGGTCCTATTTTTAACTAATGTTTTACATTTGTCTGTCTTTGTATCAGATAAAAATGTTGGCATAATGATGTCCATATATTTGTCGCTTTTTTCAACACTGAATAACCTATTATTAACTCAGAATAATTATTTTCGAAGATAATGAAGTGCATATATAAGTGTATATATTTGCACATATCACAACGCGGTACTATTAATTTCATTTTTAAAGGACAACCGAAAGACTTGGTTGGTGTTAATTTTGAATTTCACAACAGGCGATTTTACTCACTTTATTCCCTTAGTTGTGAAAATGGTAGCGAACGGGATCTTGGGATTGCCAGACAAACGTTTAAACTAGCTGAATTAACTCTGACCCCTATTTCTCGTTTCATACTATACCATGGTGTTAGAACGCGATGTCGCATTCACATATTCAAACGCTTAACTCATTCAGTGCTCTTCAGTTCGTTAGTCAAACGGTCTAAAGAATTATTGAAATCTCAATCGGTCGTCCTTCGGATAAGAGCATTTGGCTCCTTCTGTAGTTTTATAAACCAGAAATCTAAATGAAGTGTACCGCTGAGTGGTGGACAGAGTTAACTACGATATCATTTTTATTCATTTTTCCCAATGCCAGCAAAAGCAACCAACTACATTTTAAATGAAATGGTCGTACACTCTGTTCTCACCAAGAAATCTTGTTCAAGAGATCATGTACAAGCAATCGATATACAATTCGCAAACGTTCCGGCTGAAGTTTCGGAAAACGGTAGCGAGATTTGACCTTTAATTGTAAACTCTCTCGAGGGAATGAAATTGGAATTGAAAAGACATTTGGGGAGAAGATTTTTTAAGCAAATTATTTCAACAACAGGTTGGTGTATTTCTTTTTTAATTCCTGACAAATAATTCTCTGTTTTCTTTGTGCTTCAAGCTTATGTTATGTCAAATAATATTCTCCCTACACGAATGAAAATAGAAAGTTGCAAGGTACTGCTGAGAAGATGTTTTCTTCCAAATAGAATAAACAATCGGCCCAAAATATCCTTAAATAATTCCACCGAATTCCTATACATACTGGGATGACCTACAGAGAAAAAGACACCAGAGAAACCGCATTTAATTATAAAATGTGCGACTTTTTAATTGTCACGTGAGATTGCTTAAAGCTCAAGGCGAAGACACAGATACTGTACTTCCTCTTTACTTCAGACATGGTCAGTGCTAGTATTATTCTCACGTTTTACGAGATCATGATCAACTTCTGTTACACGACTTTTACCTTGATCGAGTTACCTCTCTTGTAAAGTTTTCGATTCACAGGGTCGAAATGTTTTTTTTTCGACTTTAACCTTTAAACTGACCTGCAGGGTAAGCTAAAACCCAGACCCACAAATTGTGACCTAGTAAACAAAACTATAAATAACGAGGCTACCGATAAAACATTTGCTTGATGGCCCAGATTTTAGTCGTTGGTGTGTACTATTAGCATCACATAAAATGCAAAAATTAGCATCTGTAGAAGCAGGGTGTAATATATGGGAACAGACAGTCATAAATATCCAAAATAATGATTATTTATTCTACATGAAGTAAGAGGTGGAAATTGCTGTCACATTGTAATGCTTTTAAAGGTCACAGGTAACTATTATTATAACTAGAACAAATATATTTCGTATGTAAATGAAGCAAGACACAGACTTTTTTAAAGTCAAATAAGTTAATTTTTACTTTCAGCTATTCACCAAGCTGACAACTAATGACGACAGTGGTTTACCTCTCCCCCAGCCTAACCCCAATAGATCTTTAGCAGTGTATCCGGGATATTTATGAAAATTCTGCATTTTTGTACGACAAATGCCAGCACCACCATCAAAACCATCCAAGCATGAGTGTCACTTCTTGTGACTTATTCCGATCTAGTTAACATTTCGTGTCAATATTGCCATCGGTTCGAAAAGTATATTCGAATATCTATTTTTAAACAAATGTTATGTGTGTCTCACTGATATTTTCAGTAGCCATTCCTTCGAAATATGTGTAATATGTGATAGTTTTTCAAGGGCACTAATAAATTTAGCATGGTGTCTTTGCTTATAAATAAAATTAACTTTATCAAACAAGCATTACATTTATTTAACTGATTTATGCCAATGCGTTGTAGATTCGTCTTCCTTTGTTAACTGGCGTCACGTAACCTTCAGTCTGTCACGTTAACCTGTACGTGCTTCCTTCAGCACCACTTAGTCACGTATTTAGTAAAAGCTTATACTACTGTCCTTTACCTTAGGTCAGTCTTCCTATAACGCGCGAATAATCAATCATTCCTGGTCTCTGGCAATATTTAGAGCTAGGGCTAGTGCAAAAATTACATATTTCTTCTAGCAGTAATATTTCACAGATATTATGACAGCTTATGATGCATTTAAAATTTAGTATGCTCTCTGTTACATTACATGTTGTTTACTTATTTTGGATATTTTCATGACAAAAAGAACTGTCTTGGCATCTTGTAAATTAACATATTTTCATAATGCCACTATTTTGTAAATGACAAACAGTAGAGTGCTAAGTTCATGTAGGGTGAAGAATGACTTTACTTTTAATATAAACACCTTTTATTTATGGTTCTGTTATGACATATCCTAATGAACGGAATTTTCTATTTATTTGTCACTTGAACAGACTAATTGATGACTACCTGTATTTGTGGGATTTAACCGATTTCGTCTATACCACACGTGTTGTTTGGAATGATTAGGAATATCAATTATACGCAGAGTGAAATTTAAATGAGCACTCAATTCTATTGTTCGGTATTTTTTATTTAATCATTGGAGAGTAATGTCAGATAACAATTCTGTTTGATGTATCAGTAAATCGTTAGCGTGATGTCTGAAGTTATTTTGTTGCTATTTGCTTATAAGAGTATAGAAATCCGTTTTCAGCCTAAAATTATAAAATAATTTTTAGATATTTTTACTTTGCCTCTTCACAATAAAAACGCACTGTTTTGTTTATTAGCAAATATTGATTTCAAAACTCGCATTTGAGATATCAAATATTCTACTGAAATATTCTGAAATTTATTAAAACAAAGCTTCGACATAGAATATAAGAAGCATATGCCGCTGAAAACCGTTCAATTGCATACATTTAAAATTATACGTTCATTACATGTAGGTTCCTGTGTTAATTATTATATTGTACTTTTTATGAAAAAAGAATGGGCGTGATACACCATATCACTTGACAAAAATAGAAACAAATATTTCTTCGAACACGCCCAACTCCCCAGTCATGACAGAAACAGTCTTTTTATTCTATTAGAAGAGGTTTTTTCACAGGCCTTCAAAGTGTGTTCGAATCTAATACACATCACACAACCTCATTTATTAATGCGTAATCCATATGTTAAGATATCCACTCTTTTGCTAATAACTGTAAAAGGAACACGACTTGTTGATATTTCTAAATATGAAACATTATTAAAGACTGAAGCTTCCCACTCCTCCTAGCAAAATTAGGAATAGTTTCTTAAAGAGAATATTACGAAAAATGTTCTCCGTTCACAGGAGGCAGCATATGCTGACTAAAATGGATTGTTAACTGTAGCGTAAATCTTGGTAGAAGTAAAATTTCCAAGCGTGAAATATTTAATAAATGTAGGAAAGATGCAGCAAGTCAGGCGTGAGGTAACGAAATCTTGGTTGTTTGAAATCTTAAGGCATATTAGCTCAAAACGACATTTGCAACTGTATTCAAATTAAAGATTTTATTTTTATAGTTATGAAGAAAGGATTGAATCTAATACATAGAGCTTTCCACAAGTGATTCAGTCTAATACAATGTACGCCATTTCCACGATCTGGTGTTAGTTTTATACAAAAACGAACAAGAGTCGAACACTTTCACAAAATCAAACTAAACCAACATGCATGGCTTATTGAATTTCTGAACAATTCATAAGATCTTCGATGAAACGTATGGTCTCTCCAGTACACCTGCATTTAACAAAACTTGGCTAGTCATTGCATATTAGAGATTGCAGTTTGTTCTAAATTGTTGGTATATAAGATTTCTACAGTCGACACTTATTGGGCAGGATACTCTCAAATATTTCATCGGAATACAGTCCTTTTTAAATGCAAAATGGGGGGATTAAACTTGAATTTTGGAGTTATGTTTAACCAGAACTCCTTGTAAAACCCAAAGGTCGAACCATAAAAAAACAGATGAATTATGAACTGTTAAGTTTGCTGCTATGCAACGCCTCCAAGCATTCGTCCTCATTAGCAAGACCATTATATGCATGATTTGTTTGCTCCTCTTTAAATACTTTGTGCTTGCATATTCTCGAAGGCCCATCGTTTCTCTGGCTCTGATGCGGTTTTCAATTTTCGATAAACCATTCTAGGTGGTATGGTTCCAGTATTCTTGACCGCTGATTAAGCTAAGTAAACTGACAGTTTTCTTTTCATTTTTTATTGATTATAAAAGTTCACATTTCATTTTCAAGCATATTCTGATCCATATTTAAGCCATGTCCCGTCTTACCTTCTCAGTTTCCAATGACCCTAATTTAAATTTAGCTGCACCGTATATGCAGTCAATTATACTAGGACAAGGTTCTAAATTTCTCCTCAGTACAGAAGCCATAAAATATTACTCCATGGCGTGGGTGCAAACCATGTTTTATTGTCATCTGGAACCGGAAGTGCGTCAGTATGGAGCGTTAGCATTAACATGGCTACAGTGTTAGAGGTGGTTCACAAGCGCAATTATATGGTCCGGATGTACCCTAAGCCCAATATTTATACACTGTGCATCTGTTAACAAGTGTCCTCTTAGCATAGCATATAAGGCCATACTTACCCGGAAGTCTAGTGTACCGCCGCATTAAAATGTGTAAAAGCCAGTACTTAAACGCCTAATTATAGCTTTCGGTGGGTTTTGGTTTTTCTCAATATACTGAATTTTGAATTAAGACCGTGACCATTTACTGTTGTGTACATATAGACCTCAATTTATTTCCATGCTTGAAAACAAGTGTAGGATTTAGTAAAATAATATTAATTTTAAAACTTATAAAATAACGACATAGTTTATGTAATTCAACAGTTAAATATAATAGTATGTTAGTTATGGTGATGAGTTGGGGAGGGAGTGTACAGACAGTCTAACCTCAAAGGCATTTCATTATTGGTTCAATTTATGCAGAATGTATGTATGTAATTTATGTAAATTTATGTAATTTCAGATGTTTGTGTTTATACCAAAGCCATGAAATAGAACCTCCAAAAGCAACAGACCCTGTAACACATGCTACCACAGTAGAAATTCCATTTTTATGGCCGCCACTCCCAGTAGACACATCCGGAGGAATATACGTTTCAGGAATTCACCTTATTATGTCGATTATTAACAAGACTTCCAATTCACGTTTTTAATGTCCAATTGACGTTTCCTTCATTATGACAGAGTATAAGGTACAGAATATGCTAGGACTGATTAAATTGTAAATAAATACATCATTCTTTTCAAAACATGACCAGCTGTAGTTTTGTTAAAAAGCGGTAAAATTTTAATTTTTGTAACATTTCAGTGCTCTTGGTCTAGAAAGGCCAAAGTTCGTAATATGCCAGTCTTATGTGATAGTATAATGAAAACAATGTAGCCATATCTGCATGACGTTTCTGTACATCAACAATATACTGAAATATTTATTTTAGTTTTGTTTTCCAATTGATCAATATTGCAATTATGCATATGCCAACAGCACTTTCACAAAGTGTCAAGTTGGCCTTAATCCTCCTACAGTACCACTAAAGGGACAGTTGTTGATGCATTTTTTTTCTCACTCTCTTTATTACATTGTTTGGCTTTATCAGTATGGTCTGCAATGGCGTGTTTGTCTTAATCGTGGCCTACTTAGTAGTAGATGGGGTGGGATGGTGTTCGATGAGACGCAACGGCCACGTCAGTAATGGACACTGGGCATTTCAATGAAATGCCAGACAGACTCTCAAATCTGGCAATAATCGATCCTGGTAGCATTGTGATCAGTAGACGAGTACATGTGCGTAATTGCAACATACCAAGTAATTATTATAGGGGGAGTCTATTTATTGAGCAGATATCTATTGGACAAAACACGTACAATGCTTGCGCGATACTTTCCCCTTGAAACCCCAAGCTCTATCAAGTGGCTATATAAGGTCGTGGTTACACCCAATGACCCCTTTACTTCGATTATGGATATTTTATGACTTAGTATACAAGTAACTGCTTTAGAATATAAAAATGTAAGGCAAAAAATATAGCGTATTAGCAATTCCGCACCGTCATCATGTGTGCATTATTTGCATTACGTTATTGTCAGCCAATCACAGAAGTGATGGCGTAATTTTTTACTCCGTCCAAAATCTGGAGTGCCTTAATCATTGTGTGAATAGATCTAAAATGAGTGTTATATTACTATTAAATGTAGATTTCTACTTATCAATCAATGCCTAACTACGACTCTTTGTCCCGTACGCTGTGCGGCCTTCAATATGGCTACAACGGTAAAATTTCAGTATCTGTTTTAATTTCTCCAAATGAACTTTAAGTAAGACGAGGTTCAACCAGACCTTCTAGTAAACATTGTAATGTCGATCCAACGTGAATATGAGGCCGCGATGTCAATCCGACCAAGTCACAACATTAACTCTAGTTTTACTATGATTGTGATTGGTAACCACAGATTAAAGTCTAACCAACATCTTTGAAACAACGTTGAATAGATGTTGCTTTTAGTTGCAACCAAAGCGAGACTTTCTCTACGTTGTATACACCTAAAAAATGGACGTTGTTTAGCGGTCGAACTCACAACCACAACTCTCACAGAAATGAGAAGCCATGAGAGTTTAAAGTTTCTCCTGGCGACTTAAAAAGACCATACACGGAAATCGATTTGACACGTATCTTGCGAGACTCAACGGCGTAAGATTCGGGATAATGTAACGGAAAACGAGCGCGGTAAGTCTTGACGGCAGTTCAAGTTTGATATTTTTTCGATGTCTCTTCAACGTCGCATCCTTGAGGTTTATCAACGCAGGAAGTCCATTTGCATCCTTTACGCAATTTTCATTGGAGGTAGAATAATCGACGTCTATACAACGTCAATTCTAATAAAAAAGCCCAAAATTCGACATTGGTTCGACACCGTGTGCGATGTCTATCCAATATTTAGTCAACGTTGCAAGGATTACTAAGCAGCAGTTTGTCTCTGGGGAATTTTGTTTCCGTCAGACCTAATCGTTTGAGACTAGTTAGCCCGGCATGTTGGCATGGCGCGAAAAGAAACCATGGGAAAAGAATTCGATAAACTATATGAGTTAAAAATCTCAAAGTGAACGATTATTGATGTCAACAACCCTATTACAAAGCCGTTTTAAGACATGGAAACTTGCAAGCCTGAGAGAGAAAATGGAGCACGATGCCCCCCGGGGATGGGCACCCAAGATCAAGCTGTTTACAATGATTGTCCATGGCTCGAGGCGGTTACTCACTCATCAAGCAATTAAAATGCATGTCCGTACTCCATAGGGCACTCACTCAGTTGCCAAGTGTCTCCATGACTTTATAGAAAACTCTTGAAAACGAATTTTAAAAAGTGTGTTAAGTTTAAAAAGAATGTTAGCTTTAAAATAACCCCCATTTTAATGCAAAGCGAGGTGTACTAACTAAAACAACATCCTTTAAAGGAAATTTACAGTCCACAGGTACCGCTTTTGACCTCAAAATTAACCCTCTATCAGGTGCATTTTTTTGGACACGCTTGATAACACATAAGATATTAAGTGCCCTCATTTTCCCTGTCCGATGCCACTTGTCACGTGTCAGCTGGATGCCATAAATGTTTTAAATGGCACCTTAAGGAGGACTGCCAAGCTCAAAAAATACCCCCGCTTTTTGTGGAAAACAAAGAGTACTGAATGACAAAGAACCCCTCCGCGCGGACCTCGTCTACTCCCAAAGTACTCCCACTACTACCTTTCTCCGAAATGTTTTAATACGAATAATAACACGTACGATACCATGTGCCCCTGCCCCCCTCCCCCCCCCCCCCCCCCACCGACGCCCGTTGGAATGTTATGATCGACGTTACGTTAAACATGCTTTGATTCAAGACATATTTGGCGCTTGATCTGTTACTAACTTTTTGTACCAGCAAAATCTGACTGACTTGTGAATCCACTGACCAAAGTATGGCATTTTATGCGACAGGGATATTGTCAATAAGAGTACTCAACAGTGCTGACTAAGGGAATGTGCAGTCTTTCGCAGTGCACTGACCTGATTTTTATTATTTTTAAACTAAAAAAAAAACAATGAAAATCTTTTAAAAGCCTGTTCCTTCTTACTATCAGACTGGTCAGCCTCGTAACAAATAGACTTTTACCTGTAGTCTAGTGTGTATGCTTTATTCAAGACAATGTGAGGGTCTTTATCAAATATCAGCTGTATTATTTACTGGGACAAAGTCGATACTAAGCTGTGTTTTGCTTAGTACAAGCCGATAAGCGTAACTGGTTCAGATAGTCTGCTTCTTTAAATAAACTAGATGTCATAAATATCTGTTAGCGGGTGTCGTCTGTCAAAGGAACGGGCAGCGCAATTATTTCTCAGATTGAGAGATAATTTTCGCTTAGAAGATAAGTAAAACCTCTAAGTCCTGATAGTAACGGCGAGATTGGGCCCAGGAAGGAGAGTGGATGGACGGGGCGGGGACATCGGCCTGGATGGGGCAGGGCATTCCGCTGGAACAATCACACCGGCGATCTCTCACAAGGACATCTATCAGTATTAAATTTTTAGGCGACCGTATATTTTTTGCCAAGAGCATTTATAGATATTGCATGGATTTTAGTATATTTTAAAGCCATTTCTAAAGTTTTCTCGTGATATTAATACTAATAACTAGAGTGGCCAATGCAAACAAAATGTGAGATTTCAGCCTTATATTACACATTTCTAATCGACACCTATTTAGCTTCTTCATTTTGGAAACAAAAGCAATGTCTGCCCAGTTAAACCATAATTTTCCAATAACCAATAATTCATTGTCAAAAATTGTGAGATAAACAAAAACAGATAAACAAATTTTATTGCACGTCTTTTTTTCAATCCGAGTCTGAAAAGTGGTCTCCAAAACGTGCTTTACGGTACGTCCTTTGTATCCGGGACTGGAAGTTATTGTGCGTTACATTATTGTCCGGGCCTAGAAGTTGGTCAAGTCAGGCAGGTTCTACTAGACGTCTTTTTATCTGGTAGGGGTCAAGACAAAAAGGTTTCACCTTGCATCTTCTTATGCTGCAAATACGTTTTGCCTAAGTTTTTATCTAGGTATTGAAGGTGTCTTCGTATATCTCCGTGAACGAGAGGGGATAACGATTGACAACTGACATTGATTACTGGCTGAGTGACATGTTACACAAGAGCTGTAGAGAAATAACGCACATCAATGTTAAATATGTATTGATATCATTCTTGCTACTGATTCCAAGCAATATATAAATGTATGAACACTTCAGTATCTTCTTCAAAACGATAAAATTCCCAGGGTAGTTAACAAATATGCTCAGTCCTTAATTTGCCATATGGGTTTAACCGTGCGACTTATCCAGAAAATAGCTACGGCGACTTTGAATTCAATCCTTCTTTCAGCTATAGAGATATCATGTTGAACAAAAGACAACTTTTATGTTATGACACCTTTCTTGTTTTTACTACACGCGTTAAATTTGCAACAATCGTCCAATCGACCCAAGGAATACTCATCATGTTCAAATTATTTACATATTTTACATGAGGATGCCTGCGTCGTATTGGTTCGTTCTGCTCGATACAATTGAGAGAATATTTCGGACCTACCAAACAAAGTCGTTATCGAATTATTTTACACACAAAATTTAGCTCATGATATACACATAGTTTACGCGATGGTGGAAGACTTTGCAGTCGTTTGTTCTACTCCCGACAAAATTAAGAAAACAACGTCATACTAATGTCCTAATAACATAAAATGCATCAAAAGTGAATAGAAGAATTTGACTGATTCAAGAAACACCCATACAAATTGTAAACTCAATACAACTTTCCGTTATCGACATATTTTGCGACCAAAATCTAGTTCAAGATATATACATATTTTACATGATTACATGCTTTATCTACTCGCGATAAAATTTGATTTGAAACACCTTTCGAACGTACTGAACAAAAATGCCACAAAGTATGAACGTAATCATGTCTGCCACAATAGCGTGAAAAAGGTTACAGTGCTTACGATCTAAGCAAGAATTGAACAGCTCAGATTTGAAGTCGATCGAATTTTCCGATCTCAAGATATCTTGCACACAACATTTTGTTAGCAACAGACTGACAAACACGCACATGCATACAAACATTCACAAACACATATATACATAGAGTGTACAAACACTATCTGTAACTTGGTTGGGGAGACATAATAAATTCAAATATTTTCGTCATATTTGGGTTTGACAAAGTAACTGTATTAAAAGGAAAAGAAAATGTTAGGTTTGCAGAAGGCAGGAACATAGCAGTACATGGTCTGCCATATGCTTTATTGCGTACATGTCTGAGTGCGTGATAAAGTACGCCATTAAAACAGTGCAGGCGTTCAGTGCTCGCACTTGACACTGCCGTAAATAGTTAAATCATGGTTATGACGTCGCTGTGTTATTCAGCATGGTATTGTTTTTCATGTATAGACCTGTTTTTGTTGTGTCTGCAGCACTTATGTTTTAACAACAACCTGTAACGTCATGTCAGGCTATCATTTTGAAAAGAAAAATACATTTGGTTATAAACTATAACTTTTGGTTATTGCTGCTATAAACACTTGGCAAGTCGAAGGGTGTACTGATGTTGTACGGAGCCAATGTTTTCTTTAGTGGTCCGATTTCACCTTTACTTCTCCTCTGACCACACTGGTCCAAGGACTCCCGTAGTTCGTATATATGTAGTACGTGACCTGAGGTTGCGGACCCCACCTTTTATTTTTGCCTTCGCTTTCATTTTCATGATAAAAACACATAGTAAAATAGAACAGTGTGCAGAAAGAAAGAATGCAGCCCTCAAGCAAGATTTGCACAGCTCTCGCATCTGGCAACAGCCACGCTGTGCATCATAAAACCGATTCTTTACATAAGCTTAATACGCTGAGAATGGAAAAAATGCTTGTATTGGTTTGATAAGAACGAGGTGTAGCTGCAAAATCTTACCTGGCAATTTTAACTTCATTGTATGTTCATAATAATTGTCGGCTTCAGTTACGCACAATTCTCTGTGAGGGGTTGGGGAAGGAGGATGGCGGGAAGGGAGGCCGTTTTATAGAGTAAGTAGCAAAGCTTTGTTTTCTTCTATGTTTTGAACTGACAAAACAGTTTCCTAGAGAGGTTTCAGAATCTGAGAAAAACATCATTTTGTCTGCAAAATTAGACCGAAAAGCTTTTAAAATTCTACTCAAAATGAGAAAGTTATCGTAAAAATATTATTTTTGCCCATGAAATTAGTTCTCATTATGAATGGCATCACGTTTAATTTGCGTATGATACATAATGTCTTACGACATAATTATGATTTATGTATGACGCATAACTAGCCATTTATGTAGGATATGATGTATGTTTTTGTGACCATTATATGCAAGCGGTAGAGTAATCTACGAAACTTTGATTGTATTGCGCATTGTCTTTGTTGTTAATTTTTTGTTGATATGTTATATCAAAATGGCATTTAAATGTATGCTTTGCGTTGTATATAAATCTATACTGGCGTATTTAAAAAAAACCGTTGTCACTATTATGGAGTTTTCACTGACAATGTCATAATTTATTCATGACATTTTTACTGGAAATATGCCATCACAAAACCTTGTAGAAATGTTTCTAACCTTAATTTCTCCTACCTTGTCTAGATTTTTTTCTATCTTAGAAACATAATTAACAGTTTCAACAGGTTAATTTTTTGCATCAATTACCGTATTGAAATTACACACAGGACTTTATTTATAGTTTTGTTTACTTGGCCGCATTCATTGCATTACAGGGCAGGGTTACATATATGTATGGTCCTCGCCAAAGGAAAAGCAGAAATACCTGTCGTGCTGGACGAGACATACCGAATATCTCACTTCCGATAAAAACAAATATGGACAAGTCAAAGACGGTTGGCGAAGAAAATGTAAGTATTTTCTTGTAATATTGTTTATTGCGTATCAATTTTTCTCATATAATAAGACCATGTTACCTGAAATATTTGAACGAAAAATAAAAAATGTATAAACTTGGGTTATTCACAGGCTTGGAACACTTTTAAATTTCTTCTTTTGCCAGTTGTACAATATTTCTACTTGATACCCAATATATTTTCATTTTATCTTATAAATAAGTGCATATATGTCAATGATGTCAAAGATTTGAATGTTTTTTTCTAATTGCAACCGATAAGACCGTGTAGTGATAATTGTAGTTTTCTTTATCAACATGTATATGACGTGATCTGTGTTTTACACAGGTCTCTGGCAAGCCGGATAAAGTGAGATTAATCCTCTCCGTGGCTCTTGTTGTCCTATCCGTGACCTTCATCACATTCGTAGCTGTGGGGGCATGGTATGTGTCTGACGTGAACACTTCGAGTGATACAAAAATGGCTGAAGTGTCTGAGGACACCCCTTACAGCAAGGTAATAAACTACAATCTGAAGGGTTATATTCACACTGCAATAATTAATGGAGAAATATTTGTTTATTTAAAATGGACAAGAATACTTTAATATCAATGGTCATGGGACAAATACATACCTTGTGTTAGTGTACTCAATTTAAAATAATATTTCATCTCAAATATTTTTTTGTTAAAGATGCTAGAAGTAGTACTCATAGTCTTAAAACTTGAAGGCGTTAAAATTAAATAGTAATAATTAAAGAGAATTGTGTCAAACAGGAATAAACATTTCGTTGTAATTGGTTGTTTTCATCAGACGACATATATTATTCAAGTGAAGCAAGAGAATAATGTGGTAGAGCAGAAAGTAACCGTGGACGAAATAAAGAAAACAGAAGTGACCGTTTTGAAATCTCCCGACACCAGACACATCACGTACATTATCAGTACCGACTACACCAAAGTATGCATCAATTCTGAAATCAGCTAGCACAATTTAATTTTCTCTTCTATTATTTTTACTACATCTACTACTTACACTACTACTATAGCAATTATTATTGTTCTTGTTATTATTATGAGCCTCTTCATCTATGATCATTTATTTATTTAATATGAAATTACTGAGTTTCTGGATAAATTACTGAAAACGATACACATCGCTGAGGCTGTAAGGTAGTCATTGTTTTCAATTTTTACCATGCCGCGAGCTGTATCAAGGTCATTAATTTTATAATTAACATTATGAGACTTTTGAAAACAGATGATTGAAACTTTGTACGACAGTGAGACCGATATCTGCAGCATGATAAGGATGGATGAAAGCGAATACAGCTTCAAAGACGACCTAGAGTTCTTGAAACGTTCCAAAGTAAGTAATTATTTTTGAGAAAATACATGAAATCGTCGCAGTCAGTAATTGATGATAATTTTGAAACAAAAACTTTCCTTGATTTTTAATTTAAACAAAGCAATGTGAAAACGTAACAAGGATAAGAATAGTATTGGCAAGATATGCAAAAGTGCTATTGTATTTTTGATGCAACAATAATTTGCATCAAAATTAAATGGGAATAATATTTTGTAATATATATTTGACTGTATAATTTCTCTATGTCTCATGTAAATTTACATTTGAAAATTATTATTTGAAAATGTTTCTCTTGGAATAATTTTCTTCAACTTATTCATATGCCAAGGCTAAAATCTTCGACAGCCAAGTGACGCGCAATTACACTTACATCGCACAACTGGATGAGGCCGAGGACATCTCTGACGAAACGGCGTCATTCTGTAACCTTAACAATTCATTTTGGTTGGGGGAGACTGAAAAACTGGCTGAAGGTAGGCAGTCTTAAACACTTCTATATTAAAAAAACCTAGCATTTACCAACCTTAAGCATACAATAAACATATGAATGAATACAGGTGATTAATAAAGTCTGATTGTAAAACAAAGTAAAGTAAGGGAACGTGAAAAATCTGCGTTTACATTGTGATAGTTGGAGATTAAAGGCTTTGACAATGATTCATTCATATATTATAGGAGAGAATTTAAAAATAATTGCAAGCTATTGCTTACATATATCCTACATCATTGTTTGTATTCACATATATTTCGCAGAAATAATATAATATTGATGTGATTGACAGGCGGCAGAGATAAGAGACATATTTGGCGGCGTTGCTATGGAAGAACTTATCTTTTATGCACATGGCGAGGATGCTACTTGGTCTGTTCTAGTGGGTGGAAACGGGTCGTGCATGCTCACATTCATTATTGACATTTTTCAAAACATTTAATAGACTGCAACATTCGATCCATATATAATTTTTACGATATTTAGTTTAACGGTGATCGAAAATATCAAATTATGTTAATCATTTCAAATATATGAGGGCAACTCAAAAAATATTTTATTTCGTCTTTGATTTTTACTGATCAATCAAAACATATTTTCATCTATTTTCTCTACTGAAAGATAATTGGATGGGTGCTTTGCATAATGTTGCTTAACTATTATGGGATAACTTGAGAGCACATTCTATTGTGGAATGACTTTATAACACATATATTATGACATTACTTGAGAACAGTTTTTATTATGGAATTACTTGAGAACACATTTTGTTATGACATCACTTAATAATACATTTAATAATGACATTATTTGATAACTCGTTTTATTATGGAATTACTTGATATCAGAATTGCTCAAAATTCCTACATACTACACATTAACATAAAGCTGCTCTGAAGATTTTATTTAGAAAATGAGGGTACTTGATATGCACAATAGGATCATATTTATTTATGTTTGTTACTAGTTGCCTTTTAAAAACACATATTCTCATAAACACATATAGTCATATGTTAAATTTATAGACACTTTTAAAATTAATTATGAAACTGGAGGTCCTTTAAACTTAAAATGCAAATTTACAAAAGGCATATTTTGTAATGCTAAATGTAACTTTATTTAACTTAAGCTTTCACTCATGTGTTAATACTGAGGCATACTGTTAAATCTACTGCTTTCAAATATATCCCAGATGAATTAGTTTTAGAAAAGAGGAAATGTATAAAGGCATGGAGTTGCTTTATTTGATATTCCATGAGGTTATTACAGTAAAAATACATATAGTTTATTTATTGATATAAAGATATTTCTGTTTTCTGAGGTTTCTTTTTGTTTTCTGTTTTCTGGTTTTTTTTCTGTTTTTTTTCCTTGTTATGTCACATTAAGGCCAAACCGTACATGAAGCTATGATAACGTATAACACAACAAATCAAATCTGTTATAGATATAAGTGAACAAAACAGATATTAAATGGCAATAAATGTATAAATGCAAAATGGTGTTTTATTTGGTATTATAAAAGTGATTGCAGGAAAAATAAATAAAGATAGAAAAATAGTTTTGTGATATTTGTTCCAAATATTTTTCTATTCATATTCCATAAAAATGGACAATTTGTTAAGACTTAAGTGAAGTTAGTTATGCAAGACTCGCTGCTTACTCTAGGTCCATCACGCAAAATGATCATAGTACTTGTTTCAAACATTTGCCTTTTGTTTTTGGAACATCGCGGTTCTTATTATAAAAACAGCTATGATGTTACTTCTGGTTGCGACTGAACCAAAACATTTCGGAGAGAACGCAATAGTGACTTTAAGATGATAGAACTTAAGTAATCGCTCGGAAAATAAGTTGTCGTTTGCGGTTGCAAGAAATGATTTAAACATGGCGGTCGCAAGTGAACATGAGGGATATTCTCAAAAGTTCAATGAACAGAAAACTGAAAATGAGAGAAAAAATGAGCATCAGAAAATAAAAATAAAATAAAAATTGCAACAAAGGATAAAAGAGAAAACAAAAATAAAACTGGTCTGAAAACACGAAGCAAACTGACAGGAAAAATTACAAAGCTAAGAAAAACAAGGAAAAGAAAAACAGAAAAAAAAAACAAATGACTTGTCTGTAAGAAAGGCGTTAGTGAAGGTGAATGGGAAAATGTAGGTGCATTTTCACAATTTGAAAACTATTTAAAAGAAGGTTTAGATCATGGATAAAGTGTCAAAAACCGTTGGAGAAAAGCTTAAAACCAGTTCAATGGCTATTATTGCAAAATTTGAGGCGAAACGCACGAATAAATTGAATCAAATTATAGACGCAAAGATAAATGCAAAAATGCAAGTGCTGAATGAGAGAACTGATATACTGAGTAAAGATCTGGAGAGTATGAGAATGCGGTAACAAATATAAATCAAACGATAGCGCATTCAGCCGTTATTTCAGCACAGAAAACAACGGTAAAAGCAAACGACGAAAGGGGAGATTCGCTTCCATGGAACCATTACCCAATTGAAATGCAGAAGAAAATCAATGAATTGGAGGTCAAGATGAAAGCTATGTCGCGTCATTTTGAACGGTTGAAAGCCCATAGCCACAAAATAAACGTAATTTTTGAAGTCATTGGAGAGAAGGAAGGTGAAAATTGCAAACTCCTAATCGAATCGCTATTTAGGAGGGACATACACCTCCAAATCCAGGAACCCATCGATATAGCCCATACATAGACTTGGAAAATCGCTTCCAAACTGCCCCGTGGTCTTAATTGCCAGTTTAAAGACTATGACCGACCGAAATAAAATAATTTAGATTTATTTACGTTCTGAAGCACTTTCTGAAGGGTCAAATGAAATGAGAGAAATTGTGTTTTATGCTTGTACTTTACTGACTTTATTTAAACTTAAGACCAATTTCTTAAATCAAGCGTCTTTGGATATCAGCCAGTAGAACTAAGACCGGCTTAAAACCTGAAATAAAAAACTTCATTACATGACACGATTTTGCGCTGATTTTACATTACATGACACGATTTTCGCTGATTTTACATAACATGGCACGATTTTGGCTGATTTTACATAACATTAGGTCGCTTGTGGCAAGATAATGACCTTGACTTTTTACAAAAGCACCTTAGGACGTTACAAAAATACTAACCGCATTAGCAAAATTTGTTCCTCTTCATTTCTGAAAAATGAAAATTTTCAGCGTCTTTTATGTTTCAGAAAGTTTTCTTATGATTAGTGATTTTTCAAGTCGCACAGTTTGCAGCAGTCCACAAAAATATGGCTACCTCTTGTCTATATTATATGTTTAATTTGAAACGTCAGAATCAACTAAATCCATGCATATGAAATTTGTGGCCAAGTATATATTTCTATTTCTCAGGAGACTCTTGCTTTTCTCTATAATGTCAATATTATCGAGGAGAAGCGCAAACCAAATTAATCTCAACAACTGGATACACCATGGCACCATGTATAGCTGTATTTAATTGCATAGGGTGTAAAACTGATAGCAGTGCTACATATAATAAAATAGTACAAAATTTACCTATTCTTATTGGCATAATCATTAAAAATGTAATATTCATGGGATAGACCCCCGAGGTTCATTCACGTACAAATGGTTATCATGACAAAAGATTATAGGTTCAGTGAAATGGACGAAGATTAAATCATTCAGTCGAAGTCAACTAAAGTGCTCCGAAATAGACGGCGAAATTCTATAGATGTCTATGCGCTTTCGTGGATAGATGAAATATCCAGAGATGATCTGCAACAATCTGGCCAACCAACTGGGTCATTTTAAGAAAAACAGTATAATACAGTTTCATAGCGATGACAAGATCCTTTACACGAGTAAAAGGTCGTAGAAATGATCTTTTTGAATTCATAATGGAATTGACACCATTATGAGTCGATAATATGAAACAGTTAATTCGAAACAATGCGCTGTGGATCCAGTTCCCACGAGGATGTATAACCAAACAACGCTTGACTTGGATTTAATAACGCAAATTTAAGATATTTGCTTTTACCGGGTTTCGGACCTTATCCCGTGAACGAACTCCCCCGAATTAAGCCCATCCCTAAAATTTTAATACCTGGGATAATATATCCCATACCTTTATCCCAATACACCAAGACGAAGGAAGACATTACCCCCGACCAACTTGATAATTTAAAAAACTGCATTTGTTTGAAGCTTAGTATATGGAATGCAATTTTAATGTTAATTTTTGAGCTATCAATAAATGTATTTAAATGAAAAAATATTTCTGAGATGAACAAAATAATTTTACAAACTTAAAAGATCTTAAGGGATTCACAAATTTAAATAAAATTAACGAATCTTCAATTATAGTTTAGAGATGAGAACTTGAATCAGTGTTATCAATTATAAAAAAACATTCGCTTGAGCTCAACAATTCCTGCTTTTTATGCAGTAATGAAATCTGTTTGCAGGGGTCAGTCATACTTTTATTCACAGTTATTTGTTTCTAGATTTTAGATGTAAAATAGACTGATAGATACTTATTCAAAAATAAGTTTTTAGATAATAAATCATTTGCAGTTCTCAAAGTATAAATAACTTCTAAAACTAATTCTAAAATAAGCTCTTGATATCAAAAAAGAAACAAATTACTCAGCTGAAAATTAAGAATTTGCTGTAAGTATTTCATTCTTACTGTCAAGAATCGAATTCTAAAATTCAATTTAGAGATTGATAAATAATTTTTGATATCAACAAAAATCATTGATATCTTTAAGTATTTATTAATGCCGAAAAATAGTTGTTGAGATCAAGAATGCATGAGATTTCAAAATATAAAAGCAAATAGCATGAACTATTTATTTATAAAAAATAATTTTACAGACAAATAAAATAACTCCTGACATCACCTGATAAATGTCAAAATGACATTCCATATAAATGAACTTTTTTCTAATTGATGAACTATTTCCACATTTCTTCCATGAAAACATTCACTTTATATCGTTACAAATCACAACTTTTATACTGCATCACATAGATTTTTGTCATGCATCTTAAGTTCGAAACGTAAGGTTGTGTGCTACATCCTTAAAATAATCGAGCACGTTCCCATTGGTAAAGTCACAATGTTTCTGATCTTCGCCCTGACTCCTCTATGCTTCCTGTAAATATACCTCATTATCTGGTTAATGATCACGCTGTGTAGCAACTGCACTTCCTTCTGAGTGTACCGCTATATGTTCGGATGAAATCATGCGGTGCCATCCCGAAAATGTGGTCTTTGATGTATGAAATCTCCTTTTGGGTGCGATCACACATATTCCAACATGAATGGTCGAACTTGGACGAGACCCTCTCGTTCCTCTATAGTCATCTTCGAAGTAACTAAGGAACGGTGTGAGTTACTAGGCGATATGCTCCTGAAGCACCTCAAATGCATTGATTACCTAGTCTTGAAGGAATCAAAAGTCCCTAACTCTGGACACTACGAAAAATGTTCTGGACGCAGGCTCTTCAGTTGCTCAGATAGGCGATTGTACATTCTCCTCTTTTTGCGCAGTAGTGCGTACACGCACTGGATAATCCAATCAGACGTAAGAGCGGCGAGGATGTACAGCTGATAATATAGTCCGGGAAATACTTGCATGTGCACTCCGCACATCTAAGTTCCGCTCAGCGCCAAAAATAGTGTTATTATCGTCACAAAAGCAACCCTCAAATAGCAAAAGGTGCTCCTCATTGCTTATATCTGTGTACAGTCTACTGTCGTAGTATAGCCATTCGATGTACCACCAAACTCGCACTTGCGCCATAATGTAATAAAGCCCGGATTTTCCTTATATTCATCTCCTGATATACAGCCAAATTCGCTTAACGACATCAAGTGAGATTTATAAGGCATTTATCATTCGTTATACTGCTATCAAATTTCACCGGAAATTTTTTTTGTCAACGTTTCCAGTCCAAAGCTCGACTGTACATCACATTCACCTGCGCGTATTCGATGACCTACACACTTGGTCATGGCTTAAGCAGCAGGAGTTAAATGCAATAAACACACTTTAACATTTTGGACGCATCCATTCACTACTCAAACAGTTACATATATTAGGGAAAGTTAAAACATCAGATAAGATTTCGAATTAACCATAAAATGCCATGCACTTTTTGTTTTGTTTCACATGTCAAATCACTTCAAGGTGGAAACGAAAAGAAAGAGATTTCAATTTGACTATGAGGAAAAACTTGAAAGCTTGGAATATACAAAAAAATATTAATCAACAACTCATCAAGAAATAGGTAATTGTTTATCATGACAACGGAATAGTGATATAACGTGCAGAACAGTCGGTGACAAAGTGAATAAAAACGTAAAACTGGTGGACGGAAGGAAACGCTGGCTCCACGGAATGTTTTCGAAGCAAAAAAAACACATTCACAGCGTCTTACTCTGTTTGGAGTCATTACAAAAACAACGTCAGTTGATGACAGACACGCGTGCTTATAAATTAGAGCAGGTTATTGAAAAACTGTCTGTAAAGGCTGCTAAGCAAAAATCAATCCTTGACTTTTTACGAAAAAGCAAAACTCAGTGATTGTTTCATTTGTGAAAACAGACCAGAACCGATCTGTAATCCTTTTTTGCAGAAGAACAAGACTAAAAAGTTACATGTATACTGCTTTATAATATTTATGACCACAACACTCATAATATTACTCAAATTGTGTTTTTTTTAATTTATTTTGGCGGAGCAATGAGAGTATAATGTATTGTTGTATCGTTTAAACACTGGCCTATATGAATGTTTGAGGGGCTGGAGAGTAATGTCATTTGTAGATATTGACATTGTTCTTAAGAATACTGGTTGTACTTTCTCCTGAGGTAACGCAGGCGTTGCGATCAAGAGCGTAGTTACGGTTCTATACTCGTTTTGTCTGACTGCGGACGATTTTAAACAATTATCTGTTAGTGACAAAAATCAAGTCAGTCTTAGTCTTTAGTTTTTAGAAAGAAAACCACCTAGTTTCTCCCCAAAAAAGTTTTGACAGAAGACCATGCAGTTTCAGAAAAGAAAACCATGTAGTTTTTGAAAAGAATCACCTGTAGTTTTCTGAAAGAATCATACCATTTCTTCCGCAACAAAAATCATATCTTCTGGAGAAATATTCAACATATTAGGGATTGAGAAATCTGAAACATAATAAAGTTATATTTTCTACCTAACAAGTAACGAGTTTGACATATATTGTGTCTAATACGGGATCTCAGAAACCAGAGCCTGATAAGCCTTACTGCATTATTTAGCAGCAGCTGCAATTAAGCAAACTGTATACCAATATTTTTTGTCAGCTAAGAAATACTGTCAGATTTCATAAATGGTAACATCATAACTTTAGTACTTGCTTGATAAATGCATCTAATTCTAATAAATACTCAATGTCGTGATTGAACGTTAAATAAATCTTGCATGTCCTAAAATATCTACGAATTACACCTAATAAGTTTTAAAATAAAAAATGTAGTGATATTGGTTATTCTTGCGTGTAGACTTTGAGTAGAAGAATACTAAGCTCAAATCCGTTTCTATTTGTCCACCTCTCTATTTACAGTTTTTAGTCCAAGCATACAAAGCTAAAATTCACAGTCTTTTTATCAGAATTTTCCTTTAAATTGTTTTTTTTTTTTTCACTTTTCCGCTTCAATCCGATGGGTCGCAGTAGAAGCCAAACGTGATATTTCGATGGCAGATGACGCAGTATCTCATCATCGCTCTGTGGGAGGTGGAAAAATTATCACAGATATGTGCGAACACACAAGGATATTCCCTCAGGTTTGGCGCCAGGTTATATACCTCGACCATTTAACTATGGTAGGAAGGGGAAGAAAGCACTCTGGGGTGCTTCACTCGCCATCAAAGAGCAACGTGACTACTCCTAGCCCCACAAAACAAACCGGAAGTGTCCATGTACAAGTCGCCACCGAAGGTGTAAAACTACACCTCGCTCCAATCCCCTTTACGCACACATCCACTCAAAGCAAAGGGGTGTTCATATTCACCAGGAGGGAACGTGACACTACACCTCACCCCTACAAAAAGACACGTATGTGTTCATTTCGTGACATTTACCAACAAGTGGAGGCCATTAGCACCATTAACAACTTAAAACATTAACAATTGCATTTCTAAGAGAAAAAAATAATGTTATTAGCATCATTGTTGATGCATTGATTAAAAACTATCCCCACCCACTACCACAATGTTCGCTTCTGATATTTAGAAACATACATGTTTAATGTGTTTATTTTTCAGACATTACAACCAGATTGTCAGCAAAATTGGAGAGGAATATTGCATGAATTTTATTTTTGTGTGCTGGATATTGACGAATTTATTAACCATTCCACCTCTACTCCGTCTTAATTAGCTAATAATGTTATCCTGTGCAATTTTCGGGGAAGGGGAGGGGCGGAGGGATAAACCTGCTCTCTTGTACACTCTGCACTCAATTTCACAAGAAATTAGAATGTAATAATTTTGGACTGAGAGGATGAGAAAGGTTGTTTCTGGAACTGTGCTCTTGCTAATATTATTACCAAAAGGTGACTTCACCTAAATTAAAATGCTATTCTTCAAGTTGTATTATTGTAACAGCTAAGATGTGTTACAAAGGTGATTAAGACTGGCTTAGTAACATAGTTACAGCATAGTAACAGATTTGTGTAATGCGGAATAAAATGACAAGGAAAAGAAAAAAAGTCTCAGAAAAAAATGGGGCTGCTTAAGGTACGTGACGTCACAATCAATTGGTTCGATTTGTTTACCATTTACCAATTTAGATTCGAGCATGAAAGGCGTTCTTTACGCCAAAAAAGCAAATAGATACATTTGGATTTCATAAATATGTTGCTTGAAAGTATATATACTACAGAAAATTTTACGTGAGAAATGAGAGGTCGATATCTCTGGCACATTGTAGTGATTCTTTAAATACCAAAATGCTGTGCATTATTTGATACATAGAGAACGTTGTCCTAATCGTCCTCGTGGATATATTGTGCAATATTTATCAAGTTTGTTACTACAATTTACATGTCACGTACGTCTTTCATGAATTCATTTCCATTCCGGATGTTTGGATTTTTGCTGGAGAGCATTAGCGCTATTAACATGATTCATCGCCTTAATGTCTATGATCTCTGCAACGCACAGCAAATTGTCAGTTTATGCATTGATATTTACCAGTCAGAATGGTGACATTCATAGTCTTATCAGTTTTACGTAATACCCAAACAAAGTCAAATGAACCTGCAATTTAGTGAATTCGTTTGTTAAAGGAATATTTTACTTTTACAGCCATTTTCTTTGCAAAATAGTTATCTTTTTCAAAACGTTACATGTCAGCTGAACGATGTATTTTCAATACCACAGATCGAGAAAACAGACAGGGCTTGGTTTCAAATAATAACAAAATTTATTCTCTGAAGAAAAAAATGCTAAATTTAAAGAACGTGCTTCCATGTTTTATGTTAATTCAAATTTATTGAGCTACATTTCACAAGCATTCAGTTTTTTCCATCTCTACAAAAGTTTCAAATTCAAAGAATTTTGAAACGCTACCTTTTATAATTAAAAATCCTACGATTTTTCTGTACGACGGATACATTCATCAAAGAAATTCCCTTACCGCCTCATATACTTCTCATGTCACGTGCCTGTCGCTCTACAATGTCACGACTGTAACTTAGAAGAGATAGGCACAATGACTTGTGCATTACACTACATGTTTGAAACTGTCAGTTCATGATACGTGGACTTGTCATGTCACAAATATGTCTTCCCCACCTGACAAATTATCTGCAAAGAAGGTTCGAATGCTGGCAGAACTAAAAATTTAAATCTTAAATACTAAATAAGTTTTAAATATAGTATTTTAGATGTTATTTTTATGGTGCCATAGATATGTCTTTGTATTAAAACAAGTAAAATTAAAATAATTAATTTGATGACAATTTACTCTGAATAGACTAGGCAGTCACAATATCAATATAGTAATTCTTTCTGTCAGAATATTTTCATAAATTATATCATTACATGCATAGAGCATCAAAACACATCCGTATAAAGAAATTGTGAGTAACATGTACACTATCTAACCGCAAACGAAACTTCACTCTCCACGTACACTCAGCTTGACGCTGACAAAGGCTTTGTGATGATTAACTTTCTGTTTTACTCTGGATGGCTATACAACGCTCTCTGATTATGATGTGCTTTGTATTGGATTCAGAAATTTGTGTAAACATGTGGAAGGCCAAAACACCCAGACATATGATCTAACCCCATAATATATTGGAAATTAAACTCAATTTTATGTATGTGTCAAATAATATTGTTATTTTCGTTAAAATAGCTGTTGCTACTGTAACATAAAAGGTCTCTCAAGCAGAAAGCTTGAACAAGATATGATATCCAAATGGTGGACAATTTTAAACTCTTAACATTAGTAAATAAAGCGCTAAAATTGATGACGTAGTGACAATGATGTTTTCTTAAATAAATTTAATTATCACTGTTAACAGCATACATGCCTTGCGGAAGGAGAAATCCCTTTAAAAAGCGGCATTTTCTGCAGTGTTCTTTCTCATGCGCTTTGGGTTCAAACGACTCAATCATTTAAACTCAAACACTTAATTTCACGCAACATATATTTCTAGGAAAGCACATGAAAATTCAAACCAAAATAGAAAAAGATCAATACAATTAAAATATATACATCGCTCGAATATAAAAGTAGAATCTTAAAAATGGCTGTCGAAGAAAGCATTGCTGGGAGAATCCTCAACACTGTAGACAACTTCACAATCAATACAACTTTACAGAACGATACAGGAATCGCTACAGAGATCGATGCATGTTCGAACGGGATAGAATACTTCCGCTGGTTCACAATTGTAGTTATTTTAACTCCTTTGACCGTAGTAGGTCTGATTGGAAATGCTCTACTTTTGCTGCTAGCTCTGGGGTCTTACTGTAAAAACTACTCTGGTTCAAAAAGCAAAATAAATTGCTCTTATAACGTCACTTTATTTACGCTCAGTGTCCTGGATATTGCTATTCTTCTACAAATGCTTCCTATCAGAATTTGGAGGCAGTTTGCGACATGCCACGATTGGATGCAGTGGTTTTCATCTTACTTTAAGCCAACGTACCGAGTGAGCTACCCGCTTATTTACATACTACGAATGACAGAAACCGGTACGGTGTCGACCCTCGCTGTTAATAGAGCCATTGCTATTTGCAAGCCGTTCTTTGCTAAACGTTTTATCACTGTGAGCTTTACCTTATGTCAACTAGCAGCTGTATTTCTATTCTCCTTAGCGTTTTCATTGCCGAGAATCTTTGAAATTTCACTTTCAGACAACGGCATACAATTTCGAGAGTTTGTCTACAATCGTTTTTACACAATAGGTTACAGAATGATCGCGTTCTTTCTCTTTATGTACATTCTACCCATGTCTGTATTACTCGGATCAACTCTGTTAATGGTGTATGAACTACAACAATCTAATATTGTGGCACACAATACAGAGAAAAACAATGCCAACTTTAATTATACTCTTAAAGTTGTTTTTCTGTCTTTGTTAGCAGTATTTTTTATCTGTAATATCTTACCAATGACCGCACACGCCCTCTGGTGTCTATCTGAGACATTTCAAGGATTAAGGTTTCTAAATGACTACAGGCGTTACATAAGCATGGTGAGTAATCTCTCGCTTGCTTTCAGTGAGTCACTGAACATTGTGTTCTACTGTCTTGCTAGCAGTAGTGGAAGAAATAAGTTTGTGACTCTGTTTTGTTGTAAGAGAAAATACGAAGCAGTCAACAACATTTCTGTACCAAACAAATGTTCAAGAACTCGTTTGCCGACGCTTTTGAATAAATTTTCAATATCAAACATTCAAACATCGGAATTATAAGAGTAAATGCGTAAATTGAAGCTAACAAACTCTACAAATATGTATGGCATATAGTTCCGCCACATGTGTATTTAAATCTGCTGGATTTTATTGACGAATAGCTGCAGGTAGAACTGTCAACATTTTGATTAAAATTATGCCATTGAAGACTAAACAATTTTACTTCTTGATGCTGGACAAAATGCTAGGAGTAGCAATTTGAAACAGTACAATATATATGGACATGACATTTTTCAAAGTAAAATACTCATTTTTATTGGCTAAGCAACGCTGTTAACCAGCTGTTAAATTTGCAGTCTTTTCTCAATGACATTCCAGTGAATAGTCGTTTTTAAAAAGTTATTATTAAATACACCCTTTATCTTTATCTATTCCAAAGACAATATATTTTGCTTTATCTTTCATCTATTCCAAAGACAATATATTTTGCCGAATATCCCACGTCTTCAAAGTGGCAGTGCACTGCTAAGTGTTCTAAATTGTAAGCAGCTGATTGCTGTTTTTGTAGCGTAGTTAGATTTGTATGTGTGACCGATGATTAATGACCAAAACAAAGGTCGCTACCGTGGTTTACTCTATCTTTTAGGGCCGCAAGCTGTGCGTTACTATGGTGACGAGAAGTTGGTTTTGCTTCATGGCAATCTTTAAGGCCGGTCCCGGCCGGTGCAATATGAATTCCCGACGAGGTTTGTGGCAGAAAAATATTAAAAATGTTATTGCAAGCCTCGAATTCATTTGTAAATATATTGGTATGTACAAAATCTTGAAATATTTAGCTATTGATATCTGTGTATGGTAAAGTCTGACAACTTTGGACATCGTGTGGGAACAACGTAAATTGGTGTTTAAACTATTCTTCATTCATTAAAATTTGTAATTAAACTTAAATTATTTGAAATTGGTAACCTTGTTGACGTTATCGTCGCATTATAAAAAGAGTTTTTCTTAACGGTTCTATTGAAGAAAATTAGGTTATTTAATCATGTCAGTAATTCATGACGCACATTTTCCTTTTTTGAACAAAACACAAAACATTCTGAACTCAGTTCCCAAGTGTGGCCCTTTGTGTTACCGGAAGTGGCGCTTACCTTTCTGTACGAATTTTTCTAATTCATACTTGAATCGTGCGGTGACAAATTCAGTGCTATTTTCGTGTTAACTTCGGAGTAACTTGGATAATTAGGATAAGTGAAATCCGAGAAACCGCCACTATCACAACGTGATAATAAAGTTCACTCGATGGACGCTCCGCATTTTTCAATTATGTTCCGAGGCTCCTAATACAAAGTGTTTTAACTTTAGCTTTGAATTTATCGATAACCTTAAAAAGTTTTAAACCAGATTTCGAGAACTAAGCATTTCGTAGAACGTGTTGGGAGTAATTTCTGTCAATGACCGTAATTAGGTTCAAGACTGTAACATAACCTAATAAAGAAATGCATCTTTGGACATACAGCCTATTGAACGATTAACAATACGCCACGCAGTCATCAAATTTGGCTTCTGTGGCTCTTAGAAATTCAACAAAGTAGTTATTATATTGTTTCATGGCAGCGACATGCAGTTTCTCTTATGACATGATAAGTATGGCAATACACTCTTCGGATTTACATAAATGCATGTCACACTCCTAACTATATCAAAATTGTTTCTGCTTTTCTTAAAATTGCAACGTGACTGTGGCGCCGACATTAAATGTTTTTGAAGTATATTTTACATGAAATGCAAACAGAAGAAGAAAATGTCATAAGGTAAGGAGAGTGACATGGAGATTTTTGTTCATTGTCGGATTGTAATGTCACATTCATCTTGCGTCACGTTCTGCTCCTGTGGTGTCCAAAACTGCAAGGTACACTTCTAACTGTGATCTCGTAAAATTTGTGTCTTTCAAGAGAAATCGCGTCAGCACAGTAAGGACCTACCGACGAACTTGAGATATTTTATATGTACAAGAACTCTTGTATTTTATCTTGTTTATTTGTCTTAGTAATTTTTTCTGTTGTACTTGCTAAAAGTTCATGTCAATATTATGTATTGTGGCACGAAAGCATACATATTTACTAGTCTTTTGTGCTTTAACTGTCATCGATGACTTATTTCATACATGTATAGGAGGTAACGCGATCATATTAACGATGAATCGTTGACTTCTGGCTGAACATACACTGGAGTACAAGTCTAGTTTTAGTTGTTTTTGGCGCAAATAGATCGTCGAAAAACTGGTTCATGATAAATGTACATATTCTTGTTAGTGGTTATATGGAGAATTTTGTATGGTATCTTATGCAGTCACAGCTGCATACTTTGCCTTAGAACGAAATGACGAATATCATGAGTTATGCAGCACAGCATTCATGGTTTTTGCCTTTTAATAAAAACAATTCATTTTCTGGCAACAACAGTTCTGACAAGAGAATATTATTCACTTTGGCAGCATCCTGCAAAAATAGACGTTTGTCTTCCTTGAGCATTTCGTTAACATTCAATTATTTTATCAATATAATTCACTCACATTTGTGAATTAAATTGTCTTTTAACTAAACCGTGCTATGTAAATACATATTTATAACATGCCATTAACATAACGGGTCACTTTACCGCTACACATAAATTATGTTGTTCTGTAAATAGTCTATAGATATGACTACAAGAAAAACTAATAGCATAATTGGCATGATATTGGATCGAGAGAGGAGCGTACCTCCTTTTTTACAAAGGGTTGACGTTCAATTATGCAGCAATTGTGTAACGTGTTTCACTACTTAGGCTTTGCGAGTTCCGCAAGAGGCTGTTATTCTTCAAAGATAAGTAAACAAAAATATCAAGTAAAGTTTTTTAATGTTGCTATATATAGTCTTAATGTGATATGTCAGTTTAGAATATGACAGCAATTTCGCACTTTCTAGCTTTCAACCTGCCAGAAATTTCCTTAAGACTCATTATAAACCATATTACAGATGGTTATTTTTGTAACCTGTCCGGTTCTTTTTGAAATGAGATAATAGTGCTGGCTGATCATAGAGATTGCGCTGGCTAATCATAGAGATTGCACTGCCTGATCACAGAGATTGCACTGGCCGATCATAGAGATTGCAATGGCTGATCATAGAGATTGCACTGGCTGATCATGGAAATTGCACTGGTTGATCATAGAGATTGCACTGGCTGATCATAGAGATTGCACATGGTTTATCCCCACCTATTGACCTCCAGTTTTAGACTAAAATAACCAAAATAACATTTTTGTTTCATTTAAGTGGTTGAATGGAAGCCTTTAACATGCCTTTTTAATTACTCGTAATAATTATTAATAATATGTATTCAGGGTTTATTTTCCCGCCAACAAAGGCCCTTGCAATTTTGATTAGTATCTTATATTACACCTGTTAATTGCTACAGTTTAGCTGACGCCATATTAATGTTCCAAAATTCAAACAATTAAAAACTTGTTTCCAAGAGAGGACATAGCTATGACCGAGTAATTCAAATCATAGCATAATAAGATTTACGCTAACTCCAAAGATGGATTGCGAATGAACTATATTTAAATGCAATGGCACAGGCTACGTTTACAGCTGTTAACTATAGGAAGTGGCTTACAGGCAAATACTGCACTGGCAAAGGTATAAAACTTTCAACATTGTTAATCATAAAAAGTTGCAAAAAATGACCAAATGCATTCTAGGCTAAAAATAATAATATATTCGTACGAAACAATACATGATGCGTGGAGTAGAATACGCTTCTCCACCCATTTCCATAATGTTCACCAGTAATATTTAAAAGCTATACTTGTGATATGTTGTTTATCAGAAGTTATAATGAGAATTACAAATTGCACAAAACTGGATGGAGAAGGCTACTGCAATGGAACACTAGTTATCGCTTGCAGTTTTATCAATTGAATCTTGTTAACCACTTAATTCAACTACCCAGCAATTAGACGTGTTTCATAAATCGAAAACAATACACGAAAAAACGCAGATGTTGTTAAAGTTATCACATGCTATAAACTGCAAATAACTTTTAATGATTCTAAATAAGTCTCAGATAAATCTCACCTTGAAACATCAATGCCCAGTTCCAATACACAGCGTTAACATACAAAAATCCCATGCAGCATCTGCTTTCATTCTCAATATAGACACCTTATTGCACAATAGTCTTTACTGAACAACTTAAATGTAACATTCAGGAAATGAGGGGGGGCGGGGTAATAGCGTGTGAGAGGACGATTAAATATTCTTATCAATACACATATTTGGATACACTGTTGTTGCATTATTACTAAGTATTATAATTAAACGCTAAATGCATAAATTCTACAGAAAATTTCCAGAACGAAATGATTTGTCAAAATTACTGGCATTTTCTAATGAATAGTATAGGTCATGTGATTGAAAGCGTTCATCTTATAAGCCTGTTTTAATTCACATTTCAACTACGACATTCTTGAATGTTAACCATTTCAGACATTATTAAGATACTTCGCTTCAATATTTGTCATCTTCACAACTCAAAGCAACAAACAAGGTAAAGCCTGAGATTTTACTAGTGCGAATATTAACATTTCATTGCTATTTATTTTGCTAAAATAATTAAATGAAAGACTTTTATTATATACATAAATGATGTTGCTCTGTGAATAACCTGTAGATTTGGCTACTAAAAATCACATAATTTAGACTTGTGTGAAAATTTTTGGTTCGAAAAGTCTTTAAGACTGATTGTAGATCACACAAACGAAAATAATATATATTGCAGAAAGGTATATTACAGATGGGTATTTGGGCAAACTACATATCTTTTTGAACTTCTCATGAGATTTCTCGGGATCAAGATATACTACCCTTAAACTTTTGCTTTTATTTAGCATTATAATAAAATTACAGATGAAATAATTTAAAATAAAGCGGATATATAGTTTATTCCCGTGTAGAGCATTCAAACGTATACCGTCGGCTTTTTACATATTCCCAAAAGAGGACATACCTATGACGGTAAATGAAATAATAGCATCAATAGAATCACAACTAATTCTAAAGAGCAATCGTGAATGTAAATATTTCATATTAAATGGGACAAACCATGTTGAACACTTTTCAACAGCAGGAAGTGAGCGAAAAGCGAAGTTTTAGCCTAGCTTATTTGACCATATTATTGCTTTGCATCTTTGGTAATATTCTTGTCCTATTTTGTTTCTAGTCTTTAGAGGATTATTCAAAGTACTCTTCACTTATGCTCAAATGGGGACTAACGGACATTGGTACGCAACCCTCAGTTCATAGGAACCCCACAAAGATTTATGTTACATCTTGGCAAAATACTTTAAGCAACATAATTGACTAGCGTGGGTGTTTAACATGAGACCCAACTTGAAAGGCGACAACACAAGGGAGTGCATTTCCCTGTTGATGGTCATAAATAGCCTTTCGATTTACCCTTCCTGCACTAATCTGAAGACAGAATGTTAATTACTCGATGTCCCTGTGTCCTTTGTTTACATAAAACAATCTTAGAACGTTCCATGACAGCATTCGAACCTCAGCTGTTCCGAGGCTAACAATTTAAAGAAAAATTCATTGCAGCCATAGTTTTACCACAGAAATATTGATTATGTTATAAATATATTGCAAAAATTGTTGGAGGTCTGTTAGTTTTGAACCATTCATTAACATGTAATCAAAGTAACAGTGATAACACATACAGGACAATAATCCAGATTTGATGTATGTGGTTGTGCAAAATACGTTTATGCTTCCTCCGCGAAAATCTCATCTTCTTGTTCTCGATCTGCAAAGAATTTTTCGACTTATATTTCGCTTATTACAAATATAAAAAGGGAAGCTCGACTATATACTGTATAAAACTTGTAACTCCAAAGTCTGGTCCCTGAGAAATTTCGCTTACTTAAAACATAAGTAAATTTTAAAATAACGCAAAATTAAAAATCAAAAAGACTTCAAACGAACTCGAAACCAAAACCATCGTGTTTACTACACTGAGATCTCCCAAAGTCTAAGCTAAAACACATGCTTTTGCATACCCAAACATATCCAAGAGCATTTATGTTGTCCTGTTTGAACATCTAAGATATATAAGCGAATGAGAAATTTCAAAAATTGCCTAGAAATCAGAACCCTATTTTAAATTATTGAAACTGAAGTGATGTATTCCCATCTCTGCAACGACACCATCCCCATATCAATGCTCTCTACCAACCCGAATCTCAGGCTTATCTCCTTTGTCTCTTTTCAAACATACCGCTTGAAAACTAATGAAAACAGCTTGAAAAATTTCTGAATCTACGAGCATATAAAAATTAAAAATATATATACGTGTGGAAAGACTTTGTGCTCAGAGCATACTGACAGTCCTAAAAATGTATTTTACCTTGATTTACACAAGAAAATAACAAAGCATAAACCTTAAGTCGAGTCGTATTTACTCTTGTTTGAATGGACATTTTGTATATGGCTTTGTAAAGATTTCACGCCTCTAAGAAAACACTTATGGAAAGATGTTTAATTTTGATATGATTTTTACTTTTATTAGTTGTTTATGACATTAAACGTTTTGCCAAAAATAGTACATCAATTTTTGTTCTTCGAGTAGCATTTTAATACTTTTCAATGGGTATTTGTTTGAGTTTCCTTTTCAGACCGGCCAATTTTGAAGGAACACTTTTGAGACTTTGAAATCTTTCCAGAAAAATAACATACTTTTGTTACTATTTTGACGTAGCACTACCCAACCCCTTCGCCCGTCCAGCCTACCCATCCACCCATCCAGCCTTCCCATTTTTAAAAGAACATGCAAGACTTGTGCGTAGTCCGTGGCTGATAATGTATTGAGTGTTTTAATCAATGCATTAAATTCAACCAGTGTCATTGTTTTTTTTTCTTCTTTCTACTTGTTATTTTTTACGATGAAACTAAAACCAAACGCGTAAACCAAAAGTAAGATACACAATTGTGCATCATGTACTGCATACTTGGCAGTCCTTTAGACCTCCGTGATTAGAGGAGCAAAGACAAAATGACGAACCGTTAAACTGCTAAGAGGCGAAAAATGGTTTATAAAATTTTAATACAAAACAAAAACAAAATGCCCCCTATTAAATATTAAATATGTATAAAACAAAATACCTCCTATTAAATTTGTTGTTTATTGTTTTCTTAATGGTGATTAATGATATTTTAAAATCAGCCAATGAAAATGGTAATCTCTAAAAACATCCACTGTCAATTCGAATGAGCCTATTTTTGAAATTTGTGAAACCGTAGGTGCCTAAGTATTGCTTTCTCTGTTATCGTTGAAAATTACTTGCATTTTCAGTTAACTACTATTAAGTTTGTCAGGGTTTGTAGTGTTTGTCAAAAGTATCTGGTTTTCAAAGTTGTCCAGATTGTCAACGAAGCAAAAGATGCGCAGATAGTCATGGTTGTCCAGGTTGTCATGGTTGCTGTCAAGGTTACTATGATTGTCATGGTTATTATGGTTTGCCAAGGTACCGTTCTTACACATGTGCAATTTATATGCCACTGTGCTATCTTCACCTAAATATGTAATGTGATTGTAGTATAACCAATGGATTTCGTGTATTGCGTCACTGAGTAATTATGACAATTATACTATTTCCGTCTGTTTTATTGCATGATATGAAAACAATTGTCTTTGTAAGGAGGTTAAATAAGGTGACACACAGAGATTCAAGGTGGCAGCGGGCAGGGAGAGAGGCGATGGAGTCGGCTGATAATCGGGGTGGTAGCTGACAGAGGGATAGGGTGCTAGGGAGTTGGTGTAGATCCAGGGTGATAGCAGACAGACATGGAGAGAGGCGATGGAGTCGGCTGATAATCGGGGTGGTAGCTGACAGAGGGATAGGGTGCTAGAGAGTTGGAGTAGATCCAGGGTGATAGCAGACAGACATGGAGGTGCCATGATGTTGACGGAGATGTTGGCGGACAGAACAGGACGGAAATCTATGTCTTACAGAATCAAATATTAAATTTGAATATTAGAACAGAGAGTATCAGAACAGAACGTTACTCATCACATTTCTGCTGAAGTCTGACCCATATATGTTGAAGTTTGACCCATGTAAGTTGAATCTTATTCCCCATTACTGTATCCCACTGCTCGTACGCAAAACGTAGGGTGTAAACATTGGTTCTACGGCAGGAAGTGACGTCATCATGACGTCACAAGGTAGCGTAGAATCAATGTTGGTTCTACACCAGGAAGTGACGCCATAATGACGTCACAAGGTGGGCGTAGAATCACCATGGGATTTCTACGCCAGCTGGTATTGGATAGAGCGCTCGCCTGTTCTAATGACGTCATAATGACGTGATGATGACGTGATGATGACGTCACAGTGACATCATGATGACGTCATGATGGCGTGATAATGACGTCATAAGCCTAAGCGGCATAACCCTAACCCTAGACCATAGAGTGCATTAGGAATGAGTACATTATGAATGAGTGCGTGATGAATGTGTATGATGAATGCATGCTATGAATGAGTGCGTGATGAATGTAGGCGTTTTAAGGTTATACGTCACGATGATGACAGGCAGAAATCTGTCCTCGGGGAGGGGGGGTTACGTGACTTTGTCATGTGATTTGGTCATGTGATTTGGTCACATAGTCACATATCATGGTCTAGGGTTAGGCCGCCCATACCTGGGCTCGAACCACCAACCTTCCGACCAGGATTCAGACGCTCTACCGACTGAGGTTTTTGGGACTTAACCAGAATGTTTGTGAAAACATACCACATAAGGCTATAATGCACACATTTATGTACTCTGAAGTCTTAGTGTGAAAAACGATGCTTTCAACAATTTGTTTAACAAGTTGTTCAATAAGTTCAACAGGTTCAGCATATTGTTCAAGATGTTGTTCAACATGTTGTTCAACAAGTTGTTCAACATGTTCAGCATGTTCAACATGTTGTCAAACTTGTTCAACATGTTCAACATGTTGTTCAACATGTTAAGCGTGTTGCTCAACATGTTGTCAGGATGAAAGGGATAAAAGGATGTATTGATGTGTTTTCATCTGGATCAAAGAGTGATGGCAATTGCAACTTGATTTTTCATCTGGATGAAAAAGCGAGCGCAATTGCAATTGCAAATGGATAAAAGGAATAAAAGTATGTATTATTGATGGTGTTTCATCTGGATCAAAGAGCGAGCGCAATTGCAATTTGATTGCAATTACGGTCGATTGCAATTTTCTGGGAATCCTTCAAGTATATAAACCCCTCGAAACATGGGTGTTCATATCATTCACAAGAGACCTTGGGTGGTTTGGCGCACAACATACGCCTGCAATAAAAAATGACTGTAATGAGAAACTAGAGAGACTTTAGTTGAGATTTGGTTTTAGATTGTGATTTTACATGTAGTTTTAATTTATGTTCATTAAAAAATTTGATTTAATTTGTTTAGTCTTTAGTTTTGCAATCACATAACTGACGCAAATATCCATAAGACTACTAGCATTGACACAATTAATGATTGTGAGATTCTGAGATCAACACAATTACAGAACTCAAATGCAATCAAAACCTCTCTATCAAAACAAACACCCAATTAACGGAGATTCAATCCGCACAAAGTTAACAGCAGATTAGCGAAACACCCACACCCGAGCCGGAGATGTAGTCACTAAAAAGTGAAGTGGGGAGGGGGGTCTGTTCCTACCACTGCAAAAAAGGGGGTCTGTTCCGGGGGGGGGAGGGGTCCGTTCCGGTGGGGGGGTCTGTTCCGTTTACCCATTAGAACAGGCGCGCGCACTATCCAATACTATCTGGCGTAGAAAACCGATGGCGATTCTACGTCCACCTTGTGACGTCACTTTCTGGCGTAGAACCAATGTTTTCCCCTACTGCAAAACCTGAGAAAAGGTCCTCAGTTTCAAGGTTGCCAAAATGCCACGGTAGAATGGGTTATGTATTTAATGTTAATTCCTGCTAATCCGAAGAACTGGCATCTGCCGAAGGAAAATGGGATTGCAAAACAAGAGAAGTGATGCAATGAATCCACATGCTAGATTAAAAAATTGAACAAATGATTGATGTCTAAAGTGTGAATTTGCAACTGAATATTCACAAAGTAATGACATCGCTGGAATTGGTAAATAGTGATGCTGGAATTGGTAAACAGTGATGGAAAAAAGTGAAAAAAAAAACAGGAGAGATATAAGCATAGACCCATGAAGTGTTACAAGCAACTTGACCAAAGAATTTTAAATCACAAAACAAAAGCACTTTTTCAGATAGATGTTCTCTTTTTGTTTCCTGTCTTTAACCAAACGCAGGTTAAAAACACGCTCGCAAACAAAATAACCCATATATATTTCTAGCAGGCTGACCGAGAACGAAAATGGTGTGAACTGAATGAATAGGGGGGGGGGGGGGCTTATTTCAATTCACTATATGCGTGCAAACAAGCCCGGTGGGGGTTTTTTGTAAAGGGGGGGGGGGGGGCTTTCTTACACCCAACAGCGGCTGGCCTAAAATGTTTTTCCATAACTCAGTAAAATTGTTCAAAGCAAAATCTCCCTCCCTCCCTCCCTCCCTCCCTCCCTCCCTATGGGTCCAGACGCCTCTGCCTCCTTGATTTTCTCCCCTCCGTCCCTACCACTTTCCTCACTTCCCCCCAACCTCCCTCTTTCCGTATTTATGCCAGATGTTATGCCAGCTTCACTGGCTTATAGTTGTCAACCTGTTTTCATCACCAGTGTAAAATGACCTAATTCTAAATATTTTTTTTCAGGTATAGGTTATTGAATGACACTGCTTTTGCATATAATTGTTTATAAACCTGTATTTGTTCATAGACTTCACAATACCGATTGGTATATTTTTTTGGATTGCCGTTTGAACATTTAACGTTATTTATTTAAAAATTATCAATAATAAAAGATTTCAATAAATAACCGTAAATCCCATTGATTTATATTTTGCTGTCATTTGCAATTTAACTAATGCTTTACATCGTTCAATATTTATTGGTTTAAAGAATTAATTCTTGATAAAAACATTTTTTTTGTACCTCAGTTATTAATTCTTGATATCAACAATCATTGTGAAAATGGCATTTCATAAAACTTGGCACAACTTGGGAAACCACAAATACTCGTCATTTAGTAGAATAAACATGGTAAATGTTAATATAAGAAAGCTAGGTATCATCAGAAGACTGGAAAAACTGGAAAGATATCTGGCAACATTTATTACAAAACCATTTTGAAACAAGAAGATTTATGAATACAGTCCACTTGCTTGTTTTCAAAATGAAGAGCTGCCAGGATAGTTTATTTATATTAATTTCAAAGATATCTTGTTATGACAGGTCAAATAAACACGACACTTTGTTTGTGTCTCGGTGTGTTGAAAAGAGTGGTTAGTATTCACTCTCTAGAAAGATGCAATCATTTAAAAACTTGTTTCAATAATTCTGCCTCTCTTATACTGGCTTTTACAAAACAATACAGTTCACATTATTAGCAATATAGATTTACGGGATATCAAAAAGGTTAAAAGGTCAAATAGATTACGAGGATATCAAATAGATTAACAGGGTGTGAAATAGACCAAACAGATTAACAGGATATCAAATAAATTAACAGGCAATCAGACAAGCAGAACATGGGGTCGTTTGCTTCGATTATGGTCGCGGTTTCAAACTGTAGGTTCAAATATCGGCTGTTATTTTATTACGTTATATATTTAAAACTAAAACGAGTAATATATCTATAATTGAAATCTAAAACAAAGAGGAAAAGATTTAATTTAGTTTTGTAATATATTGCTTGTAAGCTGTTTAACAGGGCTGTATGTATAAGTGTCCCCTTCCTCCTGCTGGGTGGGAGCTGGGGGGGGGGGGAGTGCTGGTGGGAGGGAGTTGGGATGTTTAGAATGCGTTTTCAGTGATACTAGCTTTATTACATTTTTAATTTTATAAAAAAGAATCTTTTTGAATTGCAAAATCATCAGCCGCATTTTTAGCAAAAATTGTTGGAGAACACACTTTTGTATTATGTTTGGCCTTACCACTTAAAGCTGTGTAAAAAAAAATAATCCAGAATTGAAAATCCATTCCAGAACAAATTCTTTGTTTTTAAGTCATTATTTTGTTCCGAAATTGCCATGTGGCTGTGTTTTAGTGACGTCAAATGTCCGCATTGATAACATCAATGTAACAGTGTCCAACGGGCTAATGGTCAGCCCCAACTACCCCTTCTCCCCAACGCCATCTACGTCCGCCAGGTGCATCATCACGACACGTGACAACTCGCCGTTTAAACTGTACCGTATTGGGGGACTTCTTAGTGTGGAAGACGCCAACAAACAACTCACCGATCCACCGGGACTCGTTATACAAGCGTCGTTTGAAAACGGCACCAGACTACGACTTACTCCAGCGGATGGAATCATCACAGAGGATTTCCTCTTGCATGCATTTGGGAAAGAAAACAGTATTTTCGGTGCCAACATGATAGTCAACTTTCGGATGTTGGAGAGAGAGAGATTCACGAAACTCAAAATTTTATATTCTTCAGTCAAGGAGGATCTAATCGTTCTTTTTGGATTTTCAGGTTGGAAGATAATTTTATTATTTCTTTTAATTTTTAAACACCTTTTAACTGTCTTTCTTTTTACTTTAATGTGGTGTGGTGTGGTGTAATGTTAACTAATTATTGGTAAATAACTACAGAAATGAAAAGGAGGGCGAAAGACATAAATGTTGAATTGGTTTGGCTCCCCTTGTCTATTCACTCCCATATATATATATATATATATATATATATATATATATATATATATATATATATATATATATATATATATATACATATATATATATATATATATATCTGTGTCTGTTTGTACAAGAGGGGAGGTCTACTCCGACAAAATGTTGTACAAAACAGATTTCATTTCCCGGTTTCCCGAACACTTGACCCCTAACCTCCCCATCCTCCTGCATCCCCACTCCCATGACATAACCAAGCAAACAACCGACGTCTTTTTTGGTTGAAAAAAGGTTGAATTTTGGTCGCAACCACTTCACAACCATATTCTGAATAAAGTATGGTTGTAAAATGAGTAGAATTACGTCACGATCTACTTCCCCAATACCCGACTTTATTCCGACGTCGAGGCCACGTCGGTTTTCTGACGTCATTCCGACGTTGCAAAAACGACCAAAAAGCGATGAACATTTATTATCACTCACCGGTAATGGAAGCCATTTTGAAAAAGAGGAAGAAAAGACGTAATTCGTAATTTTTACATGAAAATTTCAGAATTTTTTTTGGCGCGTAGGTATTTTTCTTCCTAGATTGTAAAAATTCACATGGAAAATGCTTTCGTATGTATTTCACAACAGCAGTTGAATGATTAATTATCTATTAATTATATAGCTCTAGACTATTTTTGTAAGACGTGTCTAAGACTGGTCGTTCTAAGGTGGTAAACCCGACGTCATTCTGACGTTGAAAATCTGACGTCGGTTATTTCATATACAACCAAAACCGGCACGTCAGTCCGACGTCAGAAACGTCGGGTCACGACGCCGACCCGACGTCATTATGACGTCTTAATGCTTGCTGGGAAATAAGACCTAACACGTGCAAAGTAAGACCAGAAAGAAATTATCCTTGTTTTTCAAGACCGGCCGGGTCAATAAAATCCTAAATGGTTTGTTGATCCCTTTAAAATAGCAACTTATAAATATACAATGTTAGGTAAACCTTTCTAAAACCATTAATTTATATATTTCGGAAGTTGAAAAAAAGAAGCAAATTTTACTTCGAACATATAGCAATTTTTTCGAGTTGAAAAATGATAGTTTCGGTCAATTAATTAAAAATGGGTAAGTAACAAGAGCAAAAGCTGGTACGTTTCACGAACACTCGAAATCTAACCACCCCGTCATGTACCCCGCAGTCACACCTCCAGTGTGGCACCAGCGTGCAGTTTCCAGAACACTCGACCCCTAAACTCCCCCTCCCCCCGCCACCCTCCTCCTGCACCCCGCCTCCCATGACACCTTTTTGAGAACACTCCTCGGCTCGTGCCTGCATCAAAGACTAGAAAATTACTAAGGTATGGCACTCCCTGTACAGCCGAAAGTATCCAGCTGATTGCAGCTCCCCATGGTGGAAGAGTTGCAAACTGAAAAAAAAAAACAGCTGTCATAACATTTTACAGTATTGGTGTTAAGCTCAATATTTGAATAGATTTTAGGGGATTTAAATTAATTTATTTGAATAGAAACTGAACAATAGAAGTAAATAGTAAACAGTCTTTGCCTGTATTGAACAAACTCGTGATCTTGTATTTGAAGCTAACGAGAAAGTCTGGGTGCGCACCGTGACCCCACTGCCTCCACGCGAACGCCAAGGCCAGCGTAAAGAACAGCCACAGGGTTAGTGTCATGTTGTTTACGCAATTCAACATTCATGCGATTGTTGATGTAAAACACACCCATTTCAGCAGGATTCCCATTCCTTTTCTTTCCACTTTGAGCTTCACTATAAGATTTATTTATGGTTCCAGAGAGCTTAATTCCCACTTGCAAACTTCGTTTGCAAATGGGAATAAGTTTGTAGTTTTTCTCGAAATTTCTGCCCTTTTTTTTCCCTTTTTTTTCTCTTTTTTTTCCGTCACGGAGGTTTCCAGAAAACTCCTCCTACGAGATGTCGTCAAATCCGCAAAATTTTTTGACCTTGACCTTGAAGGTCAAGGTAAAATTGAGGTCAAAGTTTTTCTGACCTCAAAGTGGTTTCCAGAAAACTCCTTCTACAGGGTTTGTCGTAAAAAGACGGCATGTGGCAGAGACATAGAGGGTACTGAGAAGGTCAAAATTTTTTGACCTTGCACCTCAGAGGTCAAGGTCAAATTGAGGTCAAAATATTTTTGGAAACACCTATTAATCACGAAAAGTAGCCACAAAGGTGTTCAAATCCCAGTGTGAATGCATAAAACGTACTAAGTAAAGGGTAAACTTTCATCACTAACCTTGACCTTAAAGGTCAAGGTCAAAGGTCACGTGACTTCACGCGTCCTTAACGACAGGCCGACTCATCTTAAAAACGGTGAGAGATAGAGCGATTTTGAGCTTATTTTTCGACCCTTTGGGCCTAAACAACGTTACATAAGAGAAACCTCTGTGACCTTGACCTTCTAGATTACGGTCAAGGTAAAAAACCGGAAGTTGACTATTATCTCGTAAACGGTTAGAGATGGAGCGATTTTGAGCTCATTTTCGAGCCTTTGGGCCTAAACAACGTTACATAAGGGGTACCTCGGTGACCTTGACCTTCTGGGTCACGGTCAAGGTCAAAAACCGGAAGTTTACTATTATCTCGATAACGGTTAAAGATAGAGCGATTTTGAGCTCATTTTCGACCCTTTGGGCCTAAACAACGTTACATAAGAGGTACCTCTTATAGTACTTTTTGCAGAGACTCGCACCAACAAGCCGGATGACGACCGCCGCAGAACTTCAAATGGTGGCACTCCCACGAGCAGGGACGTAAATGATTGGCTTCCTGCCAGCACTCTCGGTGAATTCGAACAAGTGAAAACAACAACATCCGCATCTGGCTACGATTCTAATGACGTCACAGACCTGTCCAAACACGGGGATGTTGAAAACGTGTAAAGACCGTTAATTGTTTACACCACGATTGCAAAGAACAAAACTACAACATATACTGAAAAGGCTGCTCGACGGGCTTGAGTGCCCTCAATGGTCTTTGATTTATACCCTATCGATGAATTGCAATTTCGTTTTAACTTATCGAAGTTTTGGGACACTTTGTAAGCAGACTTTTACAGCGAATGCGTATAAATATATGCAAATTCAATTGGTCATGGTTAGTCCTTTGGAGCAAAAAAAAAAGTGTATCCTGTGCTATTATCCTTATCCATGAATGGTGTTGTTATAAAACAGCTGACCTCTGAGGATATATATCTGTTATGTTTAAACATAAAGAGGGCGAGTAGGGTAAAAACGAGAGTATTGCGCCACTTTGTGACGTCATACTGTCAGACCCCCCCCCCTGGTCAAGAATCATATACCATGGGACCCCCCCCCCCCCTAGGCGGCAGTCGGGACTGACCCCCCCCCCCCCAGGCGGCAGTCGGGACTGACCCCCCCCCCCGGTCAAGAATCATATACCATGGGGACCCCCCCCCCTCGGGACATACTATGGACCGACCCCCCCCCCCCCATTTTTTTTTTTTTTTTTTTTTATTATGATAATATTTAATTAGTCATATTTCAATGGTTTCCCATTACTTCTTCACCGATGTGTAGAGACCATGGATGACGTCTTCAAAGTGAACTATGTTGACTATGTGTTTTCAAAGCTTCCTGCTTTTGAATCTAATTGGATTTTACAAGTGAAGAATTTGCATAAGCATTGGGAAGCTGTTGGAAAGATAATTCCAAGACATGAATTCATCCACTCATTTCTACAGGAATGTGAAGAACTACTTTTACCATCAACTTACGACATTGATTCAGCATTTATCCGCGCGAATACAAAACTTGTTCGATTCAACAATGAACGAGTTGAAGTGAATTCAAAGCTTTGTAAAATGTTTGAAGAACTATAAAAAAAGCTGACTCTGCAATTTCTAATGGCATAAAAGGAGAAGGATGAAGTGAAGTCATCATTCAACGCGCAGCCATGGAGAAGACAAGCAGCTTTAAAATTAGTGCAAACTTAACCATTACTGTGGAGCATGGAGAATTTGGGCTATTTCTTCGAATCAAACGTGGAGAGAGATGGCTTGCTTTATCACCATCCTTGTGGAAGATTGTGTGTCAGAACTTGACAAGATTACGCAACATTGGCTTCAAACTGTACTTAACGCAAACGAAGTGGCTTGAAGTCATTTCATACTTGGATATGCGCTATGTGAGTTTTGTGCAAACATCACTGTTTGAAGGGAAAGAATATACGCGTTACATCAACATGAATGATGGTGAATGGGGGACATTGCTTCAGGAAATCCATAGCATAACCTCAACCTTACTGCCATGTACGGAATGTCATGGGAAGAAAACTCCTGTTAAGCTGCAAAAGGACAATCGAATGAAAGTGTCAAAGCTTTCCAAGAAAAGACTGTCTGAAGTTCGATTGGAGAATATGGATGTGCAAAATCAACTTGGACTTACCTGTGAATATTGTGGTGCTTACGGATATGCTGAGGATTATGATTGTCACTGCCACAAGTACAATTGCAAGTTGTGTGAACCTGACAACTTCTGCAACAAGTGCGGCTCACTAACAGTATCTGCCGAGTAAGACTACAAGTCATTTGCTTGCCAGTCGTCAAAGTGTGTAGACGTGTCATATGGATATGTGAAAGATGGATGTAGAAACGTTTTTCAAGGAGACGTATGTGGACTACATGATGAGTGAACTGGCGCGTTTTGGATCTATTCAACAACAACTGGAACACTTTGACATCTATTGGGAACTTGCTCATTCCACGCTGAACGTATCGAAATTACGTGAGGATTTCATCAAAGAGTGTGTGCTTTCAAACATTGACGGAGCTGAGGAGTTTGATGTGGAAGCAGCATATCACTTCGCTCGATTTGATCCAAGACTGTTTTATGAAGTGAGAGAGTGGTTAATCTACATTGCAGTATAATGACAGACATTACATTGAGACAATATATTGTGCAAAAGACATATTGTGAAGAAATGTTATTAGCTGTAAAAAAGTTTGCATGTTTAGTATGTCCTGCTTGTCAAAATGAAGAGTGTTCAGAACATACTTGTCATTCTGCATGTGTCTATACATATTGGAATGAAGCTAAATATTACATTCATTTAGATAAAGTGTTAGATAATGCAAATCAACGTTGTGAAAAATATGGTGTAGATGCTATCACATTTGATGAATTAAGTAGTTGGTTAATGTTCATTGAAGATCAATGGACTCCAATTATTCACACCATTGTATCAATACTTGATTTGTAAGATATGTTGATAAAATGCAAGATGTGTTGATAAAATAAAATGTAAGATATGTTAACAAGTGTTAATCATTTAGTGTTAACATGTCGACGTGGAAAGACTACCTAACCAATATTTATTTTAAACCTGGTCAACCCGGGGCATTTGCTGGTCCATACAAACTTTATCACATATTAAGAAAACATGATCAACCAGTCACTCATTCGCAAGTGAAGAAATGGTTACAGGATCAAGATGCCTTCAGTTTACTACAACCTGTAAAATACAGGTTTAAAAGGCAACGTGTCATTACACGTGGAATTGATGACATGTGGGATATTGATTTAGCTGACATGGGAAACATAGCTTCCTATAATGATGACACCCGTTTTTTGTTGGTTGTCATTGATGTGTTTTCCAAATATTTATGGGTGCAGCCAATACCTAACAAATCACATACCAGCGTCATAGAAGCATTTCAAAAGATTTTTCATGAAACACAACGAAGACCACGAACTCTAAGGTCGGATAAGGGAACTGAATTTAAAAACAGATGGGTAAAAGCTTTTATGAAGAAGGAGGGAATACATGCCTATACGACAAAGAATGAAACCAAAGCCAACTATGCTGAGAGAGTCATTCGTACTGTAAAGGGAATGATGTATCGATATTTCCCACATAATCAAACGTACCGATATATGGACATTCTTCCAGACTTAGTGTATAATTACAACCATAGACCACATGGCTCCCTCCCTAATAAGTATGCTCCTGCAGACATTCGTAAAGAATTGAATCGAAAGTGTGGAAATATATGTATGTAGACAAATTGAAATTAAAACCGAAGAAGAAAAAACCCTACAAATTTAAAATTGGTGATCAGGTTCGCATTTCTCACATAAAATATGTATTTCAACGAGATTATCATATAAAGTGGACGCAAGAAGTCTTCATTATCACACATCGTTGTAAGAAGCAAGGAGTACACTTGTATCGTGTGAAAGACTTTTTGGATGAAGATATTGATGGACATTTCTATGAAGAAGAACTACAGAAAGTGACAAAAGATATTGAATCAGTCTACAGAATTGAAAAGGTTTTGAAAACACGAAAAAGACGAGGTGTTAAAGAATTATTTGTGAAGTGGTTAGGTTGGCCAAAGAAGTTTAACAGTTGGGTGAAAGAAACAGATATTCGAAAATGAAGCATCCATTCACATGTTTGGTCTCTGGACCTACAGGCAGTGGTAAAACTTCTCTAGTTAGAGAAATTCTAGAGCAAAAGTTAATTAAACCCTCTCCAAAAACCATTTTATGGCTCTATGCAGCAGATCAGCCTTTGTACAAGGGAATGAAAGGTGTGGAATTTTACCAAGGCATTCCAGATGACATTGAAGAGCGTTTTAACCCGAAAAAGCCAAACTTACTCATCATTGATGACTTAATGACTAAATGTCATAGTGATGAGCGTATGACACGTCTCTTTAGTGTTGGTAGCAGTCATCAAAATCTTAGCATTATTTTTATTGTACATAATTTGTTTCATCATGGTAGAGAAATGCGAAATATTAGTTTGAATACGCATTACATCATTCTGTTTAAAAATCCTAGAGACAGTCAACAAATAAGTACATTAGCGCGACAAATGTATCCTGGAAAATCTCAATTTCTCATAGAAGCCTATCAAGATGCTACGAGCAAACCTCATGGCTATTTATTCATTGATTTGAAGCCGAAGACAAATGATCAACTACGTATTCGTACAGGCATTTTACCAAAAGATACACATTACGTATATGTTGATAAGGTGGCGTATGAGCAAGAACCAAGTCACTTGACCATTCGCAGCCAAGATGTCTAAACGTATTCAAGCGAATCAACCATTTCTTCACTTGCTCGCACGCAGCGGGCCTAAACGACGTAAAGCCTTGCTACAACAAGCTACTAAGGAAGAATTAGCTAGCTTGTTTGAAATTTGTTTGAATATATTGCGAGGACATTTAGCCTTAAGCTCAAAAAGGTATAAGGTATTCAAGCGTGAACGTCATACCCTACGCACACTGGCAGATAAGAAGATATCACTTCAAAGAAAAAAGAAGTTGGTTAATCAGAAAGGAGGATTCATTGGAGCTATTGCTAAATTTGCATTACCATTGTTAGCTCAGTTGCTGTTAAAATGAAACATACTATGAAAATGGTCCTCATTCCTGAATATGAATATAAAATGTTGTTAGAAAAGAAGGGAAAAAATAGTGAAATCAAAACGTAAGTGAATAAACTTTTACGTGGGAAACGAACTCGTGAAAAGGCAATAGAAATGTCTCAAGTTCTTGGCCGTCATTTACGAACAATTCAGTCGCAACAACAGCGACAAAAGTCTGTTACATCATCCAAAGCAGAAAAATCAGAAAAGTCCCAACAGTTTCTAAGCCATTTTCAACCTATTTATCATGTAAAACTAACACAACTTCTAGCAGAACTTAAGAAGTATGGTACGAGATGGACAGATAAAAATGAACTTGTTTTAAAAACGGGTACTGTCATTACAAATTCCAACATTATTGATTTGTTGAAAGAAGCATTGGTTGCTACAAGAAGAAAAGAACGACGAGAACCACCGCATGGCTGGAAGCAGTTTATTGAGGAAATTGTAGATGCTAATATTCCAAAAACTGTTTTTGGTAAAAAGACAACTCGTGAAGATATTACAAAAGAGATACAACAACGTCAACAAAGATTGTTTCCAGAAGGATGGGAAACTTTTTAACATGGATTAAAGAGTTATGGTGTTGTTGTTGTAAAGAAAATGGAAATAAAAATACTATTCCTGTAAAAATTAGGTGTGTTAGTGCTTGTTGTCAGGGAGAAGTAGTAGATACCAATGTAGATCATGTAGATAGCAATTTAGACGACAATGTAGACAACAATGTAGACAACAATGTAGAAAGTGAAGATGAAGAGTGTCAAACATGAAGTAATGTATATACACATCTAGTCTATCTACATCACATAAACGATTTAGCTGTCATGGAGTCAACAAGTTTTTACATTACTTTACCCAGCAATGCTAGTATGAACTATTATCCCAACAACAAGACTTCGAATTATCAAATTCGTATGCCTCGAACCATCTATCTGAACGGAAAATATGAAGTGGCTTTAGCTGAAATTCAATATCCACATACATGGACAACCATGAGACATGGAATGGACTATTCTATTCAGTATCGACAACAACCACTGAATGATATTGTTCTTGACACAATCAATATTCCTTATGGTTACTACAGATCCATACAAGAGATATGTCAGGCAGTCAATAAAGAAGCAACTAATTCTATGAAAGATGACCTTAAAGAAGCTATTCAGATAAAGTATGATAAAATTAAACGACGTGTTTTTCTATTTCTAAATTACGGCTTTGAAGTGTCATTCTCCACTGGATTAGCTGAGATTTTAGGATTTATCCCAGATCAATGGTATACTGAAACGTGCACAGCTGAACATAAAGCCGATGTGAAACAGGGATTTTATACACTTTATGTGTACTGTAGTATTTGTGAGCCACAAGTTGTTGGTGATTATTATGTTCCTTTGCTACGTTCTGTTGGAATACAAGGACATGATGGAGACATTCTCATGAAAACTTATGGAGAACCGCATTATGTTCCTGTAAACACATCCAAATTTGATGTGATAGAAATGAATATTAAGGACGACACAGGCCATAATGTTCCATTTCAAACTGGAAAGGTGATCTGTAAACTTCATTTTCGACCAAAAGCATTATGAAAGCATACACACACAATCCATCTATTTATCGCAACCATTTTCTTCGTCAAGTGGGTGGAGAATTACCAGGATTTAAAGGAGCGCGAATACAATATGGAGATGGTATTGGTTCAATACTGGGATCATTGGCTCGAAAAGCTATTCCACTGCTTAAGGCAGGGGCTAAAATCGTTGCACCACATCTTAAAAAGGCTGCAAAAGATGTCGCGAAAGATGTTACAGGTCGAGTAGCACAACGTATGTTTGGTGATGAGTTAGGAGGACAAAAGAGAGCGAAACCAGCAAAACCTGTCAGAAGGCGAAAGGCAGCTAAACGGATAACATCAACAAAATATAAGAAAGATATTTTTTAATCATGTCTTTAATTCATAATCATTCTTGTGAATGTAGTCTTTCTCCATTAGAATGGTTTCACATACCACCAACGCAAACTGCTGTAGAAAAAAGTTATAATGTAGACTATCAACCAATGACTACCATTAGAGAGGGTGCTCCAATAGAATTCTACATTCCTGCGAGTACCGAAGAATATCTAGATTTAAAGAACAGTAAACTCCATATTATATGTCGCATTGTAAAGGCTGATGGTACACCGTGTGGTGTAGATGATAACGTGTCATGTATCAATGATTTGTTTAATGGGTTATGGTCCAATATTGAATTATTTCTAAATGATCGATTGGTATCACATTGTAACAATACCCATGGTTATACCAGCATCAGATCTCATCTCATTCATGACTCGGAAGAAAGTCTCCATTCTGAGCGCTCTATGCGTCTCATCTATAAAGATACTGCCGGGTCAATGAATACTCATGAGGTGAAAAGACCTAATCATGAAAGATATGTATCAGGTTTTCATGTAAATATTGAAGGTGGTGATATAGCTGAAATAGGAAATAATGGTTTACATAATCGCTATTTGTATACACGTCTAAGCCGTGAGTTTATGCTTACAGGTGGTTTAAGGGTAGATTTGTTTGAGCAGGATCGTTATCTTCCCAATGGTGTTAGTATGAAATTACGTTTACATAGACAAAAAGATGAATATGTATTAATGGCTGCAAATAATGGTTTTAAAGTAGAAGTGAGAGAAGCGTTTTTAACCATTCGCAAAGTGAGGGTTAGTCCAGGTATTCAATTGGGACATGCAGATGCATTGATGAAAAGTCCTGCTAAGTTTATTGTTAATAGAAAAGAATGTAAAGTTTTAGCTATTCCAACTGGATTTCAATCTTTTGTGAAAGATAGCATCTTTTTAGGCCAATTACCAAAACGTATTGTCATTGGAATGGTTCATAATGAATCCTTTGCTGGAACAGTATTGAGAAATCCATACAATTTTGAACATTTTAATCTTAACTTTATGCAGCTTTACTCTGATGGTGAACCAGTCCTATCCAAACCTCTCAAGCTTAATATAAATGAAGGCAAATATCTTGATGCTTTTGAAACTCTTTACAAATCTTTTGATAGATTGGATGGCGAGAAAAGTTCCATTATAAAACGGGAAGATTGGCCTAGAGGTTATTCGTTGTTTTCTTTTGACTTAACACCTGATTATGATGGTGCTGATCATTATGCCCTTATCAAACATGGGAATTTGAGACTAGAAATGAATTTTGCTGGTGCCTTGCAAAATACAGTCAATGTTATAGTGTATGCTGAATTTGATAACATTGTTGAAATAAGTGCAAATCGTAGCATTCAATTCGACTACCAGTCATGAACACGAAGCAGATAGAAGCCATCCTATCCCATGATGCCACGACAAAAGACTTGTTTCAAGGTGTGTTTGCCATGGACCAGTTACCATCTTTACAACGCGGTGCCTATGTCATCAACACAGACGATCATGATGAGCCAGGAGAGCATTGGGTGGCAGTATATTATGACGAAGACCCTGCAGAATATTTTGACTCTTATGGACTTTTACCTATAGACAGTCGTTTGAATAAGTTTTTAAAGTTTAATTTCATTTATAATTCAGTTCCATTACAAACACCAATATCCTCTACATGTGGATTTTATTGTATATATTATATAATTCAAAGAGCTCGAGGACATAGTCCTTTTGAAATCATTGATGTATTAAGAAGAAGTGATGGTGATTTTGTTGTAAAGGATTTTGTATATAGACAGTATAAACCATTATTTTATTGATGTTGTATTAGTTAAGTTGTATTAGTTAAGTTGTTGGTAATTGTGAATTGTATTATGAATATTGTAAATAAACAAGACAGTTTTATACAACATTCTTTTTTATTGTGTTATACAGTCTTTAACAATTATTTCACATTAAGCTTTTATTTTACAAATACATTCAATACATCGATAAACACATGCCATTCATACCAATCTAAATTAATATATGTATCATAGACATTACATCCACGTTTGTAAATGCTATGAAAACTAGCATAACACTGTCCATTACCAAACTTTATTATTTTAACATCTTTGTGTTCAGACAGTTTCAGTTCATATCCATGATCATTCATGTCAATGTCCATCACCATAACACACATGGGATGCGTCAGTTCAATGGACTTGGTGCCTCGCATGAGTTGCACTCCTTCCTCTTTGAATTCAAGCGTCAGGTTCTTTCCAATCCAATGCTTGTAACAGAGCGTGCCATTCCACTGTGTTGAGGGTGATGTAGTCGTAGCATTTTGTAAGCTCGTCATATTGGCGAAATCGTACAAACACGTCTAAATAGTTCTCAGTCACACGCACTTCTAAATCCTCTGAGAGTTTCAGGAGAAAGCCAGGTATCCTCAGCTTCTCTAGATGGTCTTTCAACACAGATTGTTCGTCAGTTGATAGAATGATATACTTTCCAAAATGTTTTAGCACGATGTCATCATATACGTTTCTCAGATATGAGAATCCATGCGTAATGGGTTCATATTCCGATAAAAAGTCTTCCATCTCGTTCAACAGTCAGATGAACTATGAGCTGTCTCCTTGTCTGCAAAGACGTTTTTTTATGCTCGCAAGATGGTGAAGAGTGGATGTTGTATCACTTCTAGGAATCGTAAGACTGCGCGCCAGTTCTTGATATCAAAGATGATCAAATCTGTATATGGTGTATCTGGCACAACTCCCGTATAATCCTCTGGATAATCCTGTAAAAGATTTCTACAGATTTCTACACGTATGTTAGAATCATATTCAGCCACCGTCACTTCCACTTTATTTTCAAGTCTACGTTTAAACCCATGTTCAAGTGGTATGTTTTTAAAGTCTTTCCACACTTCAGGTTTAAACCGATGATAACTTGTCTGAGAACCTAGTATCACTTCATTCCTATCATTTACAGTAAGGTAAGCACCACGGTTCAGCATGAGTGCATTCATGTTTTTACCTTGTTATGAGCCGTCTTCTTGTCTGCGAAGCCTTTTATCCACTTCTTTCACCTGCTTCTTCAGCATTTTCCATTCAGGTATTGTCAGCAAAATTCCCTTTTTCGTTGGACGGTTTTTTTCCAGTCCCCTCATCTCTCAGGTACTTGCGAATGTTTACCACTCCTTCATTGCTTTGTTTCATAATCTTGATATACTTTCCATTTCCTAGAGAAAGCATTCCATCCCACGACTGTGGTGTTGGTGCTGTCTCCACTTTCAATTTCTTGATGGTAGTGGTAGGATTTTTCATTTTTAAGTCTTTAACTGCATCTGCAAGAGTATCCATATCAGTTGTAGATCTCTTACGACTTTCACGTTCCATGTTAACACTTCAATGTTCACACCTCAAATAACTCTTCCGTTGGAGGACCTCCCCCTTTTATACCACAGCCTTGTAATGTCCATGCGCTAAAGTGGAATAGGCATCATTCAGCACATATCGCTTGTCGTCATATGGGGAGAGGGCTACCTTCCTCAACTTCTCCGAGAAAAGCTGGTGACTATGACTTCGAATAATGTGTCCTGTAGCCATCGTTTGAGTTTTCTTAAACAAACTGTCTCTATACTGCACATGTTTATACGTCTTTGACAAGCTCGAGTGATGCCTTTAGCTGTATGTTTTTCTTTCCCACCGCACAATAAACTGTACATTTTCGGTCTGAGTCCAACAAACTCTTCAATAGGGGCGCCTGCCGTCTCATCCTTCATTTTCCCAAGCACTTTTTTGTTCACGTTGGAATGTAGGAAGTGATCTGGCGGATAGTCACTTGTGTCGAACAGGTCAGCATCTTGCTGCATATCCTTGTAGATATCTTCCGTTTCTATGTTGTAACATAGACTGTCGGTGTCGCTGAACACCAACTTGGCATTGGGATACTTGACCATGATGTAGTTGTAATGAAAGTTGAACATAAGCACTTTGCTGAGGTCGAGAATGGTAAATCCAACTTGAATGGGTTTATCCAGAAGCAAATCCACTTTGCGTAAATGTACTGCGGTCAAATCTTCGTTGAAAATTTTGAATTTGTGAAAAGAAGGTTTGGCTACAAGTTTCTTGAACCGCTTTTCCTTGTGAACAAGTTCAACATTGATTCGCTTTCTCACATTTTCCATGGTTTTGCCAAACACCGAGTTGTTCATCAGTTTGAAGAAGTCTTTCTCAAATGGGTTCTTGGCCAATTTTCTCTTTTCCGTGTTCAAGGTAATGTATTTTGCCAACCATTTGCTCTGTTCAAACATGATGGCGCGATGAACTTTAGTGACTTTCAACCCCAGTGAGACGTACTGTTGTAAATTCCTGTAATGAAGTACATATTTCTTCTTGTCAGACAAGTTAGGAATGAGCTTTTCACTGGATTTCTCTTTCATGTTTAGATCTTTCCGCAGCTTCTGACTGTACTCTGACAATTCTTCAACTTTGACACATTTCCGTTCTGGAGCCACTGGGTAGTGATTATGATGATCATGGATTGAATTTGGATATTCTAAATCCACTTCCAAAATGAATCCAATGTCATCATCTTCATCCACATCCATGAAGTCAATGGATTCTGGCTCGCTCACCCACACGAATCCTCTTTGTGGCATGCTTTGTGACATGGCCCAACCATACAAGTTGTTTGCGTCGAGGTACATCAAATAGTTGTTTGGTATCTCAGAATTGTAATCTGCTACGTAGGGATTATTCGCTTTCGCATACTTGTGTGTGATCACGGATATTCCTCCACGTATGCCTTGCTCAACCATTTGGTACATGTCAATGTCATTGATCAATTCCAACTTCACCTTTGTCGCTTTTAACATTGCATCCCACGACAGTCCTGGTGCTGTATAGTAATGAGCAGGATCCAATTCATACGTGTTGAGGCATACTTGACGAAAGTTTTCAAACACGTCAGCTAGTAATAACACATCTGATTTCAGGTACAGGTCGTGGTATTCACCAAATGTGGTACAGTTGAATGTATCCCATACCTTCTGTGCATGCGCATAATCCTCATCGCTAATGTCCTCTTCGCTAAGCTGACTATAAAACTTATCCTTTGATGGTAGCTGTGTTTCAGCAAACTTGGATGGTTCGTCCACGTAATCGTAGGGGTACACTCCCTTTCTCAGCAGCAAATCTTGTTGATCACTATCGTGAATGTGAGAGGTCATGTTGTAGAAGTTATCTTTCCCTTCTGCTGCAAGGTTGGATACCAACTTCTGTAGAGAGGTACTCATGAACTGAAAGCTGTCTGTAAATTTCAGATTGCTCATGGTGAATGCAATATATTTTTCAATGGTGTTGGGAATGACTGTAATCCTTTCGTTTTTGAATTTTCCAATTTCCTCCATGATCAAATGACTGTCATAGCCTCGCAAATTGTGGAAAAATACGGGAATGATAAAAGAATCTTTATCCCCTTGCTGATCTTTTCTAAGTCGGAATTGTAAGTTGCATTCATTGTGCGCTGCTCCACGATATTTGCCGTTGATGTGGTCATGATCTCTCACACGATCTGCTCCTAGAGGTTCATGACAAATGTAACAATCAGTGGCGTTCTTAAAATTCTCTTTGTCTTCGCGAGTCATCACCATTTCCTTTGGTCGCTCTAAACCACGTACAATACGATCACGCTCATTCACCATATGGTCTAAAAAGACTTTCACGGCATTGTCTCCTCGATACACGACTGGTGCACGTGTATCATACTGGCTGACAACCACATAGGCAAAGCTGTTTGGACGATGATGTTGATACTTGTCTCCTTCTTCATGCTTTTGCGTGAAACATTCAAAGTCTGCATAAATCACAATCGGTGCTCGCTGTTGTTTGGCTACATTCTTAAACTTAACGAATGGTTCCTTGGGAAATGATAAACGTTGCGCGCCATGCTTGCCACACACTTCACGATGCTCATCTAAAAGCTCTTGTCGCATAAACCCGTGAAGACAGTTGAAACAATAAAAAGCTGCACCATTATGCTTTGATCGATAAGACATAAGTCTGCTGAAATTCTTGATGAGACAGTAATGCCTTTTCTTGTCATTGCTAATCAAAAGCAAGTTGATTTCTCTGGCGCTGTTGGCGCTGGTGTTTCGACTTAGTTGTATGGGAACAACGACATCATGTTCATATCCAAACACGTTAATGGACACATCATTCTCCTTTTCAAACTTTGGAATGTCTGTAATCGGTGTTGGAAATGTTATGCCTTCTACCTTCAATTCGTTCTCAAATGGTGTGTAATGACTCACGCGATATGGGTGTTGATGACGATCTTGAGGGTGAAGGTGAGCCAATACAGACCATAAGAAGCACTTGTTGTCTTTATTCTGAATGTTTAACACACTTAATGTATTCTTTACTTTCTTCGGCAGTGGGATAAAACTGCTTGCTTCCAGAGGCGCTGACGTAGCTGTATGTACTTCAATGTACAGTATGTTATCCAATACCCAGCCAGAGCCTTGTCGCTCATGTTCATCAAACTTAGTAAACAATTCTTTATAGGCGTCTGGCAAGTCCTGCTCAATATCTGCTGGGTTGTATGCTGTATATGTTGGACTGCTGATAAATGAATTATCCACTTGTTCTACCATAACACCTTCAGCATTCGCTGTCAGTTTCTTGAAACGTGCATGAACGACAATGTACCATTTCATTCCATAGTTTAAGGTCTCCAACAAATGTGCCTTGATACGGTTGTCTTGTTGTCGCATTTCAAGCAGTAAATCCGATCCATCCTCAGACTCAAATCGTCTTTCCTGCGCGTTTTCTCCCAGACTAACCCTTCTACCTCTCCCTACTTGTCCTGTTTTTCTTTCTTTGAAACATCATGAGACGCATTTTCCATCTCGGCTGGTATGCATGCATGTGCCTCATAAGTATCCATAGATGGAAATATTTTAATGCATTCACAGCAGAGGAACGGATCAGGTCTGATAACACCATCTTGTACCGTCTTTCGTCTCTTGGCTTCAATCATCTCAACAAGCTCTTCATTAGCACGTTTCATCTTAGCTGGTTTGCATGTATGTGCTACGAACAATTCCAGAGATGGAAATGTCACATTACAATCATGACAGAAGGCTGATGTGTCTGAATTAGATGCCATTGTTGTTGTCACGTCAATTGCTTAAACTGATATGATGAAATGTAGGTCTCACTCATCCTATTTATACCGCCTAGGCATGTACTGCAGAGACATCTAGCGGAGAGCGATGTGTTCTGACGATACCTGAAAGCATTAAGAAAAGAAAAGCATAATATATTTTCAAAGAAAAGTAAATTTTGGTTTAGAACCCTGATTTTTACCCTACTACACCATAGTAAAATGTTCAAACTTATTTTCTACATCATATTTTGTCAAAAAACAAAATTTGTTAAAGTTGGTCTAAAACCCTCATTTTTACCCTACTACACCATGGTAAAATGTTCAAACTTATTTTATACATCATATTTTGTCAAAAAACAAAATTTGTTAAAGTTGGTCTAAAACCCTCATTTTTACCCTACTACACCATTGTATAATGTTTAAACTTATTTTATACATTATATTTTGTCAAAAAACAAAATTTGTTAAAATTGGTCTAGAACCACCATTTTTCCACTACTATGACTTTAGAATATTCAAATAAGTAGCGTGCTAAAAATGTTCAAACTTATTTTATATATCATATGGTGTTAAAAACTAAATTTGTTAAAGTTGGTCTAGAACCACCATTTTCCCACTACTATAACTTTAGAACATAACATTGGACTTAACGTAGGGAAAATCCCATTCCTTCTCAAATTTATTGATCGTTCCCACACTCTGAAATTATCGATCGGTTTTCCCTCACACTCTGTACACATGTACTTATGCTGTGTGTGTGGTTACTGTAATGGGAAACCATTGAAATATGACTAATTAAATATTATCATAATAATAATAAAAAAAATAAAATAAAATAAAAAAAAATAAAAAAAGTCACTTACAACGACTGTTTTGCCAATTCGTCTCCAATCTTTCACTTCCTTTCCGAAGAATAACCAATCGTTCACTTTCCTTTTCCAAAGAATAACTAATGTTTCACTTCATCTCCTATGTGTATTCCAGTCAATCCTTCACTTGTTCTTCAACAGCACAACACAATAGGTAAGAGCAACTGTTTTCACTTTTTTCCCCTGTGTATCCAACGGCAGTCAGAGCATGAATGATGCATATGTGCACAGACAATGTGATCTTATAGGAGTGTTGAATCACAACCTAGGGGGGGGGGGGTCGGTCCATAGTATGTCCTGAGGGGGGGGGGTCAGTCCCGACTGCCACCTAGGGGGGGGGGGTCAGTCCCGACTGCCGCCTGGGGGGGGGGTCCCATGGTATATGATTTTTGACCAGGGGGGGTCCCATGGTATATGATTCTTGACCAGGGGGGGGGGGTCAGTCCCGACTGCCGCCTAGGGGGGGGGGGATCCCATGGTATATGATTCTTGACCAGGGGGGGGGGGTCTGACAGTATGACGTCACAAAGTGGCGCAATACTCTCGTTTTTACCCTACTAGGGCGAATGTTTTTAAAAAGTAGCTCCTCACTTTTATAAGCACTATTACCGCAGAATTTCCACCTACGAAAGGAAAAGATGTTACACACAACGGACCGAATCACCGCAGAGGTTGGCTGCTGGGCAACAACGGCATGATTTGTAAATGAACTTAAGTATTTTTTTAAAGAGACAACGAAAGTGATTCTCATACCCCGGTTTAGGATGGTCAGGGTTGAGTTGGGTTGTTGTCAGAGATTAATGTTTTTAAGAACAGATGAACAGCAAGGAGACTCGATTTAATAGTAAGGAAACTTCCAGGCAAAAACAACTTTCTAAGCTTCAGTTTTGATATTTAGTTCCTTATCTAAAGAAAACAATATCAATGACCGCACTCATGTAGGTGATTCTTTCTTTCATTTCAAACCTGCACAAACAAAAACGTTCAAAATACTCCTTCATACTGGTTATTTAGTTACTTAAAAATGCAGTATATATATATATGCAGTATATATATATATATATATATATATATATATATATATATATATATATATATATATATATATATATATACTGAAATTTTTAGTGACTCAGATTCAAACATGACACAGCAATATTGTTGTCTACGGGTAATAAAAAGCCTCAAATTTTGGTCATAAAGAAAGACAGGAGGTAAATACAATCTTATATATTTTTTAAAATTGATTGATAAACCCTCTGTTAATTCTAAGACTTAAAGACGTTTGTCTTTATCAAGAACAAAATATTTTAAAAATTTTTTGTGGAAATTGTTATGTTACAAAATAAGCAAGATATATTTTTTGGTTTTATGACACACTTTTCACTGTTGTTAAGCTCTACAGCACAAGCTTCTGAAAACTGCACCTTAAAACATTTAATTTTCTTCTCCTAATTGAACATATTCAGTGAAAATTTCATGGATTTTGTTAAGTATTCATTACATTAGTGCATTATGATATTAGAAGTAAACAAGCCAATGACTGCATGACGTTGTACTCATTATACCAGTACGTTATTGTACTGGGAGCAAGCAGGCCACTAAAATAACACAACGCCCTCTGTTGGATGGGCATAAAAAATTCTTTGGGCGCGGGGGGGGGGGGGGGGGGGGGGGGCTCACAGGCAGTCGTATACAAACTGATTACCATGCGTGCCATGACTTTTCAAAGTGACCCAGGCAGTGCCTCCTTTTTGTCCAAACGGGGAGGGCATTACGGAAATATTCCTCCCTCCCCAACGCCCCCGTCTCAAGATTACTACCATTCTCTGCCCTTTTTTTTTTTGGAAACCATGCGCAGGCATATGATGTCAAGTGACTAAAATTGGTTTTCTTTCGGAACTGTTCCAAAAGGTTTGTTAAAAAGGGGGATACTCTTTCAAACTAATCACTCCACGCTCAGGCGTCGTTTTAAAAACTTATGGACACGCATGGTAACCAGTTAAGTGCGCGAGTGCCCCCCCCCCCCCCGGAGTGGAAAGTCGGTTATTAAGAAAAGTTATCCTTCAACTTCGGAAGGTCCGCTAATGCAGTTCTGTAGTGGTGGTAGTGGTAGTTGTAGAAATAGTAGTGGTGGCAGTGGTAGTTGTAGAAATAGTAGTGGTGGTAATGGTAGTTGTAAGATTAGAAGAGGTTTTTTTTAATAAAAACACTATAGAAAGTAATTTGAGTTTTTGTCACAAATTTATATTGCTTGTGTCTATCCCATACAGAGAACTTTAGGTTACATGCAATGAATTACTGTGTGTCACGTAACTCGGCTATCTCACCGAATCTCACCCCCACCCCCCCTTTGTATTGAATGACTGGGTCACGCAAATCTCCCTCATTGCTCCAATGCCCCCTCCCCTCCGCCCCTGCCATGCAGTGAATGAATGGGTCACAAACTCCATCTCCATCCCCACCCCACCCTCTCAGATGCAAATCATAACTGAGTTACAAACCTCTGATATCCCTCCCCCCTCCCCCTACCCCCCCTTCCCCCATGCAATGAATGACTTAATAACAAACTCCTTCATTTTTTTATTTGCTCCGTTTTTTTTTTTGTTTTTTTTTTTGTTTTTTGTTTTTTTTTGTTTTTTTTTAACCTAGCCGGGTCACTTTTTTATGTCCCATTTTTATGACCCGGTCTGGAATAAGAAAAAAAAAATTTCTTGGCCTAACATATTTGCGCCCGCAAAAACCCCACGAACTCCTTCGGGTTTTGCCTTCCTCATCGCAGCAGCCTGTCACCACCCTCTTAGTGATGTAAGCACCCTTTTTTCAGCATCTGGGGTTCACAGATTGATATTTCAATATGAAAGTGCCCCCTTTTCACTATTGTTTTCAAATTAATTCTATTCATTTTATTAATTAAATAAGAAATGAGTCGACCAAGTATGTGTCATCTGTGAATAAATTTCTACAAGCTGTGACTGAATCTCACAGAGCGAATTATCCGCGTTGGTTCGAATGTGCGACAGATATTTCCATGCCTAGGGGGCTGGGGTGGGGGAGGGGTGAGCACTTATAGCATCATATGTGTTGCCTTGAATGTCAACTAATTTTGAGCCTAAGTGCGGTCCGCATGGAGTGTGAATTTCTTTTGAAAAAAAGGGAGAGGGGCGGTAACTTTTATTCAGTTCGCTGCATTTCGCACATGAAAGGTGGATCTTACGGATTATCACTCCTTTTGAATAAATTAGGATATTTTTTTACATATTTGGCAAGCCGCGTTTGGGGGTCGTTTAAAAAAAACAAGGACTAACGTAATAACCAGTTGGTATGTGAATCCCTCCTCCTCCCCCTCCCTCTCAATTTTTCCATGTGACAAAATCTTTAACATGTATTCAACCGAATGCAGGACATTCCCAAGATGGTTTATATGCCCATGTGAAGGCGCGCGGGGGGGGGGGGGGGGGGGAGGGGGTATGCCGGAGTACACACATTGGGGTGGGGGCTTCCAATATTTCAAAATTTGTGAAAAATATACAACGTGCCCTTTTGAAAAATATTTCCAAACAAAAACGCAAATATGAAAATGTGTTAGACATTTTGTCTGCAGCTAAACAGTAAATATTTGTCGCGATTAAGTAGTGTTATGCTGAATAATTCCGACATAAAAAAAAGATGTTGTCAGTGATGTTTATTGTTTTAAATTATAAACACGTTAAATAAATAATAATATCTTACAAGCTCCCCCCCCCCCCCAAAAAAAAAAAAAGAAAAAAGAAAAAGAAAAAAGCCACACCAAGTGCACCTTGAATTTTTCAAACCGGGCCAAACATTTATCAAATTGAAGAAAAAAAGTGTTTACTTCCTCAATGAGGTACAAACTGTATTGTAACCAAAAACAACAAGTACAACACACGCCAAAAACATAAATATGTGTGGTATAAATGAACCTTTCTGAAATAGAAACGTATGGTAAAGCCTTACGTGACCTACTGAAATCAATCAGCATGCGGTTGAAGGATGCGGGGGGGGGGGGGGGGGAGGTGATGGTTTGTCAAGGGGGGTGGACATATTATTAATCTGCCCCCACCCTCACCCCCGCTAACACAAAAAAATTATAAAATAAGGCCAATTCAACTTGTTTTGTTTTTTACCCTCCCCTCTCTCCCCTACCCCCCCCCCCCCCCCCACCAAATTCCAGTGCTCCGAAACAACTGCTGACGAGCAATATATTACGACGCCATTCTATTCTTGCG